>CM027119.1:58452976-58915275 GCA_015476505.1 Urochloa ruziziensis | reverse complement strand
TACGCAGCAGCTACTCCTTGCCGTCCATCCGTTCTGAAATGGAGCGGATCGTCAGGGTGCTCACTAGCTACAGCTGCTCAAAGGAGTCAAAGGCAAAACAGAAGCATGCACGCAAATGGTGGTACGTGCACAATAACGATCGACCAAGGTCCAAGGTGTACGTATATGTGCATGTCAACATGTGTAGTAGTCCGGGTCCTGTTTGGTGGGAGCATTTATTTGTTCGGTTGTTCGATTGCATCAGTAACTAATCCTGTTTTTCTCTTTTGAGAATGTGTGACCAACTGGCGATGTTTTTTTCATTGAAAAGAAGATAATTAAAAAGACTCAACTTTTTTTTTATAAAGAAAACTCAACTTTGGGAGAGTCCCAAAAGTGCAGTTACAAGATCCGCCAAAACAGTGACAAATAAACGAAACAATAAAACAGAAAAGAACTCCACAAGACCACAACAGCACCACCTAAAGGACCTACTCCCTCCGTCCCAAAAAAACAAGTCGTTTTGTGATTCAAAATCTGTCCCCTAAAACAAGTCATTTTACTCGATTTGGCATGCCAGTTCGCGTGTGCATGTAGCCATGCAATAGTCGGTTAGCACCAAATCAGGCAGAAAGATAGGAGCAATGAAGGTCATTTATATTTTTTAATCTGTCCTAAAACATCTAGAATGACTTTTTTTTGGGACGGAGGGAGTAAGATGATAAAAACATGCAATAAAGCCATACAACAAGAATGCCCGCATGCGACACGTCACATTGCCTACAACACAGAGCCAATGGAGGAAGAGTGTGAAGGTCCTGCAAGATGGTGCCTGCGAGGAAGAAGTGACATCAACGCTGCCATCGTTCGTCCACCCATGAAAGCGACTACAACGAGCAATCCAAGAAAATGTTGCAGGGCACAAATGGTAAAAGGAGGCCCTTCCCTACAAAGTGACGGTGACGGCGATCACGGCCATCATAGCGGATGATGCAATGATGACAAGACTGGATCCAAGAGGAGGACAACGACCACGATGACCGAAAGGAGGGGCGGCGGCGGGTTACTGACCGCAAAAGGAGCGACCGCCCCAAACCCGGAGAAAGACCCGAGGCAGGAGTTGCAGGTCCGACGGACGAATAACCAAAGTAGTTCGCTTCGAACGATGACGGGTGATCGGGTAGGGCTGGGGCAGTGGCACGAGGAATCCTGAGTAGCGTGAGGACCTGAAGCCCCAAGCCTCAGGCGCCTGGCCTGAGAGACCCAGGCGGCACGAGGACCCTTGCGCCAAGCGGCCCATATCGGAGGAGAGGAGGAGGGAAGGGCCGCCACCACCGCACTCTCGCAGACCCACCGACGGGGTGACGGCAGTGGCTGATGGAGCCCAACGGGAGGGGATACTGCAGTAATGGGAGAGGCCCCATGAACCCAAGAAGGAGCGGATTTGGGCTAGGGGGCGTCACACAGCAACCAACGGTTAGGGTGAGGGGCGACCTAGGGTTAGGGCATTGGTGGAGCGGGAAAGGAGGAGTGCGCAAAGCCGACTTCGGCCCACCACTAACCGCCGCCGTCGCCCACGCCGACAGCGATGACGGTCACCGGAGCTAGTTTTTGCTGAGCGGTAGTGCCGTGCCGTGCGCTGGGCGACCCACCACAGCCCGACAAGTGGGCTCGTTCGGCACGGGCCCAATAGCCTTCGTGCTGGGCTGTGTTCGTGTCGGGCAAAAAAGCCATGCTTTGGATTAGCCCAATCTCCGTTTAGACATTTCTCGTTTCCCTAATCCCAACCCGCGTCGACGTTGCGTGGTGGCACTGGTTCAACGGCATATGCATAGATGGCGGCGATGCGGTTTTTCGAAGCTGCTCATCAGGAAAATTTACTAGTGCGTACAAGCAGCGACTGCTGGAGATATTGTACTAGTATTGAAGACGCTGATCATTAGGCACTGTCAGGAAAATCTCCTAAGAGCAGCATATCAAGAGTCTTTCTAAAATTCACTGTCTAAATCATCATTTAGAGAGACATTTGCATAAAAATTGTTTTCTATCTTCATGTTTTCCAACAGCTTTTCTATATCTTGCATGCACTCTAGAGATCGAGCTATTCTCATTTCTATATTTTGCTAGCGAGAAATCCGGAATAAGAGAGTAGCTATGTTTGAATAACAAAATAGAGATGCTGTTGTAAGGTATCCTTTAGTCAAAATCTCTAAAACTAGCAATTAGAAAGGATTTAGAGAGTCTCTTGGAGTTGCTCTAATGCTAATTTTCTTATCCGCCCAACCATCAAGCAAGCAAACTTTTTCTTTGCCCGCTGTTTTTCTGGCTGTTTTTAGGCCATACAATACAGACGCAGACGCTCAAAAACATGCATGCACACTCGCCTCTACAAACACACACAACCCTGCCTCTATGAGCACCTCTGAAAGACTGAACCCGGCAAATTCTCGAGATTGATGATGAAGTCGTCACTGACACTCGCTGTTGACGGGCACGTCACCTACCACTGAAAGAATAACGCCGGTTAAATCCTGCAATAAATCCAGGAAAATGCGAGCATCAATGGTCAAGTCGATGACTTTATTCTATTTCTGTTTCTTTTCACCCAATCACTCTTTCATCCTTTTTGACTCTTTGATATCCCTAAGTTCTCAATTTTTTCCTCTCATCTAACATAATAAAATACGAAATAAAACACTCGGAACGGATTCCATCACAAGAAACCTACCAGCTAAGGTCTCGCTCAGCTTGCTGTTTTCTTGGCGGTTTAGAGGTGCATCGACATCGCTGTATGCCCTCTGTTGCCAAACCTCGGCCGTGGGCCACGCCCAGCAGGCCAGCACCTGCACAAGCACTGCCGGCGCCGCGGGCATCTGCAAATCACCCGCGGGTGGCATCGAAGTCGAAGATAGAGCGACCAGGAGGAGGAGGTCATCCAAGCATCCAGCGGCGCAGCCGCAGCCGCTTTGGGCTTTGCTCCCTTTAGGCTCTCTGTTGTGGGCATGGGCCGGTCCACCACAGCCCGATTGCCTGAACGATGTTCATCTTCTCCGATGCCGCCGCATGGAGCTCCCGGGGGTCCTCGCCTACTAGATAGATGTATGACTGAAAACCAACCAGTTTACTTGAATATTCTGGATGCATGGTGGGTTTAGCTTGTTTACCTTTGCATGGATGACCTGCAAAAATGATGTTTTGGCTCACGGGCTGTAGGCTGTAGCCTTACAGCAATATATCCGAAATGGCCATCCAGGCATCCAGCAATATTTTCCTCTGCTGTTTCGGCTATCTTGCCTCCTATTCCAAAAGGGATGGACATTGCAGTGTGTTTGTTTGAACTGAAGTACTTCAGCGCATAAACATGTTTAGTTACACTTATATTTCTGCTCAAAAGAGAGAGAGAAAGACTGGACCATGGTTTTTCCATTTTCTTCAAGGGACAAATTAAATGACTACCCCGTCCCCCAATATAACGGTTCTGTTTTCAGCCATAGCCCATACTACATTCGTTTCAGGCTAACAAATAGCGTACAGGACGAGTGAGAACTGACAATCAAAGAGGAATGCAGAAAGCATGCATACAGTGGTTGACAGATGCGATAACCAACATTAATTTATGGATGACCGTTGGAATATGCATACTCCATATCAATATCAACTCGATCAGAAAAATAATCGAACAAAGGCCCTGTTTACTTGTGATGAAAATGGTGAAAAAGGTAACTTTTTTATTGAGTTACGTGCACACAGAAAAAATAAAACTGATAAGGTTCTTTAGGTGAAAACTTTTTGCGTTTAAGATGGAACTAAACAGGCTCAAAGTCGCAATGTGTGTTTGCAATTTTGCGTATCTCCATATGAATCCGCACGACACAGGGACGCTATAAAGGAGTAGGCAGGACGGCTGTCGACGTCCTACCCCTAAACCATTGTGATGTTTCGGTAGTACAAATCTTGCATTTGGCAGAGGATCTTTGTCCCTTTGCACACGTAATCAACAAGAACTAACCAGGAGCAAGGCAGAGAAAGAGCTTGCGAGTTGCTACGACTTCCTGGTCAGGATTCAGGAAGGTGAAAGATAGAAACAACACAACAGCCTAGCAAACCACCACCTGATCTGAAGCCCATTTGTATTTGCACTCCACACCCACAAGAATTCACCAACGACATTGAGTCAGCCCATGACTTTGTATTTTCTTTTCTTTTGCTTTACTTTTTCTAGTTCATATCATTATTACCTTATTATATATGGATTTATGGTTTTTACACATGTTATTCGCATTCAATATCTTGAATGAATATACTCAAATTTCATAGAACTTAGTTCAACATCCAACATCATCTACGCAACAATGTATTAGTATTTTCGATAAGATCATTTCTACATCTTCTATGGAACTGTTGAAATATTATAATCAATATTTGGAAGACTTGCTTCAACATCCTTTCTATTGGTAGCCCTTTATTCACGGTTATGTTTAATTGGTACACGCAACAAACATCCTTGCATGTCTCCTACATATACTTGACACTGACAGACTTTAAAGTGTTATACTATAAACGGGGGAACTGAGAAAATAGCACTAGTTTCAAGTTGTGTTCAGAAACAGCACCAATAATCGATGTATTCGCAGAATAGCACTGAACCACCAATTATGTTCACAGAATAGCACTCCCTCTCTAATTTTCCCTCCATGCATTTTTAGCACCTTTTTTCCAACATAGTAGGTGACCAAAATGCCCCTAACATAAAGCCAAGCACGTACGCTAGCTAGCCTCCATGTATTTTTAATGTCAAACATATCTTACTACTGATAAAATTAATTTTGAGTTTTTATAACTTCCATATATTTTACTTTTACCTCCACATGTCGGAGAGTTTTTTAATGTCACCTCCACGACAACTTTTATACTATTAAATAACTCTAAAACACTAAATCCCAAAACACTAACCCTAAACCATAAATCGCAAACCCTAAACCCTAACACCCTAAATCCTAAAACACTAGCCCCAAAACTCTAAACCCAAAATCCTAGAAATCCTAAACGCTAATGATACCATTGCACAATATAATGTTGTTCCTTTGATTAAGTCGGAGAGGCTAAACCCCTAAACTCTAAACTCTAAAAACTCTAAATCCTCAACTTTAAAACATACACTCTAAATCCTAAAAAATCAAAATCTTAAACCCTAATGACAAACCAATGATGTGCCTTTATTTAAAACCAAAGAGGCTAGCGTGGACGCATGATAGCAGGGGCATTTTGGTGACTTTCTATATTGCAGAAGGGATGAGAAAAAAATTGAAGAGGAACAAATAGAGGCGGAGTGCTATTTTGTAAATGCAATTTGTGCTCTAGTGCTATTCTACGTATACATCAATTCTTAGTGCTATTTTCTCAACACCACTTCAAATTAGTGCTATAAACACGGCTAGAAAAGCATTTCATAAGTACTAGTCAACAAGCCCGCCTTTAGTATCGATTTTGAATATGGTACCGTTTAGCCAGCACTAAGTGGTCCGCCACTTAGTACCGTTCGCTCTGTTCAATACTAAAGGCTGCTATTTTGTACGTTGTACCGGTCGGTAAGTTTTGCGACCAAAAATGAAGAAAAAATATTTTGAACAGCCAAGAAGTCACAAATCATGCAAATTTTTCACGCGTAAATGTGCATGTGTAACTGCGAGAATTCGAACCCACGACCTCCGGCCATGCGCACAGCTTTCTTACTATCCCACCTATGCATCACACATGAATGAGTGCAAGATGCCTTTTCTTTTGGAGTAGCCCATGGAGAACCATTTAGTACCCGCCGGTACTTAAATGTCACCCTTACGGTTCATGTTATTGACTGGTACTAAAGTGGCTGATTAGCACTGGTGAATAATCGGTACTAAGGGCATGTTGGATACTCAGTAATCCTTAGCTGGTTAGCTGCAATTAGCTGGGTTAGATCTGCTAATTGGATAATTGCTATTTAGCTAAGAATTAGAGCATCTCCAAGAGTCTCTAAATCATCATTTAGAATTGTATAAAAATCGTTTTCTATATCTTTCTGTTTTCCAACAGCTTTTTATATCTTACATGCACTCTGAGAGGTATTCTTTTTTCTATATTTTGCTAGCGAAAAATCCGAAATAGAGAGTGACTATGTTTGAATAACCAAATAGAGAGATTGTTGAAAGGTATCTTTTTAATCAAAATCTTTAAAACTAGCAAAGTGAAAGGATTTAGAGTCTCTTGGAGTTGCTCTTAGCTTGATCCACACCAACTAAAAATTAGCTAGCCATCAATTAGCTAGTGGATCTAAACGACCACTAAATTTAAGTACCGGGCCGTGGAGCTTTCAAATTTGGACCCGGTATTAAGATTGTTCCGTACCAACTTTAATTCCGAAATTTTAGTGGCCAGCACTAATATACACGGACGAATGGTCGTTTTTCTTGACAACCGTCTATGCAAAGTATGTGCACACGTCCGATACCGTGATAGCAGCTTGTGGAAGTAACGGAATATAATCAAGTACTGCTAGTTCACTAGTTGAGCTACGTATGGTACTGCGCTAGCCATCCATACTCGGATTAACTCTGTTTCAACCGGACAGAACGGTCTTGCTGTAGCCACGGCATCCGGACTAGAACGCTCGATCAGCTACCGGTTAGTAACATGGGCGATCGAAGTTGGGATTCAGGGGTCATAATTTTACACAAATTTCATGAAATTCGGCATTTCAATTTTTTTCTGACAAATCACAATCCGGTTGTGTCGGCTAGGTGCATATATATGCTTTATTGCAAGCATGATATTAATTCTATACTTAATTTTTAGGGTGTGCTAGCGCCCGGACGTCCGATGGGAAATTTCCCATCGGACGCTCGGTTGAAACATCGGCTTCTGAAACATAAAAAATCTATACTTGCAACATCGATGAAAGATTTAAAAAAATAGTTCTATCTATTCCAGAGGAAAAATCTCGCCGCAACATCGAGTACTTGTTTCATGCAACATTCTAAGATTCTAAGGTCGCTGCAACATCGAAAATATATGTTTCCAACATTTAACATTGGTGGCTTGCAACATCAGAAATCACGTATTGAAACACTGTGAAACATCTGGATGCGGGAGTAAAAATTCCCGCCAGCAACATCAGAGCCATGTTTCATGCAACATCCATTCAACTCATGCAACATCAAAATAAAACTAATGCAACATCAAATTATGAGATTGCACCATTCAAAAGCCTCTATTGTCAACACCATATGGGAACTCGCCGCCGCGGAGCTCACGTGGCCATCGTCGGCCTCGTCGTCGCCGCCGCTGAGCTCGCGTGGCCACTACCAGCTTCGTTGCCGACGCGGAGTTCCCACGGCCATCGCCGGCCTCGTCGCCACCACAGAGCTCGTGCTCGCAGCCGGCGCAGAGAAGCTCGTGCAGCACTTCTCTTCCGCTTAACTTGCGCGTCGCTCTCACTGGACCATCGCCTGCATCACTGCCGATGAGCTCATGCTGCAGGGGGAGAGAGGGCGACGAGCTCATGCAGCGGAAAAATGACTAAATGAGGCAGCAAGGAGACGATGCATGGGCTTACAGAGCAGCGCATGACCATGGTTGGCTACAGCGGCAGCCAACGGGCGCGAGCAGCGACAACTAGCCAGCGTGAACAACGGTGCTGCATGGACGACAGCACGGTGTCGCGGCGTCCAGCGGACGCAGGGTCGAACAGGGAGGCGTGTGGTGCTTGTGGTGGTGCGCGGGAGCCGAAAGCCGTAGGACGCATCGGACGTCAGTTCTCAAGCATTACCGTTAATTTTTTTACGGTAATGCTTCAGGTCGGACGTCCGAGCCATCGGATGCCGCCAACCTCGTGACGCACGAGTGCTCCGAGCAACATCGCCGCCAGTAAACTCCGCCGCTGGGGAGCTCCACACCCGCGCCTCCGCGCAAGCTCCGCCGCTGGCTATGGAGGAGCGGAGGCCCGCGCCCATGGCAACGCTGCCGGTGAGCTCCGCCGTTTGGCCATGGAGAGCGGCGACCGGTGTCCATGTGCGCGCCGCCGTGGAGCTCCGCCACTGGCCCATGGGGAGAGGAGACCCACGCCCATGGTAGCGCCGTCGGCGAGCTCCCGTCCATAGCTGCGCTCCCAGATGGCGGTGGCGCGCCCCGTGGAGGTCGAGCTCTGAGCGGCGGCCATGACCGACGGCATGAGCCCCGCTCCTCTCTGCCCCATGGCCAACGCAGGAGCTCCTTTCCCTTTATCCCCCATGGCCGGGTCGAGCTCACCCCATGGCCGGAGTAGAGCTACCTGCTCGCCATCCTCCTCTTCCTGCCTCTACCTGTGCTAGGTTTTGCTACATGTTGCATGGTATATGTTTCGTGCTGTTTCATATGCTTCAGACAAGTGTTGCAAACTGTTGTATGCGGGATGTTGTAAAAAGTAGATCTGGATGTTCGATCGATGGTATTCGATGGCATTTCTTGTATGCATTCCGATGTGCAAACATGAACTTTTCATGTTGCACATCGCATATTCTTATATTGCAAATGCACCTTTTCTAGATGTCGCAAAAAAATTACATGTTCATGCAATTACTCGATATTGGCGGCTGGGAATTTTTATTCATTGGATGGATGTTCGATCGATAGTATTCGATGGAATTTCTGTACGCATCCTCGATGTTGCAAATATTGACTTTTCCTGTTGCAATCGCGCATTCTTAATGTTGCAAATTGTACTTTTAGATGTTGCAAAAAACTTACGTATTCATGCAACATACCCCGATGTTGCGGCGGGGATTTTCGCTGCTACAATACCGTTCCGAGATTTTTACTCCGTTGGACGTTGCTAGCCCGCCCAATTTTTTAATAAGGCGCCTCATGACTTCATACTAATTTCATCAGTACGTACAGTACTCGGTATAAGCTTATCATCAGTCGTCGCCTTGTCTGCATCGTCGGAGTTGTAATCAGATCAGGCACTAGTCTGTCACGTCCACTATACCCACGAAGCCAGCGGTGGGGCGGGATGGGGCTCCAGCCCCCTACCACTGCGGTGTCAAAGGAAGCCCTTTTAATTTCTCATCTTATTTCAAGCAAAATGTGTATATTAGGAGGGGCTAAAGTTTATTAGACCACCAACACAACAAGATAGAAGCCTAAAGACCAGCTAGTACTTTTGGTCAGTCCCTCCTAATTTTTTTCCTAGCTTCGTCCCTGCCTTCAAGTGATATCTGAGAAAAACCAAGTAGAGATCCGCAGGTTCACTTCCACCACATACCCAGGACGAAAGGCGGAAAAGGAGTACGGGATATATAGGTCTTTAGAGATACTATAGCATGGTACCTAGGCAACAGTACCGGATATATAGGTTCATCTCAACAGTAAGGTAGATGCATGCTCTCCTTAAAAGATTGCCCACTGTAACCCTAACTTATACATTTTGCGACTCTCAGATATGTGCTTACATCAAAAGAGCCGCGGGAATGGGTTTTTTTTCGGACACACACAGGGAAATTATAATTTCCTTGTCGATATGTAAAAAACACACAGGGAAATGAAAAAACTCACAAGGATATTCCCTGTCGCTTTCTCCCCTGGAGTATATATTCCATGTTGGTTTTAATTTCCCTGACGGTTTATGTATTTCTCTGTCGGTGGTTTTATATATTTCCTTGTCGGCTTTGTCACCCGCAGAAAAAATCGATTTTTTAGTAGTGTGTGTTCCTGCATTTTGCATACGTAGTATAAGTATTTTTGAAGATATTTATAAGTATCATAAGTTTGTAGATAAATTGGTCGTTGGGCCAGTCTGTTCCTAAAATGCCTCGGCCACCAATTAGTAACCCCTACCGCTAGCGCATGACGGCTGGACAGTCCCGGGTGATTCTGTTTGTGTTTAAGTTTATCATACATTAATTTAAAATAATTAGAAACTGCTATGTAATTTAGATCTAATTGTATATAGATTAATATTAACCAAACACACTTATGTAGACGATGTAAAAAGCCATCAAACTTACAGATAAGCGCTCCGCTCACATAGTCATGTGCTAGACTTAAAACAGTACAAATCGTAGATGAGGTCGTGCAGTTGCGCTACCCTGAAACTTTATTGTCGTTCCTCGTGCAGGCTTCACAACGGTAACGACTCAGAACTACCGCTCACCCTCCTTCTCAGTGCACAGAAGGAGGAAAGCTGGCGATATTCAACAGCTCAAAATCATAGCACAATTACTAGATGGGAAAGGAGAGAGGAAAGTTTATGGGATTTTTCGCGTTCTACCCCGTTCTTGAACATTTCCGGGACCTCTTATAGGGGAGGGCGGCAACAACTCTTTGCTGACCAAATCCCCTACAAATGATTGCACCACTGATGGTAGTGTAGCCGCTTAATTAACTCAGGATTTAAGGGCAAATGCATTGCTACACGTAAGTACTCTTATATGTCGTCTCATGCATGGTCACATAGAATTTTTTATGATATTGAAGAGAGAGAGTGAGGTGAGAGAAAGAAATCGTTGTTTCACGAACAACCATCAAGCTATTAAGAATTACGAGACTACTTCCCCACCATTGTACAAGTCGTGTTGCCATCTAATTAACAAAATTTCTTTTAATATCTTCACAAATTATGGGATGTGGTGTTACTGCGAGACAACTAAAACAAAAACCTATTGTACGAGTTGTCTGTTAAGTCGTCTTAAAATTACGTGTACGTGAGAACCACCTACAAGACGGCACCAATACACTTGTTGGCATTGACTGCGTAGTTATTATCTTCTAATGACCATTGTCAAATGCTAACAAGCATATGTAGCAAAAAAAAGTTTACACTAACTTGACTTAGTTTTGTCATAAGTCATAAATCGTGTGGTTTCTCACGCAAAAACATACATGCCTTTGTGCACATGCATTGTGTATACTAGTCACACTATCGCTTTGTTGTGGGTTCAAATAGGGGAGAGTGATTTAAGTTGCTTTCATGTTTAGTTTGGATTTTTAAAATGAGCTTCTCCATAGACGTATTTTCAGGATTCTGAACGAGGGCACCATAGGCGATAACACCTAATCCCTCCGTATTGAAATAGAAGTCGTTTTGGACAATGGCACGGTCTCTAAAATGTAACTTTGACTTCTTATTTTTCAAAAATATTTATTAAAAAATAATATATTTATACTTATATAGAAATACTTTTTAAGACAAATCTATTCATATGATTTTCACATTTATAAACTCACCAAATTAAAAGTTATTCGTGATTTATTTTTCTAAATGTTTGACAATCTTATCCAAAACGATTTTCAATTTCAAACGATTTCCATATGCATGATATGACGGATGGCTACACACAACTGAACGTACTATACACATACAGTTCGTCGTTCAATCTGACATCAAGGTATTATGATCCATTGCATGTACCTAGCTATACGCTTGTAGTACAGGCCTAGTTCCTCGTCAGAGTCTTGTCGTAAAGCGACCCCAAGGCATCATATGGATACCTCATGATGAGAATTTTATTTTGCCAGCCTATAAAATAATCTTTGAACTAAACCTCATGTTCCAAAATATGGCCGCCGCTTTTCAAATTTCTGCAACAAGCAGACAAATGCGGGCGCACGTCTGCTGCACTCGACTGAGAATATATCCCGTCTTACCGTCGCTTCGTCAGATGTTACTGTATTATCAAACACGATAGCACGCAATACAGAGCATCAAAATCCATTCAAAAATATGGATGGTTAGAGCATGTAAACATCTATCCCATCATGTAAAGTTTAAAGTTAAACAAAAATTTGTGTAAGGAGAAATAAAAAAAATAGAAAGCCGGAGTTGAATAGTAACAATGCAACTGTTCATAGATGATCCGCAACCCACAACTATTCAAGTGATTATTTCTCTTTTTTCTCATTGCACAAAGTTTTGTTCAACTTTAAACTTTGCATGACGATAGATGTTTGCATGCTCTCTATCCATTCATATTTTAAATAAATTTTTGATACACCAGATTACTGTGCTGTCGTGTTTGTGGTAACAAAGGGACGGTAACACATGATATGTTCTCGCACTTCAAAATGACGTATGGACCACACTGGAAGAACCTAGGGGCGGATCCAATGTATAAGCACTGCTATATAGGACATCAATGATCTTGTGTCCGGCCGAGAACCCTCCTGTCTTCTACCGTGAGTGACAACATTGGGCCGTGCATTATGACAGCAGCAGATCAGGAAGGCAGCCTTAATTTGGTCCATTACTTTCAGGACACACATGACTTGCTTGGTGCGTCCATATCATAGTCACATGACAGCAGGGTCTCGATGTCCCATTTATGCCTAGGTCATCGGCTCATCGCTCCACACAGCAGCAGTGATAATAGGCCTTGGACCTGAGTGGCCTACATTAAGCAACCGGAGAGGGAGATGATGGAGGCTGCCGTTGCTGAGATGTTGGGAGGCAACTTGCCACGAAGAGGATATCCTGCCGCTCAGGGGCGGATCCATGGGGCACTAAGCCGGATTTGCTAATAGCAACCCGCCGCACAGCAGCCTCGTCTTACACTTCCAGATGGGACCACGCTTATCTGTGACCTGCCACTGTTCGTCTCCTACCTCGCGACCGACGTGGCCTCCGACTCGATTCATCGCACCGCCGTCGGGTTCGGGGCTCCTGGGGCTTGCCGTCCTCAACTGCCAAGTGGGAGGTGGGCGGGAGCAGCCGGCGGCGAGGTCGCTGCCGGCTGGGGGTGGATGGTTGAGGCGGCTTTAATGTCCGGAGTTTCCGGGCGTGGGGGAACTCCGGTGATCCCGGACCTAGAAGAGAAGGTCGGGGGGGGGGGGGGGGGGGGAGGGGGGCGGTGGCCCGGCGGCGGCAGCAGTTCGGCCGGCAGCGGAGGGCGCGGCGGCGTGGGAGCGCTGCCAGCCGGGCGGGGTAGGACAACCGGTGGGAAGGGTCGGCGGCGGGGGCGAGACTGGCGACGAAGTTGAGCTCCGGCGGCGGGGTGATACGGCGGAGAGGTTGAGCTTCGCCGCCGGCCGCGGGCGGCGGAGGCCGGTGTGGGGGAGCAGCGTCGGGAAAGGTTAGGAAGGGTGGGGAGGAGGCGGGGCCGTTTGGTGGGCAGGGCGGCGGCCGGCGGCCGCGGGCTGAGGAGGAAGGCAGGGGGTGTGCGGGCTGACGATGAAGAAGGCGGGGGGTATGCGGCGGGGTCTCGGACCCCGCAGATGCTGCAGCTAGTCGCTCCCGCACTGAGCTCAAGCCCCCTCCTCACAAATAATGCATACTCCATCCTGAAACAGTACAAGGCATCCTAATTTTTCCTAAGTTAAACTATTTAATGTTTAACCAAGATTCGAAAAAAAAGATTTGATCAATATTATAGAAAAGAGCATTAATATTTACGCCAACGAGTAGATTCATTATGAAATATATTTGATCATGTACTTCTTTGATGTTGTACATGTTAATAGTTTTCTCTACAAATTTGATCAGACATTGAATAGTTTGAGTTAACTTAGTAGAAGTGCACGTGCCCGACACATGTATCTAAAAACTCATGTTCTCCAATAAATATTTAAAATTGGAAAAATGTTGGAAAAGACTGTTGTCATATAAAAAGGTTATTTTTTATCATTGTTTCATTGATTTTTTTTCAAACCTTAGAGTTTTTAATTGCATCCTTGCAAAGCTTTCGAGCTAGGTCTAGGTGGCGGCTCAGATCAACACAAATAACAATCAACAAACTTTTTATATCGACATCTTTTTCACTTATGGATCCTTCATACTTTTCAGCCAAGATGTGAATATCATTTATCGCTTCACATGCCCAATCTTTGGCTAACCCGGCACTATGAACCAAATGAATAAGTTCAGCTTTGATAGCATTATCTATTTATTTGAGTTTTGTGCATGCATAATTGTTTGGATTGACGATATTGAAACCATATGTTAGCCGGCAGCGCCACTTTGTCCTTCCTTGCTGACCGGAACGGTCATGTGCCGTACGTGTGCAAGTGTTGGTTCCTAGAATCGACCTCAACCTCGTCGACGGCGGCGTTATGGGCGACGCTCCAGCAACCTGAGCTGCTGGAGGTGTTGTTTGTCGTCGTCACGTCGGTCGTATTAACCCGAGCTGCATGGAGGTGTTGTTTGTGGTTATATCGATCGTATTTGGGATGGAATTAGGTACGAGCATATTGGCTATCAAAGCTATCACGTATTGTTGCTACTTATATTTATAGTAGTGAGCGTGTTCGTATGTATATACGAGGTACACCCCGTGTGTTTCGGAGGAAAAAGAAAAGCGTGGTGTTCCAACGTCCAATGCCTACACCAAAGAAAACCTACTAACCAGATGTCCTATTTGCAAATCTCTCCGCCAGCAGCCCAGCACTGTAATATAAAAGCAGAACCACACTGATGCTTCTTGCCACATGACATGACCAACAAACCGGCTCTGTCCGTTTGCCACTTTCAGTCGGCTGAAATATAATATAATGATGGACGAGCTGCTCTCTCCGTGTTACTCCATGTCCCCGCCCTTGCCGCCTTCTTTCCTCTCCCACGCTGGAGACCCGGTCATCGAGTTCGCCTCCTGCGAGATCCCCGAGCAATGGCTGCTCGACAACGACGTCGTCGTCATGGCCAAGAACGAGGGCTACGACGACCTGTGGCCCGTGGGCGTGGGGTGCAGCTCCTTATCGCCAGGCTCGGAGCTCTCCGAGCACCCGCCACCTCCGCCTCAACCGGAACCGCCGCAGGAGCCGGGCGCCACGGTCCCGCCGGCGGCGCCGCGCCCGGGAAGCGGCGGGGGAGGAAGCCCGGGCCCCGCCGGCCGGACGGCCCCTCCGTAAACCACGTGGAGGCCGAGCGGCAGCGCCGGGAGAAGCTGAACCGCCGGTTCTGCGAGCTCCGCGCCGCCGTGCCGACCGTGTCGCGCATGGACAAGGCCTCCCTCCTCGCCGACGCCGCTGCCTACATCGCCGAGCTCCGCGCCCGCGTAGTGCGGCTCGAGGCCGAGTCGAGGCGCGCCGCCGCGAGGTGGGAGCCCGTGGTGGTGCCGTGCGGCAGCTCCGCCGCAGCCGACGAGAAGGAGACGGTGGAGGTGCGGATGCTGGGGCCGGACGCGGCGGCGGTGCGGGCGACGAGCGCGGCGCCGCACGCGGCGGCGCGGCTGATGGGCGCGCTCCGGTCGCTGGAGCTGCGAGTCCAGCACGCCTGCGTGACGCGAGTGGGAGGATTGACGGTGCAGGACGTTGTGGTCGACGTGCCCGCCCAGATGATGCAGGACGATGACGACGGTGGTCTGCGCGCCGCGCTGCTCCAGGTGCTGCAGGACAGCGGCTAGCAGCCAGAGCTCCATAGAAGAGCACGCATCTCGATCTCCCATCAACCCGTACAGTAACGTAGTACGTTTGACGTACATGCACGGCCAAGATGGCACGGATCAGGCAGGTTAATACTCGTGCATAGTATCGCGGCGTTTGACCATTTGTCTTACTTAAAAATTTAGTACAAATATTTAAAGAATATAAGGCGCCACAATAACAGTATTTATGTAATTTAAAAAATAAATATATGGTCAAATGTCATGTTTAAAAGTTACCGGTGACAAACATTTTAATATGGAGTGAGTACATGCTAATGTTGATTAAGAGGGTAAAAGTAAGGATAATGGTAATATAAGAGCACGTTCAAAGGCAATAACAAATAATTATGTCGTCCGTAAGATAGCATTCAAGCAACTTTTAGTCTACGTGGTAATGAAGAGTAGATGAAAGAAAGAGTAAAATTGTACTATCTTCGTCGAGGCAGCTATCGCGAAGATACGATGGCCAGCACAACTTACAGTGTTTTACGCACATATCTGTGGCTGTGCATTGTATATATATGTGTCGTCACTAATTAGTATATTGAGAAATAATTTAATAAATTAAATGACACCAGCTATCTATATTGTTGTGTTTCCATGGTATGGCAAGATTTTATAGAGGGTTGTTGTTGTCTAACTGATGTACATGCCCTTCGCTTGTCTAATTGATTACATCAAACGTGTGTTGTCTCTGCCAATGGAATAAAGTGCCGCTCATATCGCTTTATTTGTGATCAGCCCATGAGCTGACATAATTGTAAAACTTGGTTGTGTGCAAGGCTGGATATTTATCTTTTTTCTAAAAAAATATCTGCTTTATTTTTAAGTAGTATATATTTAGATGTGGTGGCATTTGGGCTACGACAGTACATGATGGAGCAACCATCATATTATACAAATAAAGATAAGCATCATCTCTCACCTCACTTGAACTCACCAGAACACATCACACACTGAACACACCCTAGTTAAAGAGCAAGAAAGTAAACATCAAGCAAACCCTCTGACCTGACATCATATCGTCATAATAAAACGTCATATATAGCATCAGTGAGCAAGTTGTCTGTTGCCCACCTCCGGCGGTAGCGAGTCAATTCCCCAATCTGCAGCATGCCTTTCAAGCCCAGCAACAGGTATTTGTTGACAACATGTGTGTGATCTATCCTGAAAGATATGCGGCGATGCTGGGTTTTCTATTTCCTTCAAGAGACTAATTAAAGTGATCACTGGCCCCAATTAATGGTTTGGTTTGGAGCCATACATTCGTTCCGTTCCGAGTTACTGTACAGTACTACATGAGCGACAACTAACAACAACTGATCGAGAGGAATGCAGAAAGCACGCATGCAAATTCATTGTTCAATGGATGGCCATATCGACATGGATATATAGATGAACTTTCGTTGTCGGTGTACACTTTTCTTTACTATTCATTTATTTGTGATCGATCACAGTTGGGCTGAGAATATTATAAAAAAATAGCTGTGTGGAAACTCCAAAAACTTTCCTTTTGTCTAAAAAAAATGTATAATATGGACTTGTTCCATTGGCGGCCATTGGATTGCATATCATGCATAGGTCTGTAAACCTCATCAACTCGAACAAAAAAACAATGTGTGTATGCATACCGATCTTGATCAGCAGAGCCCCGGCCCTGTCATAACCGTTATATTAACTGAATCAACATCAACGACACTACACGGCCGAGTAGGCATGAAATGCACTACACGGCCGAGTAGGCATATTGCAATGCAGGACGGCTGTCGAGGCGATAGGTAGGGACCAAAGGGATGGTACTAATTAAAGTCATTTGGCAGAGGATTTTTGTCCTTTCTTGAGCTCACACGATTCGAACAAGAATCAAACCATTGGTCTAGTTACATGTCAAAAGTACACATATGCATTGTGCGTAGCTAGATCGAAGCGATTGGCGAAACACTCAAGAGAGATACTCGATCATCATGCAGTTAGTTGGGGGCTCGCTAGGTAGAGCCGGCCACATGCAACACAAGGATGAAAGGTAGAGAAAGAGTAAGCGTCGTCGGAGCGTATGGCCAGCGCCACCGGTCGACGGCAAGGACCAAGGTACACCTAGCCCCACCCGCTCGGCAGAGAAAGAGTTTCTTGAGCAGGAAAGGTAGTGTGAAAGACTGAAAGAGAAACAAAGATGAAGAAATCACTGACTATGTTACTCATGTCTCTTAATACTCAGAGCAACATGCTACGACGAGAGCGTCCAAATGGGGATGCTATAGATAGCATAGGCTACAAGAAGTCAGCTCGCCGCATGTCCAGATGAGATGCGAACATATAGAACTTTTAAGATTTATTAAGAAATTTTAAAATATTTTATGGGTTAATAATCAATGTTGTTGAGGATCTAATAGAGATGATTTCCATGACAGTAGCTCGAGATCCTCAACAACATTGATTCACCTCTTTGTTCCTACTGGGGTGTCCACCAGGATCAGGACCGTGCATATAATCCTGCGATGCCCGTGTGCTGCCCAGTTCTGGAAGCTCATTGGATGGCCACCTCATCTACGCACCTTCAGAGATCTCTGAACCTTCCGGCGTGGATAGATACAGTGTAACAACCGATATAAATTGTACGGCATGGCCGGATACTACGCCCTGTAGCTTCGCTCTCTCTAGTACTCGAGGGTTGAGGCCTTCAGGGACCCGTTACAAGATGCGCAACTCAACGGTCGAATCACGAAAACGTCTCCAACCAAAACTAATTAATTAAGATATAATTAGTTTTTTTAAGTACATCTTGTTAGACCAATGTATCAGCATCAGCATGTTAAACTTCCATGGATCCTCAACATCCAAGTACATGACGAGCTAGCAGCTAGGCGTCCAGCACATGGAGAGTTTGCCTTCCATGCGTGATGAATAGTGATCATATCCCGCATTCACGGCCCACACATGTCTCCTTGCAACTAGCGCGCTGCGTCTCTTTGATATTGGCGGTCGTTATTTTTTTTAATTTGGCCAATGGGATGCAGTGTTGCTTTGTTCTCAGCAACCTTCAAAACACGTTCAAATAGTCGTCCCAAACAGTTGATGAGAAAAATATGTCGTGTGGGGGATGCTAGTCTACCATGAGGCCCTCCACATTAAGCCTAGAATACCTAGACAATTGAACGAGAAAAAAAAAACATGCAGGTTTTTAGGTTTCCCTGAACCCAATTTCGTTTATTTCTTCATGATTCACTGACTGCGAGGAATCAAAATTTTGTGAACAACTTGAAGAGATTGTACCTACAGTAGAAAAAAATTTCAGATTCTTTTTTACTATTTGGATTCTGTTTTGAAGTTCTAAGCAAAGGAACACGTATTTTCTTAACTTTGTTTTATGAACGTACCCAATCAATAGATGAAACAGAAGATGGCAGGCCTGGCGGCAAATGAAAATGGGCCGTAAGATAAAAGAAGTGAGTTTAGAGGCCCAGTATTGGCACTAAGGCCCATAGGGGAAGACATCAAGCAGGACCCAATAGTTTCACCATTCCTTTCTTTAGACCATTCCAGTCCTTCTGTAATTGCAGTTTTATCGGCAAGAATTTTGCGCACAGCGTACAAACTTCCGAAGTTTCTTTGGGAAACAAAACTTTGTTGCGAAGGATATTCCGAAGGAAAGGACTAGATTATTCTCATAAAGCTTTTATAGGTGTGCTAATTACTCCTTTATAGACTCTCAAATAGTATAGTTGAGATTTACTCCACTAAAAAATACTTACTCCATGTGTCTCAAAATAAGAGTCCTTTTAGAGTTCAAAATTTGCCCAAAAAGAAGGTCGTTCTCGGTTTCAAATACAACTATATATCTATCTCTCCTCTATTATTTCTTGTTTTCTGTGAGCTCGCTACTTTTTCGCCTCTTCTTAATCTCCGTGCCCAATCCTAAAACGACCTTTTTTTCTGGGACGGAGGGAGTAGGTTTTAACTAGTAT
Source organism: Urochloa ruziziensis (assembly GCA_015476505.1). Lineage (NCBI taxonomy): Eukaryota > Viridiplantae > Streptophyta > Magnoliopsida > Poales > Poaceae > Urochloa > Urochloa ruziziensis. Next base: position 58,895,969 of record CM027119.1, on the reverse strand, counting down.
CTTTCAATCATCCAAATCTACACAAGAAACTGAATTGGGGAGATTGGAATTTGGGGGTTATTGGTTTTGGGTTGGGGTTACTTATGGCCTTCAGGTATAGAGGTAGTTTCGGTGGGATGCACCCGCGGGCGACCAAGGTGGAAGATATGGTGGAGGAGCCGAGGCGGCGAGGCACCGCCGAAGAGCCGGGCGGTGGGGGGATCCCGGTAGACGGTGAAGATGGCGAGGGCATAGGAATTAGACGAGTTAACGTGAGCGACGCTCATAGACGACGACGGAGGCAGCGTTGAGATGCGGTAGGGTGGAGGAGTTTAACCCACCGGAGTTGGAGAAGACTAGAACATTAAGCGCGCTATGCGCGCCCTATGATGGCAATATAAATAATAATTTGAATTTTATATCAATATTTATTATCTTTTGAATCGAGCACGCTCAAAGTTTTGAAAATTGAACTCCAATGAACCATGGTGTTTTACTTTTTCAAAAACATAAAAATTGTATTTGAACTTACAAAATACATAAAGTATTATACTAAGATGAGATGAGATTCAGCTACAGTTAATTCTTCTGTCCTAAAGATGGGCGTGGTGCGGTTCGGCCCATTTGGTTTGACGAACCGGCCCAAAAAACGATCCTAATGGGCCCCTTTCATGAACCAAAACCATAGTCTGGGTCGATGGATCGGTGTTACTCGAACCCTAGGGTCGAGTGGATCGACCCATTTTTACCGTGAGCTGCGGCGACGCCGACGGAGACGGCAAGTCTTCGGCCTTCTTCCTCCTTCCAGCGTCGCCTTCTTCCTCCACCGCTCGCCGGCCTTCTTCCTCCACAGGTGCCTCCCCAACTTCTCCGACCGGGCAAGTGACCGCGCCTTCGGGCTCCTGCAGCAGCTCCGCCGCCGTCCGGCGCTGCGGCCATCGAGTCTGACGACCGGTTATTGTGAGCCGCACGCTCCCCCAGCTGCGTCCAACCTTACCGGCGGTGAGTACCCGCTGCATCCCCTCTCCCCAACGGTTCAACCCTACCTGCCTCCCTCCCTAACCTTACACTAGTGCTTTTATCTAAGCTAGCCAAGATGAACTTTTCCAATAGAGGACTGCTAGTACTTGATCTGCTCTAATTAGTGCCCTGTACAGAAGTTGAAGAATTGAGATAACCAGCAGTGTGATATTGGCCCATGTTTTTGCTTTTACGTAGTGTTACTAGTCTCACTCTCACATCACTACATTAATTCATTTTTCTGTTCAATAGAAGATTAATTCGTTTGCAAGAAAAGCAGTAAGAGACTGTACACTCAAAAAGTCCTAAACTGCGTATCATGCTCTGTTGGTGCCATTAGCCCGTATCTTTTTTTTTTGACTGGCTGACACCATATCAACTGCTTTATGATTTGGATCCTTTTAATTTCCTGAATTTGACCTGCTGGCAACGAATGGATTCTCCATCCCTGAATTTGACCTGTGCGACTAGCATTTCAGGAACTCACCATTTCCGATCGCTCAGCCCACTGAATCACTGATTTGGCAGGCGTTTGCTGCTATCGCTAATCCTGAAATGATGTTCCTTTTAGGTCAATTAAACGGTCGTAGCAGAAATTGCCTAATTCTTTAAGGGATACATTTTCGTTTGTACTGATGCAATATTTTCTTTACATTTTGCAGCAAGGTTCCGCAAGGACGATGATGGATGTGCCTCACGAAGGAGTTGTAGTGCAGCCGAGCAGCAGTAGAAAGCGAAAAAGAAGTACTCGTTCAACAGATACTCCTGAAGGTGGAATAGCACAACTGAGCAACCGAGAAGAAATAGACAGCACTCCTGCTCCATCCAATGTTTTGGAAGCTGAAGGGGCATATTTCAGAGAGGAACCCACATTAGAGATGCCCCAGGTTCAAGCACAAGCAGTTTTGCAGTCCAACCAACACAATTCAGAGGCTCTTCATTCATTGGCTGATGAGTATGGGTATGCAACTTATGGTGATGATGATACAGAGGAGGGTGAGGATGTTGGTGGTGGTGGCGAAGAAGGTGAGGAAATTGGTAATGGCCAGCAGGGTGTGGGCGAAGATTATGAGATGGATGATCATGAAGATTATGAGATGGATGATCATGATACCCCTGGCTGTGTCGAGGGCCGAATTGAACCAGGAACAGTTCATGCCTTCTTACATGGTGAGGAGAATAGGAAATTCAGGTCTAAGGTTTGGGCAGAATTCACTAAAGTTCATGTCGCTGGTATTGTTACCAAAGCACAGTGTATCCACTGCAACACAGAGATCAGCGCTAAACGGGGGGCAGGAACCAGTGCTTTGGGAACTCATTTGAAGAGATGCAAGGCAAGAAGAAGTGTGACTAATATTGCCCGACAGCTTAGGTCCGTTGTGATGTCTCCTGAAGGGATTGCTTTGGACAACTGGAGGTTTAGTCAAGATGTGTCTAGGTAAGAGCTAGCTAGGATGATCACCCTTCATGGCCTACCACTTGCACTTGTCGATTATGATGGATTTCGAAGGTTCATTTCCAGCCTGAATCCAATTTTCAAAGTGGTTTCAAGGAAGACAATCACAAGTGATTGTAGGATGAAATTTCAAGAGCAGAAACAAATTCTCCAAGAAGTTTTCCGAGGTACCAACAGTAGGGTTTCTTTGACCATGGACATGTGGACGTCGAACCAAACCATCGGTTATATGTGCATCACATGTCACTTTCTGGATGATGAGTGGAAGATGCATAAGAGAATTGTCAAGTTCTGTTTCATGAAAACACCACACACTGGTGTTGCAATGTTCAATGAGGTTCTCAAATTCTTGCAAGAATGGAATATTGAAGATAAGCTTTTTGCAATAACATTGGACAATGCTAGTAACAACAATGCAATGGTCCGACTCTTGAGAAGCAATCTGATAGAGAAGAACATGCTATGTGGCAAAGGAAAATTATTTCATCATCGGTGTGCTGCCCATGTCATCAACTTGATTTGCAAGGCAGGTTTTGAGATCATCAATCCGATTGTGCACAAGATACGGGAAAGTGTCAAGTACATTCACGGATCTACATCTCGGAAGCAGAAGTTTGAGGAGATCATCAAGCAGCTAGGTATCACATATCGCAAGCGCCCTAACATTGACATAGCTACTCGCTGGAACTCCACCTACCTTATGCTAGATATTTGCTTGGAATTGAAGAGAGCTTTTGATTCACTTGCACAACAAGATCCAGAGTATGCTTATGTACCATCCCTTCAAGAATGGGAGAAGGCAAAAGTGGTATCTAGGTTTCTAAAAACTTTCTATGATGCAACCAAAGTTATCTCAGGATCCTTCTATCCAACAGCGAACTTATTCTTTCATGAGATTTGGGAAATTAAGGTTGCTCTGGACAATGGAGTTCCTGAGGAGAATGTTGTTGAACTCTCTGAGACAATCGAGTATATGCAGAGGAAATTTAAAAGGTACTGGAAATTAACGTGGTTACAAATCACTTTTCCAGTTATTTTTGATCCACGATTTAAGTTTGAATTGGTCGAGTTCCGTTTGAAACAAGCCTTTGGGAGTGAGGGTGAGTCTAAGCTTGCATTGCTGAAAAAGGTACTGCTGGACCTGTTTATGGATTACTCACAAGTGAGTCCTGGGAATCAAGATATGGCACAACAAATAGCTACAGATGAGGTAGTAACAAATTCTGGTGGTAGGTATGCAGATTGGGATCAACATTTGAGCGAGAATACATCCTCAGCAACTGAAGTACCCTCTGAGCTGGACACCTATTTAAAGAAGGGCCTAATACCTCGAACCGAAACCTTGGATATACTTTCTTGGTGGAAGAGTAACTCAATTGAATATCCAACTCTTTCCTGAATGGCTCGTGATGTCCTTGCAGTTCCTGCTTCTACAGTCGCATCTGAGTCCGCTTTTAGCATTGGAAGGAGAATAATATCAGATTTCAGAAGCCGTTTAACTCCAAAAAATGTGGAAGCGCTGATATGTTTGCAAGATTGGATCCGAGCTTCAGGTATAATCTCTGTGCAGCTCTCAATTTCTGTATGATTAGTCTTTGAACTTTGCAAGTATATGCCTAACAACAAAGAAATTGGTACTTTGGTAGGTTCATCTCAGTTTCAAATGGAAGGGATTGAAGATTTCATTGAGCTACCTGATCAAGATGCTTAAATGGTTAGTTACTGAAATGTTCAGACTTGAAATAAGCTAGTTTTCTGATCGAAACACACATCACATAAGACTTGATAATGCATGTTGTGTGATTTGCATGTTCATGTTATATGTCTAGTGGGAACTTTGGCTTAGCTTCTGCTCATATTTCTTGACTGCTCATTTGCTCACATGTAACCTTGCTACATTGCTAAAATAAAAGATTTATTTACTGCATATGGCTAGAAGTGAATGGCTGTTATATGCAGGACATGTTGTGTCTCTTTAAGCATTGTTCCTAGACACCTTTATACTGAAAGTGACTGAATGTCTAAACAATGTCTTGAGATTAAGCATAAATTTCTGTTAACTAATTATATGCACATGCGCCATCACCTGATGATAATTAAGCATTCTGGGCTTTAGAGAATATACAATGTGATACCTGTGCTTGAGCTCTTCCTTGTAGCTTTCTGAATGGTTGGTTCCTGTTTTACTCATATACAATGTGTGTATTCTGGGCCTTCTCTGAATGTGTACTGTCCATTTTGTTTCAACAGTTGCATGCTACTTGGTCACACCCTGACGATTCAGTAATTCACTTGTCTGTTTCTTCCTTAGTAGATGTTTGCTGAAGCAGTGAAGCTGCTACCATTTTCCACTCGTAAAGGCAAGAAGTCCAAGCTGTAAGAACTGAGAAGTCGATTGAAGAGGGCATTGACAAGATTGAACAGAACATTGTCATGTCTGGGTGTTTAGCTTTGACAGAACAATGTATGGCCTTAGAGAGTTGGTTTCCTTTATTTTCAAACTTGTCCAGAAGGAGGGCTCGATCATTCAAGCGCCTATATTTAACTAGTGCAACAGTTTGATCATTCGTATAATGCCTGCTCTGTTTCCCAATGCAAAGTTATGCTTTTTTTTCAATGGTCGACTGTGATTAACATCTTTCCTTCTCTCAATGGTTTCAACTATAGTAAAAATGTCTTGTTGGACCATTTTATAGCTGGTCTGAAACAGTGTTTCAGAAATAGTGTAGCACTGGTCTGAAATAGTGGTGCACTATTGTTGAAAATACTGCTGCAACATGCAGACGTCCGGTGGTGTCTGCCCTGTTCAAGTGGCGCTGAGTGGATCGACCCATGCGAACCATCAGGTTAAATCTCCACGCCGCCCACGCACGCACAAAGTACTGGAGGATCGACCCATGCGAACCATCGGATTAAATGGTTCATAACAGCAGCGACGAGTGGATCAATCCATCGATCCTAACTCCTAGCGTGGATCAGGTGGGTCGAAGCCGGTTCGACCCTAAGGTGCACCACGCCCATCTTTATTCTGTCCTCACATTTCGAACATTCAGGCGCGCATTGTGCATCTATAGTATTAACAATCAAATATAAGCATTAGACAATATCCACTTGTTCTGTCACAAAGGAGAATAAAGTAGTAAAAAATCATCAGAATCTGGCTTAACCTGTTGATTCCTAAAGTGATAGTGATCTTATATACTACAAAATACATTGGTAAGTAAGACAAGGAAATTACCCTACATGTCTATCATGAAAAAGACATATTTTCTTCAAACATACATGTCATCCCAAGAAAAGAGGAACCCCACGTGTCCTCTACTGGCCATGTCCATATATTATTACACATTCAAGCTCTTGACATGCTGGTTCCATACGTCACCAGCCACCTATCTCTATAAACCTCTCGACGTGCTTGAACATACCCACCATTAATTGTGTACTCCGTATACATTGCCGAGTGGCTTTGCTTTTGGCCTGGTATTCTACACCTTGACATGTGAGCATCCTTTTAGATCCCAGGTAGCATCTGCGGAAGCAAAGAGTTCGCCCAATGTGAGATAGAGAAGGGACAATGTTGGTTGAGATTGATATTAAATGACTACAGATCTGTAATGACACAATAACAAAGCAGAGCATTCATGTCTCACGGCAAAAAAATGCCAATCCATTGTATAGGGAAATAATACCATCTTCCAAATTTAGATCAGCTCGAAGGCTCAACTGCCAAACACAACCACCAAATTTATATTGTATATAACATTTTGCTCTATAATCAAAAGATAATCAACAATCTAAACTACTTCAATGACAGCTCTCAATCTGAATGAGAAATTAGAAAGATGAAAAGAAGCTTCAGATAATGGATATGTGAAAAGAAGTCAATATGAAGAAATAAAAAAAATAGAAGGCATCATTTTTTGGAAGAGAGGAGTCTCTGTTTACGTCTGTAGACATGCATCCATTTCCATAAAAAACCTCTCACAAAATTAACTTGGCATCATGTTAAATAGATTGTAAAGGTATGACTTTTTAAAATTAGTCAATCCCTCAAATAAATTTACACCACTCCCATGATACAAAGGAAAATTCATCATTGGATTGGAATTAGTAAATCATAGCGGAATTTTAATTCTCACAAAATTAACTTGGCATCTTGTTAAACAGTGGTGGACCGATTTACCTTGCCCACGCACTTCTCAATTTATCAAAGCAGAAAAGTCACTCGATCCATTGAGTCACTCCACTACTATTGCAATGGATATACTTATCTCTCAAACATATATATGACCATTCAACATGGTCCTAGCAGCACAAGGCTTGCACATCTAACATGGATTTCTGCCCTCCGGGCTCTTTTATATGAAGGGCAATACACAAAGTATGAACAGATTCAACCTGTATCCAAGGTCCCTGGCATAGTGCTTATAGGAGCACACTATAAATAATGAATGAACCACTACTCTTGATCTCTTTAACTCCAAACAGATGGACTTATACATGAACTTCATACTTCACCTCAATCTGATAAGCACTCAAAGGTAGCAGACAATGATTTCATAGAACAGACAAGGTAGCAAAGAAAATCATGGACAAATGACAACTTCATAAAGCATGTTGGAGCCTGGAGTTGCCACAAATTGCTCAAGAAAGAAAATGTATGATTTCAGGTTTCGCTAAGACAGCTGACAGAATTGCAGTTGTTAGAATCCATTGGGTCCAAAGTCTGAATTCTATACATATCTGAAAGTCTAAACACATCTGAAAATATCTGAGGTCCAAAGTCTGAAATATAAACATATCTAAAAATATTGGGTCCATTGTCATCGCTCAAATTTCAGACAAATAGTGAATTTCCTGCTAGCTGCAGAAAAAGGAAATACAAAAACACAAAACCATGGCATCCCAATTCTTCGGATCTACATTTGAATCTTATGCTCTCAGTTCTCTGGATGTTCAAGAGAATGAACTTATTTTCCAAGGAAATGCAACAAAGAAGAAAGCAGAGGGAATGACCTGCAGTTAAGGGGTGGCTGTAGGCTGCAGCAGCAGTAGGTGCCAGAATCCCCGCCCCCTGGAGGGAGCTTCAGGCGAGGTGCCACGCTGTCGGCGGGTGCCGCTCCTCTGCAATGCTACCACGCCACGGGGTGAGTTCGTCATGCTGGACGCCAATGAAAAAAAAAAATTCAAACCAATCAATTGCACATGTTTTCAGAGGGATGAAAGACAGATAAATTTCCATATGAGAGGATACCAATATGCATATGACCATCAAAGAGATTGTTCTATGCTTAATTAGGGAGACATGTAAAATTCCTGACAACATAATAACGGGTAGTACAGTACCGACATCATGTATAAACATTAGTTCAATGGTAAAAGAATTGCAGCATAAAAGAATAAGACCAAAATTGGTACTTGTGCAGATATTTTGATTTAAGCTCCAAACATATTTGCGGCCATGTATAAAAAAGAGAAAAAAAAATCAGTACGTACACATCCTATCTTTATTTGACAACAGTTTTTTTTTTATAAAGATTTGACAACAGCTTTGGATTTTTGGCTGAGGAATCTAAAAACAAACATATAGTAGAGCAGGCTATGGAATTATGGAGAGTAACATGAAATCACATATTTCTTTAGCCATTGACCCAAAGACATACTAATTTTGCATCCAAAGACCACCAAAGCTATTGGCAGTCAGTTTTCGCAATTGATCCCACAGCCGAAACAATTCCAATCTAGAATCAGCTATCCCACCGTTCTAGATGTACTATTCGCTTTAGGATTTGTCAAATGGTCACTTAGATTCCATTACACTGAAATGGGTTTTGCTGCCAAAGTTAAAAAAGTATTTACTTAATAAAGTTACACCAACATTGCCATCACTGAAAACAAGACTGGCCTGACATGTTCTTAATACAAAGCATACAACAATTAATCACCTTGGTTGAGTCAGCAACTATTGGAAAATAGACTTTTCTTAAATTATCAACCTAACGATTAAAATGTTGTGGTAATCAATGGATTCGTTCATTAAACAGAATTGATTTGAGCAACTACTACGCCAAGAAATTCACCTTTTAGCTCCGGCTTCTAAGCTTCAGAGCACTTGTTTTCTATCAAGGAGCAAGCAGTAGGATTGTAGGAACACCGTCATGTATGCTCTGAAAATAGCAATGTTATATATGTAAATAATGGTCCAACAGTATCCTCGTGCTCTATCACAGTAATGCGATATTCGGTTTTCACTTACATTTCAAAACTTTGATATCAAAATAGCCATCAAAAAATAGAACCAAACCTGGCCTTCATCTATGACTTGGGAATGCCGGAATGGGGGTATTCTTGGAACTATGTTGAAACAAACAATAGAAGCCAAATTTTCAGCAAGGATTGAATGGCTGTAACTTTTATTTTCTAAAATAGTTCTATCAAAATGCAAACACTGCATGAACTGCAACTTCAAATATTCTCATCATTATGGACAGATTTGTAGGGCATCTGACTATTTTTCTGCAGCAAAAGCTGAGATGTCATCACCTGATTCCAAAAATGGTATGTTAATATTCTGGGCATCCTTAAGTCGTTAATCTTGCACATCAGACTTGGTTAGCACTCACTTACAACTAAGGTAATTGGCTACACATTCTCTATTCTAAAGATCGCTTGCTAGCATGCTGAAGCAAAGTTATAAACAATGTTAAGAAAAAACATCTGGACAAGCAATCAATTAGAAAATATTAACCAAGCAGTGAGAGTGACAACCATGCTTACTTACATTGTTTGAACTGACATCACATTCAAATGATATGTAAGTTGACAGAAAACAAATATTGAGAACTTTTAAAACAAAACTACTGCCATCTTTCAACCAGTGAAAGACTATTGTGAATTTTACTTGCTGTAAAGACTACCAGCTGTCTTAAGCAACTATGTACCACATAAACAGCTCATGTCCAAAATGACCCCAATCTGATGACCTGAAGTCTACACCAATGTGCTCCTAATCCTATCATGAAAAGACTTCAGCTCTAGGATTGCTAATATTTCAGCCCTGTAACCAACTTGAGGTATAATATGAACAGCATGGAACAGGATTGTCGAGCTTAGTTAGGGGCTTGACATTCTGTCAAACATCTTAGAGACAGTACAGGGAACGTGCAGAGGCTCTCGCTATCACCTGGACAGAGGAGATGCAGAGTTTGAAGCCACAACGCGGTAGCTCTTGAGCAGCATAGTGCGGGGCACGCACAGCAACAGCTTGCCATGCCGGAAGTCGAGCAGGAGGAGGTGGCGATGCTGCCTGAGGCGAAGAGGGGACACAGCAAGCCGAAGACACCCATCTCCAATGCTTCGCTCGCTGTGCATCTCGCTCCCCCGCGCCGCCGAGCTTGCCGGTGCCGCTGATGCCAACGCCGCCGACCGGACCCGACGAGCCGCCGCCGCGCGCCGAGATGGGTTCCGTTGGCCCTCACGCTTGTTGGAACTCCCAGGAACAGAAGATCGCTCGCCCTCACTGTCTCTCTCGTGGTGGCTCAAGGAGGAACATGAACTGTGTTTTGGCCGGCGACGAACGCCGTGGCGACTGTTCGCCTGTATCTTGGCCTTGTTCACAACTAAAATGGAACGCGCACCCAACACGAAGGAGCACGGGAGTACAAATAGGCCGAGGCGCGCTAGAGCTAACCTCCACGCCCGGCACTCTCGCCATGATCCGTGTGACTCACACGACGTTGCCAGCGACACGTTCGCCCGCACAACGCGGCCACGCAGCAACGGATCAACAGCACGCATGCCTCCCCTCCTAACTAACACCGACCGAGTCCACGCAGCGATCCTGCGTCCTTGTGCTCGACCCGATCGATCTCCTACAACACAGACTCAACACTCCAAGCCGCCATGGCCGCAGCTCTACTGCAGCTTGCAACTGGCACGGCGACAGACGCCACACACATGAACACGACGCACACAACACACGAACACGCATGTCAAGCTTAAGTCTAACAGGGGGATAGGCCCGCGCCGCTACTCCTCCTCGTGGCCTGCGCTCGATCCGACGCCGCCGGCCGCGCCGCCAGCTTCCTCGCCTTTGTGCGCAGCGCAAGAAGGGAGGGGCGGCGGCGGCGGAGCACAAGGAGAGCAGCGTCAGGAGAGGAGAGTGAGAGAGATGATTGAGGGAACTAGGGTTCGACGGGCGCGGGGGTGCTTCTGAAAAATGACTCGAGGGGTTACTGTAAAAACAGCACTGTTGTGGTTTTCGCCTTCTTCGTGTTGAAATAAACTTTATACCGAGGGTCTATACGAAAAATATATGAACGTGTTTACTGTGTTGGTTGGACGATATGGATGTTGTTGCGATTATTAGAAAAATGAAGGATTGTTTTGCAAAACGTCCAGAGCGACCAGAGTCCCTCACGCTGAGCCACGCCGATGCGTCGTACCGCGGAAACGCGGAGAGGCGAGGGAGGCCGAGCAGTGTTTAAGGAACCCCGATGATGACGGTGGGGAATCTGAATAATTTGTCTTTTTCTCTAAGTGCCGTGCAGTCGCCATTATTTGGACAAATTAGTGCTACCTTTTGGCCAGATACTTAAATGGATTTCTTGCATGACCAAACAATTACTAGGAAGGGAGGCGCGCTTCGCCGCGCATGCATATTTTGGAGGTTCTTTGTGTGTTACATTTTTTTGACGGTTTGAAGCTATGTTATCTACGTGAATCATGCAGCTATAGAGTTTTAAGGTGTGCCGGTGTGGGTTGGTGTAGTTTCGTTGTCTTGGATCAAAGGAAGGTACTAACGAACTACAATATGCCCTGGAGCAATAGCGTGTTGACGAAGATCATCTACAGGGTATGGCTTAAAAAAAAGGATCATCTTACAAGAGGAGGTAGTAGAAAAGGAAGGTAAATGCGAAAATTTGGAAAAAGGAAAAAGAGGAAACAAACAACATGCAAGCTGAATAAAGCTGCATGGGGCAACACCTGAACAAAGAAAGGAAACAACCCGTAACTGGATTGCAGCAAGAAATAATCAGTATGTAAGGCATTGGAGGACCATGCAGGAAGCTGAGCAGCACAGGCATAGCGATCATGAGAAACAGGCCGAACACTATGGCGGACAGGATGCACACGAACAAATGAAACAGAGGGCCATATGGTGGCACAAATAAACACTATTGGTACGGACCAAACATGTCGTCAGCCCAAAGAAGTAAGCTTCTGAAAAAGAAAAAAAGTCAATGGCGGTAGTAGAAATTGGAAGGAACGGATGATTGTGCGGTCCGACGGACGCGGTGCAAATTGTTTAAAAGACACGGACGATACCTTACGCAGGCTCAAGAGTAGGCCGCGAGAAAGCGCAATGGCTTAGAGCAAGTATTACAACGGGCGAGTAGTTGGCGGAATCTGAGGCGGAAGAAAGAGAAAACGGGAGAGAAGCGAATGGGCGAGCAGCGAGACGCCAAGAAAAAGCGGGCGCATGGCCTGTTTGGGCCCGCCAGTGCTGTTCTCTGAGCTGCTCATTGGTTGCCGTCGCTATCAAAAACTGACGGAGTAAATGTCGCTGGAAGCTGTGAATAAAAAAAGCAACGAGCTGCTGAGCTGGAGCTCCTCTCGCCCGCTCGTGACCGTAACTATAAATCTTGCTGTTAGGAGCAATGAGCAAAGCAGGCCTGGGTGTGATGAATGGGCCAGCGTGGCCGAGCAAATGGGCTCTGCCGGAGTAGGCCGTGGCGCGCAGCAGTAAAGAAGTAGTACAGGCCGAAAAACATCGGACGAGTAAAAGCGGTAGGCGGCAGTAAAACAAAGAACGCGTGTCATGTAACGATACGGCAACGACGACGGAGCTTCTACCGTGGCGTCGATTTCTTCGCGCCTAAGAGTTTAGATATATTCGGGATACTTCGGCTCCTAATCATGATGAGACGATGTAATCAAATCGATTTTTTTTCTATTCCAATACACACTCTCTTAGGTGGGGCCATGCTAACCGTGTCAAATCGATATTTGATTTGAGTGACAAAGTATAGTCAGGCATATCATGTTGGCATGTTCGCTCCTTCCCTTACTCTGCAACGTTTTCCCACCACCTGTAAACGTTTTTGTCGCGGCACCGTCGAGAGATATTCAGCGCTTTGCCGTTCGTCACGTGCAGACGACGGAGACGCGGCCCATTTTTCAACGCACGATAACGAAACAACAAATGGACGGACAAGTGCCCCAGTGTTAAGGCCCAAAAGGAGAGTAATAATCACCTAGATGGGATTCTTCCGTGAACCGTCGGGCTCCGCTTGACGATACACGAGAGCGGGCCCAGCCTCGCCACAGGAAAACCAGTTTGTTTTTTCAGCAAAAAAACTGTGGCGACGCCACACACCTTGCGGCTTGGCAAAGTGTGAGGAGGCCGGCATCCAAGAACGCTGCACGCCCGTGCGCTTGCCCTGCCATTGATCGCCACCCATCGGCCTTGGCTCCTTCCGTGCTTAACTGGCAGGTTCCAACCCCGCTCCTCCTCAACCCATCTACTTTGTCAAACACCCGCAACCAATTCTTGCGCTCACGCTTGCTGCGAACGAAAGGTTTGACCGCTCGGGCGCGCCGGGGCCGTGCAAAAGGTTGTGCACTTGTGCTTGTGTCGTCACGGTTGTTGAGAAACTTAAAGAAATTGAGAGACCTAGAACTCTAGATGCAGTTGGGAACTTGGGACTGCACGCCTGCACCATGCTTGAACGAAAGATGGTGATCGTGCCCCTCGGCGTGTTGTGTACTTCTGTGGGCAGCTCATGGTCGAGAACGTACTGCGGTTCCGCAGCTCGATTCCAACACCACTGGACGACAATGGATCGGAGACGTTCAGTTCCGCCGTCTGGTACTTGGGTTCAAGGTTACCCTGCCCATTTCCACGTACCATACCATCGTCCACAAAGAGTAAAAGATCGGCGTCTGCTCTACTCTCGTCTTGTGCGTGTGCGCACCAAGGAATCCGCCGGCAGACTCCAGCGCCACTGTCCCGCAGCATCCGTGTCGCGTGTGGTTGAGGAACATTCTCCAGGCACATGGTAGGGAGTCTAGGGACTAGGGAGACCACACGCACGCACGCTGCACTGACATCTGAAGATCATGCCTGCAGAAACGCCACTCACTTTTTCGTGTGTGAAAAATCTCCAGAGCTTCGTGAAACCTGAACCCAGCTGCTGCTGCTGCTGCTCCTAACTGCCATCAGATTCTCCACCCAAAACCCACCAACCGGAACATTCACCCCTCACCAACACCTCATTTTTTTCTCTTTTTCCAACCTCAACAAGAAAAAAGCTTATTCTTTTCTAACAATAATCTAAAAAGAATTTGTCACAACTTTTTTTTTTATGATGATGGCTTGTTTGCTTTGCTCTCTTCCCTCCAACCAAAGAGCAGGAACATTAAACTGAACTCGCTAACAACCGCAGCTAGCTGCAGCTCTCCCTCTCCCTATCTCATCACCTATAAATAAACAGAATCCAAAACCTAATCCATGTAAAAAAAAATCTAAACCGACGAATAAAGGAGAGCTAGGCCGTCTGTCAAAGCTACCGAAGAAGAGCCCGCCGCGAGCAGAGACAAAATAGTATCCTCCCTTTGTGGTGCGTGTGGCGTGACCATGAAGCCACGCCCGCCGGCGGGGGCGTCGTCGTCATCCGCTTCCGCCGTGCCGGCCATGCTCCGGCCGCACCTCGCCCGCCTCACCTCCTTCCTCATCGTCTTCGCCGTCGGCTACTCCCTCGGCCTCCTCTCCTCCTCCTCCACCCGCCCGTCGCCGCGGCCGTCCCAGACGACGCTCGCGCGGCCGAACGCCGCGCACCTCACCGCCGTCCCGGCTTCGAACGCCGCGGCGGCGAGCTATCCGCGGTCGCCGCCGCACGACCTGTTCCGGTTCAGGGAGGAGTGCGGGGAGCCGTTGCCGAGCGACGCCGTCATCCCGACGCTGCTCGACAAGCTGTTCGACGGCGAGAGCCCCTACGCGGGGTTCCCGGCGCCGCACACGGCGGCGCTGCTGCACCCGGCGAGGGCGCGCCCGCGCGGGTGGGGCTCGACGGGGGCCGTGTTCGCGGAGCTCATCGAGTCCGTGCGCCCCTCGGTGATCGTCGAGCTGGGCGCGTTCCTGGGCGCGTCGGCGCTGCACATGGCGGCCGTCTCGAGGAACCTCTCGCTCTCCCCGGCGATCCTCTGCATCGACGACTTCCGCGGCTGGCCGGCGTTCCGGGACCGGTTCCGGCGCGACGTCCCGCCGCCGCGGCACGGGGACGCGCTGCTCCTGCCGCAGTTCATGGCCAACGTCGCCGCCGCCGGCGCGGCGCGCGTGCTGCCGCTGCCGTTCTCCACGGCGTCGGCGCTGGCGGCGCTGTGCGGGTGGGGCGTGTACGCGGACCTCATCGAGGTGGACGCCGGGCACGACTTCCACTCGGCGTGGGCCGACATCAACCTGGCGTGGGCCGTGCTCCGGCCCGGCGGCGTCATGTTCGGCCACGACTATTTCACCTCCGCCGACGACCGCGGCGTGCGCCGCGCCGTGACGCTCTTCGCCAGGGTCAAGGGGCTCACCGTCCGGCCCCACGGACAGCACTGGGTGCTCTCCCCGAAACCGCCACGGCGGCACGGCGCCGCCGCCCGGTGACGGTGAGTGAGAACACGTCGCTGTCGCCGTCGCCGTCGATGGGGGGCCACACGCACTCGCCATCATCCTCCGGTGCAGAACCTGACGTGTCCCGTTGCACCAGCGCCCTGCCTATCCGTGTTCCTACTTGCAGGTGACACACACATCAACCACCAGTCCACCACCTCGATCAGAAGCAGACGAAAAGGGCTGCGGCGTTGCCACTATTCTCCGAAGTGTTCCTCTGAACCGCCATGAATTTTTTTTTCCAGCTTCTCAATCTATTTACACGGAGATTGGGCAATGGGCATTTATGTGTGGATATAAACACGACGGCTGCAAAGCGTATTGTGGAGTAAAGATAAGACATCGATGGAATGGAATGTTGATGGTCTGTTCCTTTTTGCTTTGCTTGCATTTTCATCGCAGAGAAGCGGATATATGCGTCTTTCATGGATGCAAAAAAAGTAGCTAGGGTTCTTTATCATCTTTTCTGTGGGACAGTGAAGTCCACGTTTGTGGGCTGGACTGGAGATGCGCCGGTGCGGACGCGATTCGGTGGAATCGGTGATGACGCTGAAGGTGACGTTCCGTAGTGGAGGGTGACGCGGTATGCGTGCCGGCCGGAGGAGGGAAACGGCAAACGGTGTGTTAGCTGAATACTGAAATCCAAGGCTAACATGCATCATTATAGAGTAATTTACAAGGGCGATCAAGACACTGATGGAGTATGGATTAAGTTACTGCGATTGTAGGATGCCAGTGGTTCGTTCATTGGACAGCCATGAGCGCAAGGATTTCTGACGTAACAGAACTGCTAACCGGTATCGGGAGTTTGACTCTAATTATCGCACACAAATACGTAGAGTCTGACAGCAATAGCTAACTATATTTTCAATAAGATCGAGCAAATAAAGACGAAGATCGATGGCAAAGCAGGCCATCAGATGCTGAAAAATGCAGGTGCCGTCGATTCTTAGATGATCCCTGGTTTCAGATTATCCGATCCAAAACTAGCAGATCTCATCTCACAGCCCTGCAAAGTCAAAAGAAATTAAACACATCTGAAACTCATCCATGTCCAGCTTGTATCTAAAAGGAACAGAAATATTTTTTTCGCAAATAAAAATAATAGTGATTTTTGCTAGAGAATAAAAAGTGACGAATCAACTCGATGTAGTCTGCCGATGAATCAGGATTGTACAGCTACAGTGATCCTGTAAGCTGAAGGTGAATGGCATAGATGTTGGATGCCTTCATGTCTCCAGGGAGTGCCGCGTGCGTAGTAAGCTTTGGAAGGACGTCCTTATATATCCCGTTATCCGCGTCAGGAGCATTGTTTAGCCCTTTTGGCCAGCCGGTCAGCATCTGAACTTCTCAAGCCGAATTGTGGTTATGAGAATCATCCTTTTTTAGGGGAAAATATTTTGATAAACAGACGTTACGTCAGACATTCAGAAACACGCTCTAAAAAAGGTTAAGAACTCAACCGTGTAATCTGTCAAAGTACTGATAAGAACATTGGGTTTGAAGGACCAAAGACGAGAATACCACCAAAGCTCCTTTTGTAGTACGTTTTTTAACCTACTAAAAAACCGTGCAGCGGCTTGTACGAAATACTGAATTTGGGAATTATGTGTATGAATTTCACTGTAGTATTTTGTTAGCGTTGTGGTCCCCGGAGACTGGGCTGCTGGGTTGCATGCACGAGAAGCCGAGGAGGACGGGGAGGTGTCAGGGTCGCTGGGAGCAGGAATGGCGATGGTTATCAGACGAGACGTTGCCGGTCGCTTGCGCCGGTGAAGTCCAGCTTCACTTTGCGGCATCCGGACGCCTGGTGCCGGCTTGGAAAGCATCGAAGCCGCTTTACTGGGATCGCTGCTTCAGTTTAGCTTCAATTCAATCGAGGAGACGAGTGGAGTGGCAATTTTCTGGCACGCCATCGCATCGTCCAGCGTACAGAAAGGAAATAGACAAAAATATCATGTGACGATGTTCATGTGCTAGTGTCTGCATACCTACAAACCCGGCTTTAAAATGGCGAAAAGGACCTCACTCCTTTTTTTTATACAATCGTTTATATTAAACCCATGATCTGCAATAATACTAGAGGTAAAATAAAAAACCACATGAAGGAAAGATAGTTGTGAAGTAACTTTGCTCCAAAACATCACAAAACATGCAGTGAATTATCTCGGCCGAAATGCAGGCTCATGAATTATTTATCCACTGAAACACAATAAGCACACAGCCGATATGAAATCTTTATTTCAAGCGGCTCTCAAATCTCAAGCCTGTCTCCACAATCAAGATTTGAAGAAACTCTCTAAATGGCTCCAAAGATTCAGTTCATTGTACAGGAGAAACAAGACAGCAGCACAAGTTCATTGTACAGGAGAAACAACACAGCAGCACAAGTCATTCCACCTGAACATATGGGGTATGGTGGAACAAGCTCTCCACAAAGACAAAACGTTGCACATCAGCAACTGGATCCACCACTCAACCATCAAGTTGAACAACTCGCTCTAATTTAAGTTCATGCCTTCTATAACAAACAAAATGGGGGCTGACTACATTATGACATGAACGACCCTTTTTTTCCAAAAGATGTGTTTAGAGGCCAATATTGAGATGCGCCTCTCATCAATTGAAGCTATCCTTGCTCTGAGCTACTCTCCTATCAATAATAGAACGCAGACAGAGTACATTATGACATCATTACACCTCAATCACAAGAATGGCTAGAAACCAAAACTGGATGAGGACATTGCAGGCACACAGCTAGTATCCCTTGTTCCCACGTATCCGGGCTCGCATGTCAACCTGTTGTTAGATTAACACAGTTAGACATTTGCAATTTCACTTAAACTACCTGCGATTCAGTTCAAACTGGCAAAATGATGGCAGTAATTGCAGAAGGCAGACAATGATATCACGGAAGAGCATGAAAATTATATACAAGCATACTGAAAGATGTTGGCACCAATATGATAGATACAGCAACAACTTTAACACCAGATGCAATAATACTGGGCCAATGCAATCCACACTATTGATGGTTATGTGTCACTTACAGAAACTGTATTATCTGGCTTCCACAGATGATGTGTATGATTATATTTCCATTGGAAGATATAAAACGAGCTGCCCATCAGAAGTATTATGATTACATAATAAACAAAAGAGTTGCACACAAGTTCCTAACTTTATATATCAGAAACAACTAGCAGGCTTTCAGCCTTTTAGGTTGGCCTTTTTAGTGAAGAAAGAAAAGATTGGTGTTTTTAGTTCTTCATTGGTGTTACTCAAAAGGGTACATACAAAATTAACATACTGCATTACAGTCACTGCAGTTCTTATGAGAAAAAATATAAAAGAGATAAATCAGGTATGTGTACATAAGCTGCAATGACACCAGAGATGTAAATGATATGGCCATTGTTCTTGTGCTCACTACAATAGTAGACTCTTTCCCAGCTCAACGTACTTACTATGGGTAGAATAAAAAAGGGCGTACCCAGTGCCGTAAGCTCCCGCACTATGCGGGGTCTGGGGGCAGGTTGTTTAACGCACAGCCTTTCCTGCACATAAATGTGCAGAGGCTAGGGCTTGAACCCTGGACCTTCCGGTCAGAGGCGGTGAAGCTCTACCACTGCACCAAAGGCCGCCCTTCAGCTTTTTTTCAGGTCGTTGAATCAGGATCAAAGGGAAATATTAGAACATCTTCACTCTACAGTCACTATTCTATTTCACTGGATTGAAAATTATTTCTAGCACCATTTGTTGTACATAAATGGTTCATCAGATTCTTATAAGCTGCACTGGCCATAGAAATTAAGAAACTGATAAGAATCATCTAGAAAAAGCAAGAGTGTGAAGTAACCAAAAATAAGCAAAACTAACAAAGCTCCATATTCAGAACACAAAAAAGAACTGAGCGTCCAACCTTGTCAACTGGGAACACACAAATTTTACGTTTTGCTCATTTTCATGTAGTCAAACAAACTGTCACTTAGAATGCATGCATATTGACATTTAACATAACATTCACTAAAAATCCATGAATCACTTTTAATAGACAGTGATGAACATAGTGCCATAAATCTATGTGGTTGTGTATCAAAAATAGACTATGGGGGCATTACATTTGATCATTACAGAAAATACTAGACTGATGAGGCACCGGTTTATTTAGGCTGAGGCACAGGTATTCATGTCATGTCCACAGAATGTGTGGATGCTAATTATTTGGCTTTAATGCTAACTTTTTTTGAAGGGGGCTGCGGCAGGCAAGGAGCCGGCCTGCACATTGTATTAGTATGCAAAGTTTGGGCATACAAGATTTGTGAAGGGGGTGTGGGAGCAGAGTGTTACATCAAGATCTAATGCTAACTATTCAGCATCTCCATAAAAATCTAACACCATGGCCAATTAAAGATTCAGGGAACATGATACTGACTTGGAATCTAGGGAGAAACCCAACATATGGAAAATGAATGGATCTAATGAAACGATAAAGACACTTATGTGCACAACATACTACCTGAAACTTCAAATCGCAATACAACCTATGAGCATGAAGCTAGCGATAGCAAGTAGTTTGCAGCGATGAGGATATACCTGGCCCCTCTTGCAGTTGAAGTAGGTCTCCCGCAGTCCGACACACTCACTCGTAATGTTGGGCACCTTCTCCCCTGCACACTCCTTGTACGGCCTCTTCTGCAACTGCACACAACCGCATCAGGAAACCAGGAATAGGCCGGGCCACAATCGTCTCAACTACTTAAGCAACGTCAAAAACTCCTGCGCATATCAGCATCACCCTTTCCCGATTCTCTTCCCCCGCACTAGCTTGCACCTAATGGGATTACGCCTGCTCCTAATCGGATCGAAACAGGCAGCGGCAAGCTGCGGCGTGGGGGGACTGAGAGAAAGGGGAGGAAGGCGGCGACCAACCTTGACGCAGTCAGTCTCGCTGAGGCACTTGACGAGCTCCATGGCCAACCCCTTGCACGACTTCGCCATCTCTCTTCCGCCTCTCCCGTCGTGTTCCCCCAACGACTGCGGCGGCTTGCGGGAGGGGAAAGGTTGGAAGCGGCTCGAGTGGGCGAGACGGCGGCGCCTCCGCTGCTCCCGGCGGCCGGTTTGACGGGCTGGGCTGGGCTGGGCCGTTGACCAATAATAGCTCGGCTCGGCCTGTGTATAAAAGGTTCGGCCCACTCTACGAATGCCGGATTCAGGTCAGGAGAGAGCTCCATGGCTTTTTTGAGTTTTTCGCTCGGTAGCATTTCCTATTCGGATTCAGGAGAGAGCTGAATCAAAATTCCTCAAGAAACGAGAGGTGAACTGAATTTCTCTTAAAAACGTGCTGCAGTTGACCTGAACTAATAATATTCTTTTTTCAGACGAACAATAACATTCTTTTCCGGTACAAATTATAAAGAAGAGAGGACGGAAAATGTTTTAGTTTTACTAAAAAATATTCGGTAATGAGGACCTGTTCTCTAGCAAGGGCCAAGTTACATTGTTGACTTCGGGTGCGGCCACACTTGACAAAAAAATCTTTATCACTTGTCACTCCTAGTTTTTCACCATATTTATTTACTTTTTAATTTTTATCTTACAAAATAAATGTTCTAGTTTTCCACCATATTTACCTTTTATCTTACAAATGCTATAAAGTGGCACATCCCATTTATTTTTCTCTAGCTCCGCCCTGCCTTTAAGACTAGGGCCCTGTTTGGATACTCTCGCTCTGCTAGAGGTTAGAGTTAGTTTCTAGCTCATGACTAACCCTAAACTAACTCTAGCCAAAGAGATGTTTGGATGGCAAGGTTAGATTGACATTTGTTTCATTCAGACTATCTTTCTGGCTGGATTTGGTGTGGTCGGCTCTTTTGTGGACCAGTAAAGTATAATTAGGAGAGTTCCTCAAAAAATATGATTAGGAGATTAAGCTGATGGAAAACCAGTAAAGTATAATCAGGAGAGATACTACATGTTAAAAATGCAAGCTAATTGGCTGGTCCGTTATTAGTCTATCCATGTCAACCTAATTAAGATTCTCAAAGTCAGAATAATATACATGATGGTTCCCCCAGGATATGTTTACACGTTGATTATTCAAAAAAGATACATGTTGCATCTTCTATGCCCACAGAATAGAAAAAAAAAGGCAGTTGAAAGTTAACAAGAAAATAGATAAGAGTTAACTGCTTTGCAGTGCACCATCATTCCACAACACAAATTGATCCGAACAACAAAGCATGTTTTGTCCATATAAATGAGATGTCCCAATTAAACATACAAGTTCTCAAGAGGATGGGGCGCGCCTGGGGGTCGGCGGCGCGGGCGCGTTGCGGCTAGGGACAGCGGTGCGGGTCGTCGCTAGGAGGCCGACGGCATAGGGAGCTCTGCTGGGCGGTGGGCGAGCAGTGGAGTCGCGGCTAGGAGAGGCGGCGCATCGAGGATAGGGGCGGCGACGCATCGCGAGCAGATGCGGAGGGAGGAACCGATCTTTTCTTTTTTTCGGAAAGGAGACCGGTGCGTCGAGGCTAGGAGATGCGGATCCGGTGCGGATGGATGGGAGGAAAAGGTGAGTTTTCAGCGGGCTCCACCTCAAATTAGCTCCAATTAGCACCTCTTGGTTGGGATAGTTTTTTGGGTGGGTTAGATGCAACTAACTTCACTCTAACCCTCCTGTTTGGATCCTTTAGGGCTAGTTGAGCTCTAACCAGCTCAAACTAACTTTAACCCATGGATTCAAACAAGGCCTAGGACTAGAGTGATGGTACTTACACGAATGAACAAAAAATACATGCTGATAATGGCGCTGTTTGGATCCATGGGTTAAAGTTAGTTTGAGCTAGTTGGAGCTCAACTACTCCTAAAGGATCCAAACAGGAGGGTTAGAGTGGAGTTAGTTGCATCTAACCCACCCAAAAAACTATCCCAACCAAGAGGTGCTAATTGGAGCTAATTTGAGGTGGGGCCCGTTGAAAACTCTTATTTTTCTTGTTAACTTCCAATTGCCTTTTTTCTATTATGTGGGTATGGAAGATGCAACATGTATCTTTTTTTAACTTGAAAGGAATAATCAGCGTGTAAATATATCCTGAGGAACCATCATGTATATGATTCTGACTTTGAGAATCTTAATTAGGTTGACATGGATGGACTAATAATGGACCAGCGAGTTAGCTTGCATTTTGAACATGTAGTATCTCTCCTGATTATACTTTACTGTTTTCCATCAGCTTAATCTCCTGATCATATTTTTTGAGGGAACTCTCCTGATTATACTTTACTGGTCCAGAAAAGAGCCGACCACACCAAATCTTGCCGGAAAGATGGTCTGAATGAAACAAATGATTGAGAAAGTGCATTTAATGTCAATCTAACCCTGTCATCCAAACACCTCTTTGGCTAGAGTTAGTTTAGGGTTAGTCATGAGCTAGAAACTAACTCTAACCTCTAGCACAGTGAGAGTATCCAAACAAGGCCAATGTATGGTTCAGATTCGGAACTTGTGCAGAAAGCAAGTGTTATCCACTTGTCCCCATATTAAATTGTGCCTGATTTGTTCCAAAACAAATACATGCATAACGTACCTACTGATAATGTATGGTTCGAATTCAGAACTTGTGCTAACGACATGTACAAACTGCTGGCGGCTAAACTCTGCATCATTTGGTGATTAAAGTACACACACGAACAGTCGTCGAAGGCGTAGCTGTAAAGTCATGTTGACCATTACCAAATACCGATCGTTGTAAAGTGCATGTGAAACGCCTTTGTTTCAGCTTATTCGTTTTTTTTAAAAAGCCATGGAGCTTGCAAATAAAGCGCACAAACTGCTTTGAGACTGACAGCCTGCCCTGACGTGCGTGTGACGATCCAGTTGTAGATAGATGCGGTCGTATACAACATATCTTTCTCCATGGCAGTCAGGATACAAAATTCTCAAAGCCGCCAGACAGGCAGCAGACGGACATGCTAATCAGTGTGTTTGGCTAACTGGAAATCTTCAAGCCTCCCTAACATTCCCGTACGGGTTCTGCATTTGCTTATAAGAAAGCCTTTGCTCTGCCACCTCATTTCCTCGCAGCGAGACCTAGCAAGAACAGAGCCGTCGTCGACCTTGCGCTTCGAGTCTTCGACCGGCCGGGCAACAAAATCTCCTGCTCGATCTGCTGCTTTGTTTCGGCGGTGCAGAGATCGTTGCGAGATGAGGATGGAGGGGTTCATCCCTTTCGTCTACGGCGCGTTCAAGAGGCGGAGGGCAACGAGAAGGACGACGCACTACGACCTCATCTCCACCCCAGGCGCCTCCCCTCCTCCTCCTCCCCAAACGCGGCCGGGGCGGCCGGCGGCGGCGGAGCGGCGGCTCACCGGCGACGCCTACTACTCCCACTCCGAGAGCCAGCAGCGCCAGAGCCAAAGCTGCCGTTTCGTCGTCCGGCGTTCGCTGGCCGACGAGCTCCACCTCTTGCGCGGCGGCGGCGGCGACGACGGGCGCGACACGCCGGCGGCCGGCGAGGGGCGCAGGGTGTCCAGGTCCCGGAGGTTCAGCAGCATGCGCGTGCTCGGATGCGTCATCGACGACGACGTGCGGGAATCTGCAGTTCTCTCCGGGCGCCATTGAGGGCTTTAGCATGTGAGCGCGTCGCGAGCATATGTGGTGTTTCGCGAAATTTTTTTCGTGTACGTCGGGCACACATTTGAAGTATTAAATATAGACTAATTACGAAACTAATTACAGATTCTGTCACTAAATCGCAATACGAACCTAATGAGTCTAATTAATCCGTCATTAGCACATGTTTACTGTAGCAATTTATTGTCTAATCACGACCTAACTAGGCTCATTAGATTCGTCTCGCGAAGTACACTCCATCCATATAATGGGTTATTTTTTCGACTACATTTAATATGTCATGCATGTGAGGGAACATCCTCGAAAAAATTTCGCGAAACAGTGCATATGCATGCACCATGCTACGAACATTTTGCAGGAAACAGTGTCATTTCGTTGTTGTCTTTTCTTTTGTCGGGAGGAATCAATGCCATTTTCCACCCCAGCTGGCAGTATTATATTGGCCAAAAGAACATGTAGTTTCTTTTTTTTTCTTTGAGAAGCACAAAAGAACGTCTAACAAATTAGGCCTACGCAGCCCCAAACGGGGGATCAACTATTTCTCGGCCCGTTAAAGTTAAAGGCCGCCTCGAGCTGGGTCTGGCCTTTTGCATGCGTAAAACAAAAGGAAATACAAAATCGTCGGGCTCGTGCCTGGAACGGGAAATTTGATGGGTTAGAGCAACATCAAGAGTCTCTCAAAAAATCCTTTCTCAAAATTATTTGTTAGGATGTCTTGTCAAAAATTTCTTTCCCCAAAATCAGATCACCACACCATATCCTCAACAATAAACTACCCAATTTCCCTTTCCCCTATTCCCTTATCTTCTCCCCTTTCTTTTCTCAATCTGGCTCCTTCTCCCTTTCCTCCCACTCTTCTCTACCGCAAGATCAAACCATCGCCACCCGATCTCCTGCTGCTACTTCGCCTGCCTCGCCGCCCAACCAAGCATCGCCGGCCGACCATCTCCGCCCGGCCAAGCATCACCGCGCCCAACCCACCGGCCTCCTGCAGCTCCGGCCGCCTCGCCCTCCCACCGGCGGCGGTTGCCCCACCTCCTGCCCCTCGCTGCCGCCGCGCCCTGCTCCACGCTCGCTGTTGGCCGCCCCTGCCCCGCGCACCGCCGTGCCCTGCTCCGCGTCGTTGCTGGCCGCCCACTGCTCCGTGTGCTGGCCGTCGGCCCGCTGCTTGCCGCCCGCATGCTGCCGCGGGCCTGCCACGCATCGCCGCGCGCCCTCCTCCGCGCAGCTGCTGGCCGCCCCTATTCGCGCCGCCGCCACACCCGCTCGCCCGCCTAGCCGCTGGACGCGCCGCTCGCCTGCCGCCTGTACACCACCCACCAGCCACCACCCCATCCGCCGGCAAGCAACATCCAAATTGGCTGGAGGAGAAAGATAAGAGAAGGAAGAAGATGTGTCGTGTCATTTACAGGTGAGGTCCACGTGTCAGGGCAAATTAAAGGGGGAAGGAGAACTGATTTTACCCTCTCTCCTTTCAATGAGGAAAATGTGAAAGGGAATTCCCCTATAAGATGAGAAAGGGGAAAGTAAAAACTCTTGGAGATGCTCTAAGGTGCACGGCGGCGGTGGCGGCGATTCACGACGCAGACCGTTCTTGCCCCTTTCCGGGCCGGAGCAGATGAACATGGTCGCTGCATCGCAAGCTTGTTTGCGCCACCGCTGCCCCAAGGCAGCTCCGGTCTCCGATGCTTGCCTCCTCAGACGCAGGGCCCGGTCTCCGATGCTTGCCTCCTCAGACGCAGGGCCGACTGGGGCGCCACCTAAGACGAAGGGCCGACTGGGGAGGAGTCGCGACGCGGATATTTGCGGGGTGACGGGGTAGTTTTTAGCGTCGTGTCCTGCACGGATGGCGCCGTGCAAGACTCGTGCAGATTTTTTTTCCCAGATCGATGCAGATCCGTTTGACAGATGCACCTGCTCCACATACGAGTTCAGTTGCTCTTGCTCTTTGACACAATCACACAAACACCACATTTCATAATTCACAAACCAAACAAATATAAACTGTCTATCGTTCAGAATACTACAAGCTATCACATCACAGGGAAGGATTAAAAAAAAGACCATCGTCCAGAACGAAATACGGAGTACATGGTAACTAAAACTTAAGAATCCCATACTGTTGTTGGGACATTGCAACACCAAAGAAGACAGAGATGAACCAACAGGCCGGATCAATCACTGCCCCGGGCAGCCCTCGGGCGCCGGCGAGCGCGGAAGTGAAGTTGGAACGTGGCGCGTTCCGCCGCCGTCTCACAGCGCCGCGTCCCCGCCGGCCGCCTGGCAGCAGCAATCTTCCACCGGCGTCGAGCACCCGTAGCAATACTCTGGCGACGCCGGGGGCTGACGAGGTGTCACCAGCTCCTGCTCCAACCCGCACCAGACGCCCGGTTGGTAGCAAGGCGAGCCGGGGTCAGCGATCGGCGAGGTGTGGCTATAACTATAACCCGCCGATGCGTCGGCGTAATAAACCGGAGAGGGGGGAACACCGTAACCCGGCGAGATGGGGAAGTAACCGTAACCCGGCGATGTGGGGCTGTAGAGCGGCGGCCTGCGGAAGACAATCGGCGAGGGGGCATCGCCGTAACTCGGCGAGGTCGGGGACGGCGTCCGCGGCGGGTCAAGCGTCGAGCTGGGAGATGATGGTGAGCTCGGCCACAGCCACCACGTGCCGCCCCTCCCCGGCGAGGTGGGCGCATAATCCGGCGAGGTGGGGAAATAAGGAGAGGGCGGGGAATAAACAGGTGAGCCGCCGGAGTAATAATAAACCGGCGGCGGGGTGTACGGGAGCGGCGAGACGGGAGGGGAAGTAGGGTACGGACGCGTGGGGCGGTCGGCGGGGGTGTAGGGCGACGGCGGGGACGGCGCCGGGCTGTGCGGTGGAGACGACGCCATGGAGGGGGGACGCCGCAAGCCCTGCGCGCCTCGCCGATCGGCTCCGAGCAGGAAGGAGATCAGATCGGATCGGCAGTTTTGCCCTAGGACGAAGCAGGTGTAGATATCAGAAAGACGGAAACTAGACTAGTGGATCCTTAATGGGCCTTGTTTAAGATGGGACGAGTCCTCGGAGCCCGACCGACTCGTCCGGTCGTCCGAAAGACCGAAACCGATTCACACGCTGCCTGGATGGCTGGATCAACCGACTACGAGTCTGACTCTGAACACTGCGACTGCGACGCCCCCAACGGCCAACCAACAATGGCTATAGTTTTTTTCTGTAGGAAAATGAATTCGTCACGGCATAATATGCACACCCTGTACAGCAGTACAGTCTAGAGCTGAACAAGCGGACTGTTCGAGGAGGGAAACTTGAGAAGGAATTGAACAGGGAGAAACGATATACAGTCCAGATAGATGCAGAGATGTTAGTTAGTTGAGACAGACTCCAAGCAGTATTACATGCTCCAAATAAGCTTAGATAATACTACCCCCATCCATAAATATATATGAACTAAATATAGCTTCTTGTAAATATTTGAGAACGGCCAGACGAGGGACTTGAGCCCTTGTTTAGTTACCGAAAAGATTTCGGGTTTAGATTTTATCAATTTAGGAGTAGTAAATGTAGACAAAAAGGGTGGAAAGTTATATGAATAGGTTGGAAATCTCGAGACGAATCTAACGATGGTAATTAGAGGGTAATTAATCCATAATTAGCGGATGGTTAATGTAGCATCACTGTTGCAAATCATGGATTAAGTAGGCTCATTAGATTCGTCTCGCGATTTACAGCCTATCCATATAACTTTTCACCTTTTTCGTATACGTTTAATACTTCATGCATCTAAGATTCTTCTTTGATGTGATGGATGAAAAGATTTCATTTTGGAACTAAACAAGGGCTGAGTTTTGAACTTTTGATGTCACACACTTCACAGACATGCGTAAGCCTGGAAAAAAAATCTGACTAATATATGCTATTAATATTTGCATATTGGTGGCCAACTCTGCACCTGACATGGACAGATCAACATGTGCCGTGTAGAGATTGCAGCTGCGTCTCAAGCTTCTGTACTAGTTTACCCTTTCATGAATTAATCACCATATGGAGGAAACATTGTGTACAACTTGATATACCCCTATCCTACAAGATGTACCACATTGCAATCCTCAGCCGCAATCCTCACAGCAATGAGCAAGCTACCAGAGAAAAGACATGGCGTAATGTTACAACCTGTCCAGCCGGGGCGGAGCTACGTGTATTCATTAATTTTTAGGGTCAGCTAACCCCGATGACCTTTCCAAACTCCACTACAAGTTCCTCGATCTTTTTCAAAGCTAGCAAGTAGTAGCAAGTTACTATTCCAAGCAAACAATAAACCACCAATGACCTTTCCAAACAGCACTACAAGTTCATCATTGAATCTAGTAGCAAACAATAACCCATGGCCTAATACTCTAGCTTCGCCCCTGATACTGCCTCCGGTTCATTTTATTTGTTGTTTTCGACAAGCAAATTGAACTGGCTGCAGGCCAAAATTCCTATCCTAAACGTCAAATATAATGGACAGGGAGAGGTAGTACCTTGCAATGACTTCCTAGATATATATATGATGCATGCATTTATATATGCTCAAAGATATTCAAACGAATACATGACATAGAACACACCTTCGCCAATACTAGATTTCGTAACTCACAAATGCACGCAAGCATACTGATTACTGACCACGGTTCACAAAACAAACTATCTGTTTAGAGGAGTTCAGATACAAACTCACCTATTACAGAGTTCAGAAAACAGTCTTACGAGTTATCACATCACAGGCAGAATAGCAAACGACATACAGTACGTCATACAATGATACAACACGACTGCTTGCACGGCAGATGACACGTACAGAATTGTTCAAGATAGCAAATTCGCAACTAAACTTACTTGTGCTGGAGACAAAGAAGCCTCCCTCGGTGACGGCCGGAGTGATCCTGCAGCACGGATCGACGGATCATTGGCCAGGAGCCCAGGACTGCCTTCCTAAGCCGGCGGTGGGAGGAGCGGTGGCAGAGCGGGGGCGTCGTCGCCGGCCATACAACAGCAATCTTCCACTCGCGTCGAACAACAGTAGCAGTACTCGGGCGCTGATGTGTCACCGCCGTGCGCCAGAGATGCGTCCCCATTACAGCAGCAATCCTCCACTGGACTCAAACAACAGTAGCAGAAGTACACGGCCGCTGGCGCTGTGGCAACGCCGCCGTGCGCAAGAGATGTGCCCTCCCGATCATTTCTGACTTGTACTGGCACTGGGGAGTATCTTGGAGTGACGGGGGAATAGGGGTCTGACCAGGGGCTCAAAATCGGCGTGGGGGATAACTGGAGCACCGGCGGCTCCCACCACGCCGGCGATGAGCGATTCCAGCCACTGGATCCGGCAGTGCCCGGTCCCGGCGCGGTGGAGGAGTAGGCCATTGATGAGGAGTTGCCATGGATCTGCGATGTGGGGTTGTAATAAGGCAGCGGCGGCGCCGGCGCCGGATATGCATGATGATCCCCGTGGTTGAATTCGGCCGTGGTGGTCGGCACGGTGCTGGCGGAGTAGGCCATTGAGGAGTTGCCATGGATCTGCGATGTGGGGTTGTAATAAGGCAGCGGCGGCCCCGACGCCGGATATGCATGATGATGATCCCCGTGGTTGAATTCCTCCGGGCAGAAGTTCGGTGAGTTGGGTGGGTGGGCTGTCGGGAGGGGGCAGTTGCAGCTGGGCAGCGAGCAGCAGGGGTGAAAGCCCGGCGAAATGAGGCCAGCGGCGTCATGGCTCGACGAGGTGGGGTAATAGATCGGCGGCGTGACAGGGGAATAGGGCGGCCACGAGGACGAGGACAGAGGGGACGGGGTAGTAGAGGAGTAAACCGGCGACGGCGTGATGGGCGCGTCAAGCGTCGAGATGGGAGATGGTAGGTTCGGCAGCGGCCACCACACCTCCGGCGAGGAGGGACTAGAGAGCGGGCTGGGAGGGAGCACGACGCTGGCGGCGCCGAACAAGTAGCGGCTGTTCGGCGACCTCGGAGACGGGCTGTAGGACGGGCTCCAGTCAAGCGTTGCGTAAGGCGGCGGCGGCGGCGGCGCCATGGACGACGGACGCCGACTGGCCGCGAGCAAGGTGGAGGAGGAGATCGCGTTGGTGCGATTGCGTATTTCACTTGCTCTTGCCCTAGGAGGCGGCGTGTGTATGCTAGGGTCTAGGGGGCGTCGGCGGTCAGCTGCTTGATGGACTTTGTTCGGACCGTCTCGTGGACTGTGTCGGCCGGTGTCCAAGAAAAAAAAAATGGGCTAGAGCGCGGATACTGTTGTTCTGTCCGGCCCAACCTTTTCTCCTTGTGGGCCCTCATGTATAATTTTTCGGAAATTTGGCTTCCTATAATCACCACTGTAGTAGTGGATTCTTCGAAGCCACAGACCGAAAGATTTCACAATGCGTTTTGCAACTACGTACTGTCGTGGCGTAAAAAAAAAACTACTGTCATAGTGTCGTTTATAAATGTACGACGTATACAATGTGCGCAATTAGGTTTCTCTAACTTATACTCGTTGAGTAAAACTGTTTTGACAGATTGGTTACATATCTACATCTATTTTTAAAGTGATTTACGCTTCACCACTAAATTTTGACCCATCTCAGTACATGAGACCCACCCCCTCCGCCTTCCTTCGTTTAGGTCACGCGGCTCTTTCCCTCTTCACCGGTGGCTCCAAACTAAACCTAATTCCCATCTTGGGATATACACCGATTGAAGTGGAATAGGAAAAGAAAGTAAAGGAAAAGAAAAGAGGAGATAGAAAATCGGAATTGAACAAATAAAAGGAAACATCATGTGAAGAGATGCAAATATCGAAATTTCCTTTCTACTACCACCCGCCTTCGTATCATCACAGAGATCTCCAGAGGGGTGCACCGGCAAAGAAGATCTATGGCACATCCCAATCGACGATTGGTCCATCCAATCAACTAGATTATCAAATCAATAGGCGAGTTTCGATCGAAAGGTCAGGAACCAAAGAAAAGGTTAGGACAGATCTCCCGATTTGCTCACCAAAAGATTCTCGAAGATGGAGGCTTGGACTCTTGGCAAAACGTTTGATGGTGCCCCGACCTCTAGGTGCAAACGAGCCAAGATGAAATCCATCCCGACTATAGCGGTGGAGAGGTATCTACCTTAGGTGTGGTGATGGAGATCTGGCGGCCGGCCTTAAGCCAGGCCGCTCTCTTCCTTGGGCTGCAGGCTCGGTGTCGCTGTCGCTAATGAAAATATGTCGTGTTCGAGTGCGGGGTGAACGCAAGTGCGGGTGATCGACGTCGAGCGACGATTGCCTGAGTTACCAACAGAGGTCGAGGTGACCAACGAATAAGTTTCGAAGGTGAAGCTATTGTAGCGCCTGGGTGTGCTTGACGACCTGAATCTCTGCTGCTCTAACTACTCGCCCTCAATCTGGATCTAGGCGGGGGTGGAAGACTGGGTGGAGTTTGGGGACGAGCGGCGGCGTGCAGTCTGGAAGAGGAGAGGAATGGGAATTAGGGCTAGGTATATATATAGTGTTTTTGGGGTGAAGCGTCAAGCATAGGTTTAGATACATCCAGATGCAACCTCTGCCGTGGGATGAGATTCAGTGGCTCCGATCGGGTGAAAGCAAAGCGGGCCGTGAGGGCATCATGAATTATTGGCCTAGTTATGTTGCTAGGCTTTAAGCCCGTGGGGGAGCCCATGGGATGTAACGGGGTTGGTCAAATATGCCTCTAAGGTTTTCTTAGCCCATTTTAGGAAATTAATTTTGTTTCCTTATTATATAGGCTAGGTTGCACGGTATTTGGACCATTTTAAGTTGTGCTTTCGCGCTTCTTCAATGCTTACAGTCCAAGTTATTATATTTTTCTAACTTTATGTGACTGTTTTATTTTATTACAATTGAGCTTCTAAACAGGGGCACGAACGTAACAGGGGCACGAACGTAACAGCCACTTTATTTTAAACCAAACATTATGAAAAATTAACTACGATAATTTAATTAGCATTTTACCATAACAACACGGGAACATTTTTTTTCTAGATTATGCCTTATTAGTTTTAGAAGCACTTTTATTTTGCAGCCATTTAATACTCCTATCATTTTTATACAAAACTTGTGGACAATATTACATATATATAACGAATCAACGTCCAAAATGAACATTACGTGCACTCACAAAATAGATCGACCTTCTTGCTGTGTGGACTTAGGGCAGGTATATTAATACAAATTAGTTATCTTATAGGTCATTATGACTTTTGATGGCATGAAAGAAAAGGTGAGAGGTGAGAAAAGGAGGTTGTTGTTGTTTTTTTCTAAAAACACACATCGACTGCATATTGTCCACAATTGAAATACTAATAAAGTTGCTAATTCTTAAAATAGATTAAAAATACATGAGTCGTGCCAAGTCTAGGACTCGAGTCTCGGGTAGGTAAATTGCAACGATTAGGACCATCCAACCTAAGAGATGCTTAGTTCTAAAGTCATTGTTTCGCGAAGCAGCAGTCTCGCAAGAATATATATATGAGACTTACTCCACCGCAGTTTGTTGTTGCTATACAATTCGTTACATTTCTCATGCACAAATAATTATGGCAATATAGAGTTAACAAAGAAAGGTTGTCATGTTAAACGCGCCTCTCCACATAATCTCAATTGATTGAGCACTTGGCCGGCAACGGCCAACGGACATCCATACTCCGAAGTCCGAAGGATTTATTGTATGTCAGTAGAGGGCAATAGGGGCAAGTCATGGCGTAGAGGGGCAAGTCATGTTGACCACCACCCAAGATCGTTGCCAGGGCATGTGAAGCTTCTGTTTCAGTTGTTGTTGTTGTTTTTTCTGACGAAAGCCTCTGTTTCAGTTCACCTTATTCTTTCTCTGATCAGTTAATTTGGCATGAAGCAACTATACAAAATTGGATCACAAGCATTGCAGCATGATTCATGCAGATCCAATAGCTGATGAAGTCATACCTCTATCGCACTCAGCCAAATATTGTAAATCTCAAAGATGACACAGCTACAGGCTCCCAATTAGTGGCTAGCTTTTTAAAAAACAGTGGCTAATGGGAGGTCAATGCAATGCAAACTCTGACATCATGCATGGTCTGGTTCTGTGTTATAAGAATCCTTGTAATGCCACTTCATTTCCTGCTCAGCATATCAAGCCATCAAGGAGGCGACCGGTCTTTTTCTTCTTCCATCCATCAAGAAAGTCTCCCGCTCGATCTCTGTCGCTCGAAGAAAAACTCTGATCGATCGATCACCTAGTGCTTTATTTTTGCATCGATGCAGACCATCTCGTAACGATGGTGGAGGGTCTTATCTCTTTCGTCTACGGCACGATCAAGAAGCGGAGGAGAGAGAGGAGGGCGATGGAGCACGAGCGCCTCTCCTCCGGCGGAGCTCCTTCGACGCAGGAGCGGCCGGAGCGATTCTCCTCCAGCGCCGCCTACGTCGGCGGCCGCTCTCAGAGCTGCCGGTTCGTCGCTCGGCCTCCGGCCGACGACCTCGATCTCTCGCACGGTGGGCGCCTCCGTCTCGTCGGCCGCGCACCGCCGGAGGGTCACCCGGAGAACGAGCCTCGTGTGTCCAGGTCCCGGAGATTCAGTAGCATGCGCCTGTTTGGATGCGGCGCGTAGAAATTTGTAGGGTGCGTGCGTGTGTGCATGTAGCACGTGCCGCGAGCATAGCTTGTACAGGAGATCGATCGCCGAGAGATCGGTGAAGTGTACTTGACATGAAAGGATCGCTTCTCATGGGTGGCAACATATGGAAGTGTTTGACGCAAAATCGGGGCCAACATGTAAATCCGCTAGATCGCGCGGGAGGCAGGAGCACACCTTGCAGTGCAGCTGCCCAAACCCGGTCCGACCTCTATAGGGGCGGTTAGACCGGGTTCGCCGGGCAGCCCGGCGGATAGACCAACGAACGTCCGCTCGGGAGGGACCCCGTCGGGGCAGGCGCACCTTGGGTTGCCCTAGGCTCGGCAGGCCAGCTAGGGCGCCCTCTCATGCCATGGAGACGTGAGAAGAACAGCACATGGGGTTGAAAAAGTAGGGTAAAGAGAAAAAAAGGTAAAAAGATAAAAGATAGATTGATTTGTGTCGATTGGATGCCCTCAATCGGTCGTGCCCCTTTGTATTTATAGGGAGGGGAGGTCTTGCCCCATTAGGAGTCAAAACTCTTACAAATTTCGAGCCAAAATACAACTCCTAACTCGGATTACACAGACCAAAACCGGTCTAACCGCCCTTGGGACCGGTCTGACCGGTGTACTCGGTGCAGATCTTGTCGAAGTCATAACTCACTCATCTGAACTCCGATTTGGACGATCCATATATGAATTTTGATCGTCTCGACGAGAGCTACGCAATGGTGGAGTCCAATTTGCCTTTTGAGCACATTGACTAGACCGGTCTAACCGGGTTTGGAGACCGGGCTAACCTATTCTTTCAGACCTGCCAATTTTAGGTGCGAACAGGAAGAAACTGATGGCTGACAGATGTCTTAACATGTCTATGCATGCAGGACGAAAGTATAAATCAGGGACACAAAACTTGCAACTGTTGCATGGATGTCAATTTTGGATTAGTAGTGAGAGCCAGAACCGAAGTTATAGAAAAGTCTGTCCAAGAAAGGAGACAATATGCATTTTTCACTTTTGATTTAGCATATTTCTATTTTTTATTCATTTTTTAAAATGATTTCCACGTGTTAGTCTAGTTTTCCTTTGGAAGAACCCAATACTTTGCAGGTATACATAATACAAGAAAAAAGTCTTGAAGATTGGGGGTGAGGACACAGCGTTTTTGCACAAATGAACGAACACCGCATAATGGTCATCCCTGTGCATATGCAGATGTTGGCATGTTGCTTCCCCTCCATGTTAGATGCAGCCGGTCCAGGTAAATTCAGCTGGCTACATACCTGCACGTGTTACGGTATTAGCGTCAGAATTTATTTTTATACACGTACTATGTTGACTAACTCGCAACCTGAACATTTGAGGAAGCATAAGCACATTTCAGCTGTAATCAGTTGGAATTGGCCGTTGGGCAAAGACATGTTGATCAGAGCACAGCACACCAAGATCATTACAAGAGCATGTGCAGCCTCTGTTTCAGTTTACCTTTTCATTTTCTCAATTAGCTGTCTAAACGAAACATACAGACTAGAATACCGGACCCATCACATGCACGCAGATCCAACTGCAGATGTAGTCATATGATCATATCTCAACGGTAGTCAGGCAAGCATTATAAAATCTTACATGCTCAATCAGCGCCTAACGGGAAGTCAATGCAAACTCTCACATCATGCGTGATCTGGCTCTGATTTCCCTATAAGAATCCTTTGCAATGACACTTCATTCCATCCCCACATCGAACCAGCAAGAATCGAGCCATCTACTGAACCTCCTGTTCACTTCTGCTCCAATAAGTGTAGAAGGTCTCTTGCTTGCTCTGCTGGTCCAAGAAAATCTCCAGCTCGACCTCTGCTGCAGATCATTGCAGCAGGAGCATGGATGGGCTCATCCCGTTGGTCTGCGGCGCGATCAAGAGGCGGAGGCGGGCGAAGAAGGCGGTGGACTACGAGCTCCTCTCCTCCGCCGGCGCTCCTCCGACGCGGGGGCCGGAGCGCTTCACCGGCGGCGCCTACCATTCTCGGAGTCAGAGCTGCCGGTTCGCCACGGACTCGCCGGCCGGCGAGCTCGGTTTCTCACTCGACGAGGGTGATCGGGCACTGCCTGAGGGCCTCCGGGACGAGCCGCTCACGCCGGCGGAAGGCGACGGGTGGCGCGGCCTGTCCAGGTCCCGGAGGTTTAGCAGCATGCGCTTATTTGCATGCGTCAGTGGCGCGTAGGAAACTAGGAATCCGCCGATGTTGGTGGGTTTGTGGCGCGAGACATCATGTACAGCACATAAGAAGAAGATCGATTCGATTGGCCGAGTAAATTGAGTGAGATGTAGTAGTTGATGCGAAGCATAATGCAGGAATTGATCTTAGCTTTCCTCATGTGACAAGATGAAATACTGTACTAACATGGCTCATGGTCATGGCTGACTGAATTTTGGCGTATCACTGAACTCTTTGCATTACCATGGCACAAACCAGTGGCCTTTTCTATGGGCGCAGGACAATGGATCTGATTCCCTGCAAGTTGAAATCCTTCTGCTTCAAAAAAGAAGTTGAAACCTTTGCCCGATTTCCTTTGCTGCAAAGAGGTGGAGAATAAAAGGTTCAAAGCAGGTGTGTTCTGAATTCTGACCTGCTGGCTGCTGCTGCGCCGCACATCTGGTCGCCTACCTCCCGCCAGGTGCCGTCCATGCGCCCGTGGGGCCCGCCCATGCACCGACACCTGGGCCCAACGCTCAGGAGCTTCTCCTTTCCCGTGCCCGTCGGGCGGCGGCTCCAGCACTACCCCCAAGTGCCAACCCCGAGCACAAACCGAGCCCAGCCGTTGGCATCTCCCTCCCCGAAGCCATGGCCATGGGGCAGCCCGTACGGCTTGTGCTGGATGCGTCCCTCCTCCTCGAACCCTCCGCCACCGGAGAGGCGGCGGCGGTGGCGCTGCGGCCCGGGGCGGAGGCCCTGCTGCGGCGGCTGCGCTACTCCAACCTGAGCGTGGTATGAGTGACTTGATTCGTGATCTGCCGCACTGTTCGAGGAAATGCTCTCTCTGACGGATCGCCCAAGGAAGTTGGCTGAAGGCGCAATCTTTCCATTTTTTCCCTGTTCACTGTTGTCATATGCTTGAACTTTTTTCCCCATAGTATATTAGTTTCCCTTGATATATGGATTCAGTTTATGGGGCACAAGGTCTGGTGTTTGATGGGGTGGTTGTTTTACTGTGTTCAAGTTTTAGTCCCAACTGTTCAAATGCTTGCTGTTGGTGGATCATTAGAGTTTAGATGAATTAATAAACCGATCAAGCAATCGGGCAATACAATAGACTAGTTTTACAGCTAAACGTGGTACTTTTATTACTATTCCTTGAGATATATTCATATAATGAGCCCATGTTGCTTGCACATATAGTAAGACTTTTTATTTTTGTCTCTTGTATCTTTTTAATGTAGTTTTAGTTATCAGCATGTGTAATGGATAGATGGCTGATTGTATCCTCATCCTTTTTTCAGGCAATCAGCTATGTGGACGGCATGTCGACTAATGAGGTGCTCTATGAAGTTCACGTCTATAATTTGCTTCCTCTTGCGATGCTGCTTATTCCATTTATGGGGCACTTAAGCTTATCATGATGTGCTTCAAAAACTGGCACTAATAAGAATGAGAAACCAGCCGTTCCTTATGGAGAGAGCTTATTACTGGCACTGCTGATCTAGAGGAAAAATCGTGTTAGATTTCTGACGACTGACTTATACTTCAATAAGCTTTACACTAGTCGGATGTTTCTAGCATATGTCTTGATAAACCAAGTGCATGATAAATTATGTCAAGTTATTCATCCAATAACCAGATAGAACTGAATCTTCAATTGATCCTGCTTAACTATCATTCTTCATATTGGAAGCAATGTGTATTCTTTGGGCATTGCTTGCATTTTGAACAGTTTAGATATGCGTTGGCTAGTTGCTTCAGTAGAAAGATTTCTGAGCTGTCAGAATTTCCATGCCAACTGGGGTTGACCCGATGGAACTGCTAATGAAAATGCTAGTGTTCTGATATTTAGCAAATGTGATTATCTGGAAATGTCATGACAGCTTTAAAGAATGTAATCCTTACACATTCACCCATTTCCTTCTATTAGTCAGGCTTTCTTGAAATGGTCACGAGCTCACACTCCTTTGGATATATACCACTTCTTGCAAAAAGCGGGGATTGTTCTCCAAATGATTTAATGTTAGAATGGAGTCGAACAAGTTCTTGTTTTTACATGACTTCACGAGTTGACAAAGGTTTAATTTCTGAGCTTCGGAATCACAACTGGAGAGTTGTTTCTGTAGGTAAGCACATGCTGGCATTGAAAAGCAAGGTTTTTATTTTCATGCAGTTTTGAGTATGTCATTTTGTCTTAGGATTTTGCTCAAGATATGAATGCGGTGATGCGTCTATCATATATTGGAATGATTTTCCTAGTGAGGGTTGATGGTAACTTATATTCTTCTCTGATCCAGGCAATGAATGCAGCATAGAGGTCCCTGGGGTTTTAAATGTAGGAAGGCTTCAGGAGTTGCTTCTCACTTTGGCTACTTTAATAAAAAGGGTAAATTTGTCCTTGCCATCTACTTACACTGTTACACATGTTCTGCAATTAGAGTGCATTTAATTTGAAATGAATCCATTTCTTTGATTTAGGAAATAGGTGACTCGTCTGTTCTGGTAATTGGATATGTAATGAAACAATCCCGCGAGGAGGACTTTGCAAGGGCAAGTTTTCTACAATTTGTTACTGAATATTAACAACTAGGTGTTGAATATCAACTGGCATATCATGCTATTCTCATCTTGCTCACAGAGAGGCGCATTTCCCATATATCCTAGTAAGGATGGCCTTATCTTTGTTCCTCTCTCATTTGAACTTCCTTTAAGTTCACAACTGCAAGAAGTTGATACAGTCCTCCACAAAATCACTGATGAGATCGTCAAGATTGATCCAAATTGCTCCATCGATTTTCCAAAAGGAATTTCATTTTCTTCAGGAATGTCAGAAATTATAAGGTGAGTCACTAGGCCTTGATGTAATTTCGTGAGTGTGTATGTGGATATTTTCTAATGCTTACCCTAGTACTTATGTTATGGCAACAATTGTTTGAAACGATGTACCATTGCTGTTACTCTGTTTATTTCTACATGATTTCTGGTGAGCTATCTTTAGCGAACTTTCTGTAATCAACAAATTGGCATGACTATCAGAGGAAGTCAGCTTTCTGAAGTTGTTTTCCAGATTCCAGAACACTGTTAAATTCCAACCCATCAGAATGCTGTAAAGAAGCTCGGAACTCCATACCCCAACTGTTTGTGCATTGACTAATCTGAGTGGAGATTGCCTTTGCCTTGGTAATAACATGCTGTTCCCAAACACATAGGGAGAAAAATGTGAGGCAAAACAGAGTTAAACTGTGAACAGACTTGTGTGATGTTACTTCTGTACATGAGCATAGAAAAGTGAAGATTTGTGTATTAATATTTTCTGTTATGTAAAACTTCTTAGTTTTCTTTGTTGGACTTCGTTATTCTGTCTCACTAAACCCCTCTGTTATGCAGGTTTGTGGAAGAGCACCCTGATATTTGCATCATCGATCAATTTAAAAATATTTACCCATTGCTTGATCGTCTTCAAATACAAAATATCCTAGTCCAATTGCAAGAACTTGGCACTGAAGGAAAGACAAAACTTCGAGCTCCGTATTCTTTGAAGGTCATTTTAATGTGTTACCTTTTTAAGTTATTGGTCCCTATTTTGAGCGTTTACTGGTACAATTTTCCTGACTAGCCATTTTGTAAAACAGGTTGATAACTTTCATGATGGTGAATTAGATAAGCATCTAGCAGAAGCTAATTTATCCTTCCCACTCATTGTGAAACCACAAGTAGCTTGCGGAGTTTCTGATGCCCATAATATGGTTTGCCTTTTGTCATTATATTTATTTTCTTTTACGTGTTTAACCATATCTGTTTTCCGAATTATCACCCTTATCATTTCCATGAAGAAAAAACATTCCCATGTGCCACAACATTGAATCCAACCCTATATTTTCAGAGTTTGCCTTTACTTTTCCTCATGCAGCTGAATCATGGTTTTTACTGTGTGCAGGCATTAGTATTTCAAATTGAAGAATTTAGCAACCTTAGTGTACCTCTTCCAGCTGTACTACAGGTATAAGTATAGCACTGCTCCTTTTCTTGTTCTGGTTAAGGCTTTCCTTTATAATGCAGCTCTCAGTAAGTGACCCGCTCAAGAACATTTTCAGGAATATATCGATCATGGATCCAAGATTTTCAAATTTTATGTAATTGGAGACAAAGTTTTCCATGCCGTTAGGAATTCAATGCCTAATGCAAGTCTTCTGAAGCCATCCTCAGGAGGAGAACCTCTTACATTTAATAGGTACCCTTTAAACATTTCACATAGATATGTGGTGGATTGCTTCATTATCAGATAACTATGCTTTGATTTGGCCTCTTCCAGTTTGAAGACTCTTCCGGTGGCTACTAAGGAACAGCAACTGCAAACGAGAGTGCAAGACAGCAAATCAGTTGATACTGACTTAGTAGAAGAGGCTGCCAAATTTCTGAAGGAATTGCTTGGACTTACGATTTTTGGATTTGATGTCGTTGTAAGTATCCTCTCGCCCTTTGTATGTACGATGCTTCTGGTGTTTAGTACAGCTACATGCCATTATGGTTCCTGTTACTCTAATTAGGATATGCAAAATCGGATATCTGAGTGATGCAGTACTAGGATATCGGTTGAGTGAGTGTTCTTTGGTCATGCAGGTTCAAGAGGGCACTGGAGACCATGTCATAGTGGACCTAAACTATCTCCCATCCTTCAAAGAAGTTCCTGATTCTGTGGCGGTGCCTGCGTTCTGGGATGCAATTAGGCAGACATACGAGTCGAAGAGAGGGAAGGCACAAACTTAGTTTGAGGCTTCCCAGCGAGCGAATCAACCTGACAGGTCTAGCAGAACGCTGCTTGTCTCTTAGAGAAAGCAGGCGAGTTTGCTAATTGCACTATTGCAGGCAGAGATGCTCACCGAATGTTATGGTTCTGGAGCAAACACGAATAATGTTCAGCTCCAGTTGTGGGAAAGCGGGAATAAGTTAAGATGTGCTGTGTACTGTTACTTCAAAAAAAAAAAAAAGAAAAGAAGAAGAAGCTGTGCTGTGTACTGCTAATCCCGTCCTTTTTTTTTGAACATCATCCCGTCCGTTCTGTGTACTTCGTATCATCTGGATGTCAATCTGAGCGACTCGGTGAACACAGCTGCAATTAGAAAT
Organism: Urochloa ruziziensis; assembly: GCA_015476505.1. Lineage (NCBI taxonomy): Eukaryota > Viridiplantae > Streptophyta > Magnoliopsida > Poales > Poaceae > Urochloa > Urochloa ruziziensis. The sequence continues at coordinate 58,855,252 of CM027119.1, read as the reverse complement.
GGGACAGTGATGCGCGTACTGTTGCTGCGCGCATGATGTCGTTCTCTCTGCATCTTGATGTGGTTCTACCATCTGGTTTTGCTAGCTGAGTTCAGCATAAGTTTCTCCATGCAACTCAAATTGAGATGCACAGCATGTTCCTGAACTTCTTTGTTGAGCGAAATCTGAAGGCTCATCTGTCAGCTGTGGCTCGGTCCGACTCGGACATTACTGTGCAAGCGTTTGTGCAGATTTGTTCAGATCTGGAGCGGTGTGAATTCATTGATCCTCCAAGGTCTGAGCAAATCCAAGAAATTCATGGGTGTTACAGCCAAAGTCGACACACAGGCGATGTCCATTGTTCATGTCAGTCCTCCAGATACCTGATGCCGGGCTGCAACCTGCAACCACTGCAGGGAGCTCGCCGGAAGACGAGATACGTACTCTTTCGCCGCCCGAGGTCGGAGAGCTCGGCTGCATTGGTGATCGATATCCATGTCCTGTGAACTCACGAGCCATCTCGACGGAGGTCAAGTGAGGTCACAATTTACAGTGATGGCCAGACGTCACCATCGCAGATGACATGTCACTCCAACTCGCCGGAGGAGGGGCTCCCCGCCGCCGGCAACCTCGCGCTACCGCCGCCGCAGGCGCTCGCGGCCTCCTCCAGAACCAGGGTCGTTGGCTATAAAGGGATACAAAAGCAAAGGGGCATTATGTGAAATTCTCTCGGCGGCTTCTTTTGACTTCCTACATCTTGGCCGCAGGAGTCTGATCGGACGGTCAAAGAGAGCCCCAGCTGGATCGCGATTATTAATCGCGATCCAAATCAGGGGTCAAAATAATAGGAAGAGCGTGCTTAAAGCCCCTTTTTCATAAAAATCCTTCGGCTCCCTGTGTACTGGCTGCGTAGATGGGCCGCACAATTGCGATCCAACGGTCAAAATGGGCCCAGAATTGGATCGCGATTAATAATCGCGATCCAAATCAGAGACGTAAGTGAAGAGAAATTCAGCATATAGGGGCTATTGTGAAAGAATGCCGTGGAGTCAGACTCTGGCCAGCGACGGTTGACCGGACTGGCGGCCGTGACCCCGAGCTGACACCGGAAGGGCTGCCGGAGAAGGCGATTCCCCTGTGAGGGAAGGAAGGCCTAGGTCCCTGAGCGTGTGTGGACAGAGGCAACACAGTGGCATTAGGGCTGAAGAACAGGCGCACGCGCAATCCGGTAGATCGACGGGGCCATTCATGGAGGAGGCAATGGAGAAGATCATATCTATGCTCTGGGAGATGCAGCTGCAAGCCTGCAACCTCTCGTTGTCGGTGCCGTCGACAACTGTTAGGCTGTTAGCCACCGACCGAGATGAAGATGCGAGTGGAGTGGGAGAAGCTGCACGGCCACCACCTAGAATCAGAGCTGAATGTCAACCTGGACCTAGGCTAGAAGAGGGGCGTGAAGGCGAGAAGAAAATCAGAGGTGAAGTACCTTCCAGCTCCTGTTCAATTCAGCCCATGGTTCTAAATTCTGATTTCTGAATCTGACGCAACACGCCCTCTACCAAAACGCCATATGGAAGCAGTTTGAGATGTATGCCTGGAGGCAAAGGCCAAATCTGAAGAAAACAAATTTGTGCCATATGGAGGCCAAGGAGAAAGGAACATCGCAGCAAATGAATCATCGACTCTGACAATATGTCCATCCGGTCGCATATGCCTGTCCCTTTCACCAACACATTTGTTCACATCGTGTGAAATCCAAGGATGGCTTCAGCATTGCCGGCACGATTTTGGTCCTTATAGTATTCCAGCAGCCTCATTCCAAGATGGTGATATATCTTCATGCTCTCTCAGCGTCCAAGAGCCTTTGGGGATTGTTGTTCAGGCATTGTGATTAACAACCCAGCCCCTGAAGATGGATCGCGTGAAGAGATTCGCTGGCAAGGCAAAGGGCGCATCTGCAGTCCCAGTTCGAAGAGATGAAGATGAGAGCTTGGTTCTGTTTGGGGAGCTGTACAAGCATGAGAAAGAGAGGGATATGAACCTCCTTGAACCAATGTTCTCAGTGGAGTTTGAAGCTGTTCAAGGTGAGGGTTTACCTTTTCTATTCATTCACGGACTCACCTGTTCATGCTGAGGTTAAAGCTAAGAAGATGTTGACTCATAATCTTGTCATTTACTAAAGAAGAACTGTGATTGAGTGCTCTGAAAAATTCTTTAAAAACATAAGAAAATATACAACTAATTTACTTTCCAGAATAGATCACCTGATGAGGGTGTGTTGTTTCTTTGACTGAATATAGGAGATGGTCGCATGTTTAAGCTTCCTTCAGGAAAGAGGGATTACCTCCTGCCAGATGGTGAAAAGCATGATTATGATTGGTAAACACAGAGATCCCTAATTTTAATAATATCCAAATGCATCCATTGTTTCAGTTTTGTTGTCAACATAGCAGTTCATTTCAGGCTCAAGACTCCTCCAGCGACGCCACTGTTTCCCTCTCTTGAGATGGAAGCCAACTCCTCCCAGATGATTTTTCAGAAGGAGCTGCCTATCCTTCAGCCAGTCAGAACTTCAAGGGTATGGTGAATGTTGCACTTGTACCTCGCCCTTTACATGTAACTGATGGAGTAGTTCAACTTACACCAAGCTGAAATACTAGATGAGAAGTCCGGAACATTCTACTAATTAATCACCTAAACTTTTGAGAAGTTGTTGTACCAACATGTTCAGCGAATATCTATCCTAATAGTCTATTACTGTGTTTTCTAAAGTCATATCCAAGCCAAAAGAGAGTATTTGATATCTGTAATACAAGGTATTTTCTTCCTTGATCTTACTGTGATGTTGTAAAACTTGTACAGTTCTCAAGCAAGCCTGACGCTGCAAGTGCATCAACGACATCTGGATCGCCTACCTCCAGCTCTACAAAGTCTGTAACTCCAACAGCAAGGCCAAGCTCTTCATCATCAAAGAAAAACCTCAACAGAGGAGCTGCTGCTCCATCTAAAGAGAAGGATTCAACTTACAGAATAGATAAGAGGTCCAGCTATACACCTCTGACGAATAGGCAGCACAATTCAATTCCTGCAGCTCCAATAACTACTACTACAGCCACCAAATCATCCAAGAAAACTTCAGGCAACAAATCTCAACCATCAAATGCAGTCAAGAATGCTGCCAGACCGGACAAAGCATCGAAGAATGTTACAACTACCGTGACGAAACCTCGGTCAAACGATTCTTCAGTTGGTGCAAAGGATAAGAAGATTAATGCTGGCACCGCCAAGAGACTATCTTGCCCACCCGCTGCAAAAACGGACAACGTGCAGGTTACAGCAGCACCGAAAGGAAGGAGCAGATCTGCCACTAGCGCTGTGCCTGCTACCCGTAAGGATGCCGGTGCCACTGATGTTGTACTGAAGGGAAGGAGAGCAGGAGAGAAGGAGCAAAGGCCAAAGCCTGGAAGCCTTGCAAAGAAGTGAGGACAGTGATTTCAACTGAACAGAGTAGATTGGTCATTCTTGTTTCAGTAGGGGATGCAGAGAGAGTAACATCCGTTCCCTTCCAATATATGCAAATACACTTATTGGAATGAACTTGCTGTTATTTACACTATTTAGTTATTTATGAAAATACATGTAACTCAAAAGTTCTTCGCAGTTCATGTTTTGTGCTAATGATAGACTTTCACCACTGGTTAAATCCCTGTGGTTTCGAAAAGAAAATTCACCTTGTGTTGAATGCACTCGCTAGTTGAGAACTATATATTGACGCCCAAGAAATTAATTCGTTCATTGGCAATTGGTTTAGAGTCCACGGAATCCCTCGAACCTTTTGTGAGAAAGAAGATAGCAACTTGTGCAGCGCTCTCCTCTTGTACCATACACAATTTCTTCCAGTTGTCAACTCATGGTTTCGTCTGCATCTTCGTCAGGACTTCACTTTCCAAGGTTTCTGAATTTCAGCCCTTGTCAGCATCTATGGAGCAGAAGCACGAAGATTGACTACTACTAATGCCTGGTAGGACGGCGGAGACAGTTACACGAGTCAGCAGCGTTGAACCATGGAACTGACGTGAATCGAATGCTCTCCACAAAATGTTCTCCCTCTGTTCTTCGTGACCATCAAGCTGGCGCCTGTCGTTTTGCAGTGAGCGGAATCGTGTCCTCTGCCGACGTCTAACTGAATGATTGCTGGGGCTGAAGTGATCAGGTCCAACCGCACCAATTCGACAAGTCAGCCTGTGTGTGCGCAGTGTTTAGTCGCTCTACGTAACTACGGCGGATCAAACGGCCAGGTGAGCTTCAGGCATCTGGACCTGTGGAGTGCAGCCAAGGGCACGGCGGTTACCCGGCTGGAAACGCAAGAACAGGCTTCAGAAGTGAAGATGCCGGAGAGCTGACAGCATTGTAAAATATCTGCTTGTTTTCCAGGGAAAGGGCGGCAACTTCAACGATTTTTCGGTCATATCTTATCTAGGAAATAACAGCTCCATAGGCATTTCCTTTTGATTTGACAGAACGGCTGCAAATGCCGCATAATCATGACGGTCAACAAAGTTAAAAACAAATGTCCCAGTTTTCTCCAGTCCAAGTCCAAAAGGTCATTTGTTATCACTGTTTTTGGCCTCAGTTTACTCCAGTCTCATGCTGCATCATTTTTGACATAAGGGCAACTTATTCCATACTATTCTACTATACAGATACAATTCATGGTTCTCATTTCCATCCACAATGATAATAAGCATATAAGAGAAACAGATTGCTTGGCAAATGCTCATATTTTGCCTACAAAAAGTGGCTACTCCTATCACCTGGATTCACCCCTCTGTTCTAGGTCTGTTCATAGGAGGCTGCTGCAGACTGCCAGTTACATACAGGTGCCATGTTCTAGGCCTAAACATAGTTCGAGTCAATCCCACTTAATGCCATGGAGTGATCTCAGGCAAATGGGTTCTATATATACAGGACTCGACGACAAGCATTGTTGGTATCCTAGATGGCATACATCTTCTTATATTCGCTGTTCATCAGCTCCGTTTCTGAGTCAAATGATATGGACCATGACTGGCTTGTGGAGGTCCTCCTGATCTTCCTCATGCTCTTCTCTTCCATCCTGTGAGCAACAACGCAGTAGCACATGGAACCGAGAGTTGCCACCATGGTGACAGTGCCGATTGCCATTGTACACCAAGCCAACCACTCATCATCTCGGCCCACAACAACGTAGGTCAGTGCTATGAAGGCTGCTGAGATGCACAGGCATGCAAGCCACATCAACTTGTTTATCACAAAGACCATCTTCTTCTTTGCCTTCTGTTCGACAACAATTAGAGAGGTCTGGACGACGACGACAGCAAGGGAGATGAATAGAGCCAAGGCGTCGAAGACCAAGAAGATTATAAAGGCTGGATCACTAGCTATCAATGCTTGCCCCAAGGTCAAGTTCGGATCAGGTTGTGGAGGCATCGACTCCAGAAAATTACCAGGGAGTTGGAATATGGCCGCAAAGGCAACTGTGGCAATAAGCACTGCAACTACAGTATTGGAGTTGATGGCGTTGTTTAGCCCACCAATGTGGAGCTTTTGAATTCTCTTCTTAATTTTTTGGAATTGCATCTTGGTCTGGCGTGTTTGCTTGATCTGTGATTGAACGTCATGCCTGATATCGCTCACAGTCTGCTTAAGCTGTTTTGCTGGATTAGGAGGATTTACTTGCTCTTTTGCAGTTTCTCCACCAACCTCTCTCAGGATGTTAATGAGCTCTTCATTACCTTGTTTCTCCGCAATAGCAAAAGCAGTCTCTCCAGCTCTATTAACTGCATTGATTTCAATCCCTTCAACTGATATTAGGGTCTGAACCATCTGCAAGGAATAGACAGATTTCCAATATAGTACAGGTTAGTGATCAGTTTTTTGAAATGTTAACTGCATGCTATTATTAAGACCAAGCAATATTAAACCCAAAATCGCTTAAAAATTCCTTTTTTAAAGTTCCATGAAGAAAGTAATCCTATTTATTTAGTAGAGCCTGAACTTAATTTTTCTTTGATTCCTGGAAAATATGCAGATTCTTCTTAGAATTATTTTAGAGAACATTGGATAATATAAGTATTAAGCAAGCAATATTTTATGAATTCAAGTAACTTGATTTTAGTACTATTAGTCCTGAACAACTTAACTTCAACCATAAATTGGAAAAAATATCAGGTTATAAAAACGTAAAGGAGAAGGCTGAATCGGGTCAGAAATCAGAAGATTTTCTGAAATAAGATCACTTACAATGGTGTTTCCCTTCCGAGTTGCAACATGCAATGGTCTGTTCCCTTTGCTGTCTTCCACATGGATAACTGAGACATCAGGCTTCAACAACTCGAGCAGAATTTCTGCATTTTGGCCTTTTGAAGCCATGTGTAGCGCTGTCTGTCCCTTCTTATCTGTTCTGAAACCAATCCCTGGATCCTTATTTAACAGCGCAGTGACCACCTCCACATGGCCCATTCTTGCTGCTGAATGCAAAACTGTCTTGCCATTATTTCTTGCAATTCTAGCGAGGCTTGCATCTGTTTCTAGCAGAAGATTAACAATATCAATGTGGCCCTGAGTTGCGGCAGTATCCAAAGCTGTGGCATTTACAGAATTTGTTGTCATAGTTAACGCGGGAAAGACCTGCAACAGCTCCTTCAAGACATCTGCAAGACCAACAAATTGAACCAATATTATTCTATTATTCTGAAAGAGGAAATGAATATAAACGTTTTGGAAAATAAGATTAAATTAAACACTCTGTATTAATTAGTTATGAGTTAAAAAATGGTAATTTGCTATTCACGACAACATACCAACTCAAATATTTGAAAACACAGCCTTATTGGATTGGTGAAGGTTCCTAGCTGAGTAAACAAGTAGGGAGCATTATCTCATCGCTAGACCTAAAGTCCAAGAAAACTACATCTCATACCGAAAAGGATTGCCACTTCTTTGTTTTAGACACATCAACAATACTTTAAGCAAGATTTTAGAAAATTGTAACTCATCATAAATCAACAATTTGTCTGTGAAACCAAGAAAGACAGACATGGTAGGTTGGAACCCAGACCAAATCAGCCATTTTTTTGGCAGAAGGTAGTCAGCGTGTAAATGATTTAGCACACCATGCTCTTGATAAATAAATTAGGAAAATGGTCCCTTCAAGATCATAGAATAGAGATTTGCAGAAGTCAATGAGACACAAGTCAATTTTTATAAACATACCAACTGGAAGCACTAATGAACCAATACGAAAGGTCAGATAGAACTGCCAGTATAAGACAGTGAATCCACATATTAAAGAATTCCAATTCGCAATAGCCAAATCCTCGACTAATTGAATTGGCAGGTAATACTCACTGGGACCAAATTTGATGACAAGTTATAATTGATGATAAAGAAAAGAAAACTAACCAAGATGGCCCTGCTTTGCGGCAATATGGAATGCATCAAAGCTGTTACTGGCCTTGATCCCTGCTGACTGCACATCACAAGCCTTCAAAATCTCGCACACAACCTCAACATGCCCCTTTTCAGCAGATACATACAGTGCAGTCTCACCGTCCTGATTTTGGCGGGCTGCTAACTCCACCACAAGCTCTGGATCACATTCTGCAAGGATCTTCTGGACATGGGCAACGCTGCCAGCCCTCGCTGCGAGGTGGAGTGCGGTGTCACCCCGCTTCCCAGGGCTGTCCTTGTTCCTTTTGAAGCTCTGCTGCTTCTCCATGGACAAGAACTTGAAGCTTCTCTGCTTCTCTATCCCCCGGAAGCTCTTCAGCTTTTCCAGTGGGCCATGTCGGGTGCTGGATTGCTTTTCCATGTTCAAAGATCAAATGGTTGTTTACTTGTTCACTCTGATGGTATTGTGACAAATCCCAAAATTGTGAGGCCTTGTTCTTGCTTAATCCAATAAACTCCTCTATATGTGGATATGTGCACTTCGGCAAATACCTCCAGTTGATGGAAAAATATCAGGCCTCTAGGCTCTAGATCACGAGGACAAAAGTTTAGCATGTCCTTGCATCTCCTCACCAACTGCTGTATCTCCCTTAGCTTTGGGCTTTGGCTGCTTGACAGACAGACTAGGGATCGTCCCCAAATTCGTCCATACTCTCCTACAGCCAGCCCAGAAGACGCTTGCGGATTTTGGAATCGAGACCTCTCGCCCACCCTTCAAAGGCACCAAAGGATGAGTCGCATATCACCTCGAACTGCAGAAAGGATCAGCAGAATTAGCATATACTAACGACTTGTACACATGATCCTAACGAAGAACAGCAAAAACAGCAAATCGAACGAACATTAAATAAAATTCTAAGGAAAATGGGGAGAAACACACTTATCCCCAAGAAGGAAGATGGTGAGTTCCTCACCACAAGAAAACAGACACCAGACGAGAAGCCAAAATCAAGAAGCCAAGGGGAGCGCCCGCAGCGTAAGAATCAGAAGAACAAGTGGTCCCAGAGCCAAAAAAATCGCATCTTTCTACGCACCAGCTAAGGGGGGAAAAGAACCCGGTGAGAGGCTTGGTGCTAGTGGGTATCTTGGAAGTTGGGCGCCTCCAAAGTTTTCCTCCGGCAGTCCCTCTCCTCAACCTGGAAGCTCACTTATTAGGTTGGAGTGCTCCACCACCCCCTGCTTATCATCGAGGACGACGACTGCGAGAGGAAGCGAGCACACGTTTGGCAGTCTTCTCCGGCTCTTGATTTTTCTATTTTCACCCGTGGGGGAATAATTGTGCGAGTTGGCTGCCATCTTTCTTTGGGTTAAAAGATGCATCCTTTATGCGGTATTTTTTAATCGTTTTCTTCTCTTATTACTGACGTTTGCTGTCAAAACCATGAGGCCAATTTGCACATTAAAAAAACAACTCGACCCGCGGGGGCGAAGACCCATCCCGAGGCATTGTATTAAGAAGACGACCTTCTCACATAGGGAACCGTTGCCTGTGAGAACCGATCAGTTCTTCCATGTGCTTTGGCGTGGGACGAGCGAGGAGATTTTTTTAGCGGTTTCGCTCTCGAAAGGAATCGAACCCGCGACATCAGGTTCCAGAGGCCCGACGCGGCGGGGCTAGCCAGTCGTACTGACTGCCCGTTCGCAATTTGCACATTAAAGAAAAGTGAACAAATTTATATGGCTAAAATCCTACGCGAATTCTGTTTGCATGCCATTCGGTAAATGTAATTCCTCCGCTAAACATATGTAGACAATATTGCGGTTTTAACTTTCTTTAATATGTGAAGTTTACCACTATTTTGCATATAAAACTCTAAAAAAATATATGGTTAAGAAACGAGTAAAAATTTCAATCCAAATGTACAATAGTTTTTGTTTTAAAGTCGTTGAAGTCTGTGCTTTCTTCTTTTGTACAGTGAACCGAGCATAGTATTTCATAGCTTTAGGCAAAAATGGTAAGAGACACTTTGTGCTTTTCAGTTCAATCCTAGCCTTTTAGCTTCCTCGTGAGCCATTATTAAAAGAAAAGGCCCTGCTAGCTTGTCGAATATGGCAAATAAAATCCTACCATATTGACGAAAATGGTAGGACTTACCTTTCAGATGGCCTATTTTCTACTTCCTCATAAGCATTGTGGTATAGTTGATTTCTAATTTGGAGAATGCTAAGGGACATTATGCTAGAAGAGTCAAGAGCTTCAAATGCAAAATACATGACATTTTGATCGATATCTAGTCAAAGTATCAAAACTTTTAATGTCCGTGCTGCTTAAACATTCATTTTTCTAGATATTTTCAATGCTTAATCCGTAATCATAAATCCATGTGTATATCTGTCTATAAAAATATTTATACAGTTCTACAAACTTATTATAATAGAAGATAATAGAAAAGGCCTTGAGAAATAAAAAAAGGTGGCGCATTTTTTATCAGTGCATTGTCTGGCTTGCTTGAAGTACTGAGATTGTTATTGTGAATTTCTTGTGACATTATCAACTCCATGCAAGGTTATAGAAAGCACGCTATGGCTAACACACATGCTGCACTCGTCAACGCAAATCATTGCGGATTTAAATCCCAATTTGACCTAAAATTTGTGCCCTTGAAGTCACATGTGCAAACTGTAGGTTAGGTGGGGCACATACATCATGTTTGTCTATGTTCTCCCATGTCAGAGAATTTTGGATGGAGTGACCCGAGTTATTATTTTTTAGTTTTGGAAGAGCTTTTTATTCATATATTCGTCTGGTGGTGACATAACATATGCACGAGACGCAGTCGCACATGCAAGTTGATTCTCTCTCTCTTCTCCTAATCTTTTTGTCTTTTGGGCGGACATGGAGTCGGTTGGCGATCATGGGATTCATGGCTCTCAACGTCACTGGTGTGAGCAAGCAAAAAGCCGAAGGCAATGCATATCACGAACCCCACACGTTAAATTCTGACACCGATGTTTTGGTTCCAAATACCGAGGGCCCCACACGTGATCGTAAATACACATATTGCGACAAACACGACTAACAGTAGACTGACTCAGTGGGCCGGGGCGATATTTAAGTAGAGTACTACTGGCGTGGTGGGCTCGTGATACACAAGTTACGCCTGCAGACACGCATGCTAATTCAGCTATAGTCCTGCAAACTCCTTGTCACTCTATCTTATATTGTCATGGGTTTGGAGTTTGGACAGTGGACTCTTCTAACTCCTGTTCCTAACATTTGATGTGTCTTTCAAAAAAAAAACATTTGACGTGCAGAGCTTTTGTGTGTTTGGAAAACGTCAGAGCAGCCCACGGACCACTGTTTTGCTAACTCTGCTGGTTGCACGCTCTCACGTCATCGTATAGCACTGTACTACCTTGTAGGCTTTTACTACATACCCTGCATTCAGTCCTAGATTTTTTTGTTCTGAACCGCGAAGGATTTCTCCTCTGCAACACAAGTTTGTTTGGCCCACTGGATGTGCAAAAGGCGGAGAATGCCACGACGACGCTTCCAAAAGTTACAGCCAGCCATAGATCACGCGTGTTGAGCTTAAAGCCGCTTTGCCATAGACATAGACCACACCTCGCAACAGAAAGGTACTGCCTTTTCCACAAGCCAATCACCGAGGCACAGAGTACTAGAGTAGTAGCCTTGTCTCTGCATCTATCTCACTTTGTTTCCTGCACGAATCTTTGTCATGTTTGGACTCACGTGTTAGTGTTAGTTTGGAGCCAAATATCACAGAATTAACACTTTGAAGCCAAACATGTGTGTTAGTTTCCTCCAAAATACTAACCCTTTCAAAAGGTGGTATTTGTGTTACTTCTAGTGGGCCTCACATGAACTAACTCAACTTTCCCCTCCCCTCCCCTCCCCGACACGGGATCCCGATCCACCCTCCCTCTTCTCGTCCCGATCCACTCGCGCCGCCGCCCCGTTCTCCCCCAGCGTCGCCGGCCGAGCACCCCAGCGTCGCCGCCCCGAATCCCCCTCCCGCGTCGCCGCCCAGAGCCCCAGCGCCGCCGCCCTCGAATCCCCCTCCCAGCGCCGGCCGAGCCATCCTCTTGGGCTCCAGGAATCTGCCGCCCCGAATCCCCCTCCCAGTTGTCGTGGAAGATGGACGATTTCTACTCCCAGGAGCTCAATTAAATGATGATATTTGAACTCTTTGATGCAAGGTTTAATTTTTATATATTCTGAAATGATGATTGATTATCAAGGATGGGAAGGAGGCGAGCCACACAGAGGGCAACAACCTCCCCGTTCAGCTCAAATCGTCCACCACTACCTCTTTTCATCCTCAAATGATTGTAAAAGTAGAAATAAATGCAAACTAACACAGAGATCCAAACATAGTTGGTGTTAGTTTGACCACTACCACTTACATTGACAGTGTGAACCAAACACGGCCTTTGTAGAGATCGCATAAAACCAAGTCCAATTCCGGCCAGGTGCACATTGATGTGGCGATCCCTGTGCTCCACCACAAGCAGCAACAAACACTGCCAAGGGAAGCGCGCAAAGGAGCTTTGGACTCACTCGGGGCAGTTGGGGCCGTGCCTTTTCTGGGTTCTCGTCACCGCGTCCACACTGACACAAAAAAGCATCGCGTTGATATTGATACGCACGCGGGTCAATTCAGCATGACTAAAAAGTGATTAGCACGCACGCGTTCACTCGGTGCTTTTGCTCCCGTTAATCTGATCGGTTATTAATTTTTAAAAAAATCTGATCGGTTAGTGGTGGAGTGCACTCAAACACTGCTGCTCCTGCGTGAGCGTGACGGGGTGCTGCTGGGAGCCTGGGACCTGCTGGTCCCTGATGCTTGCAAACTTGCAATGCAGACATGCAGTGGAGCAGTAAAGTTCAGGCCCCCCTCGCCAACCTACCAGCAAGTAGCCAACACAACAACATATCTCTGCAGCCCATAGCAAGTACGATGGTCGTCCTTCTCTTTTTTTACACAGCCACCACTTTTAACCCCCTTCTGTAATTCCACATCAGCTGGGGGAGAATCGTGCAAGAGACAGGCGCATGCTGACAGTCGATTCTCCCTCCGTTTCTCTTTCAGAGCTCTCCGTTTCAGCATCTGACGTAGGTTTGGTCCCCCCGCTCCCCCTTGACCACAAATGCGGCGTTTCGCTCGCTGATCGGTCAAAGGCCTCTAGAAGACGCTTGCCGTTGCAGGTTTCAGTTCTCGGTCAAGGCCCGGCTGCGAGGTAGTCTGAACCCACAAAACATGAAGGGGATTTTATTATGATGCTTCTTTTTTTGAGCTGAAAATTCTATAATTCTTCATTTTGATTTATTTCCTCCGTCTTTCTGAAATTTCTCTTCCTACCTTGCCAGATCTTTACTCTTGTACATGAGGCAAGCATCGGATCGTTATCCACCCCCAGCAGCACAACAGAAAGAGTCCCAGTGCAGTCCATTTTGTTCATATAAAGAAAGATAATAAAATGGAAAATAAATGTATATCCAACCCTCCTCGATTTGGGCCCAAATGCACAAACGGCCGGTGTCTGATGATGCATTTGGGCAGCGGCCCACACCGGCGGGGTCCGGCCCACCAACAGATCCGAGCACTTGCGCCGTGGCGCGCGCCTGCACCACCACCGGCCTGCTGCCTCGTAGCCGGAGAATGTCGCGCGGCGTGCCCGGGCGGTGCTGCACCTTCGCGCATCCCAAATCCACGCCGATTCCGCGTCCGCCAGCCGCCAGCTCATCTCCTCTCACTTTCTTTCTTCCTGCTCGTCTGATCGACTCCTCCGGCCCGCGGCCTCGCCCTCGGGATTTCTCGCGCGCGGCCGCATCCCCACCACTTCACCACTGCCGCGCTCCACCTGCTCCCCGCTACCGCAGCAACCAAGCGGCGGCCGGCGACCAGATCTCCGTGAGCAACTACGCCGGATCTCCGCCTCGCGCGCAGGTACCCCGTCCCTTCCTCGTTTTCCACTCTCTCCATCCAGATCCAGCTCTGGACCCCGTCGCTCATTGGAGCCGCGCGCTGGCCACTGACGCTGCCCTGTGGGCTGTAGCGGCGTGCGCGAGCGCGGCCGGGTGGAGGTGCCGCGGTTTTGGGCAGCGGCGGGCTCGTTGCGTCGGCGTCCGTCGAGCTTAACCTTCGGGCGTGCGTGCGTCAGTGCGTGGGTATGGAATGGAGCTGCAGCCGCTGACGGGTGTGTGAATTGGGCAGTGTGGGTTTATTTGCTTGCTCGAGTCAGTAGGGGTGCGGGATTAGCTTGGCATTGTGTGCTTCCTCCGTTTTGGCTACGAAAGTTGCGCAGTGGGCAGTGTCGCACTTGCTTTGCTGCCAAATTTGGTTGGATCCAGTGTGTCCTGGGAGCTTTGATCAGTTTCCGAGTCATGATGTTGAATGCCTGGCGTGTTTAGTGAGAATTTGTACTTGCTTGTGCTGCACTTGTTAGCCTGAAATTCAACATGGATTAGCTCAGTTTCAATACATATGAATTTCTACCACATGGTAAAAATGTAAATCTGAACCCACAGAATCATACTTGCAGTTCAGGGGCTGTCCTTTTTTTTTTTTTCCTTTTTCACAAATGCAGCATCTCATCAAAACTGCAACTTATGATTTTAACCGCTTTCTGCACATCTCCTGTTACCATGATGCAATAGTAGGTAATGTTTTTTTTTTCCAGTGCAGCTATGCTGGTTAGGAGCAACTGGTAGCACCTCGATCAGGCTTTACAACTCAGACTGCTGTGCCCCCTGCACACAATATGGACGAGTAAGGATTGCTCCAGAATAAGCCTCTTTCACTTAGAAATGTTATACATCCAGTTGCCAAATGACTGTTTTATGTTTCAACTTAACCAGAGAAAATGTTGTTGAGCTGTTGCAACGTTATCGCCGTGACCGCCAAGTATTACTCAACTACATTCTTTCAGGCAACTTGATAAAGAAAGTTGTAATGCCACCTGGTGCAATCTCTTTGGATGATGTAGATATAGATCAAGTCAGTGTTGATTATGTCCTCAATTGTGCTAAGAAAGGTAAAATATAGCTTTACTAGAATTCCCTCCTTTTGTTTTGTTTTGTTTTGTTTTGCTTATTTGTCTGGTCTGAGAATGCTTCGACAATGTAGGTGAACCTCTTGACCTTGGAGATGCCATCCGCCTTTTTCATGATAGCCTTGACTATCCCTATGTGGTGAGTTGATTTATGTTTTGTTTTCTTAGAAATCTTTTGGTCTTGCTGAAAATTTGTGTTGCATTTTGGCATTAGATTTTCATTTGAGTTACTTCCATCATACTTCATCTCATCTGATATTTCTGTCTCCCCAATTTTGATGTAGAAAAATCTCATGCATACATGCTAACATATGTCTAAATATCTTTTTTTTTGGTCAGAATAACACTGGATCTGTAGAAGAGTTTTATTTGCTTACAAAACCAGAATATTCAGGACCAGCACCAACAAGAGAACCACCCCCTGTCCCTGCCACCGCACCATCCCCAGTTGTGATACCACCACCAGTTGTGGAATCAGCACCAGTTACTGTGTCGTCACCAGTCGCAGCTACTAACTTAACAAAGTCGCAATCATTTGATTCTCCAAGTGAGAAGGAATTGACCATAGATGACATTGAAGACTTTGAGGATGATGAGGATGAATTTGATAGCCGAAGGGCTTCTAGAAGACATCAAACTGATGCTAGTGACTTATCACTGCGGTTATCACCATTTGAAACAGGTAATAACTGTGAATTGATGAACAACTAATGATATTAGTTGTTCAATAACAGATAAAGAAAAAGTGCTACGCCTTTTGTTCCTTTAGAATTTAGATAATCTTCATGCTGGTGAAATTTACACAATCTGGTGATCGCCATCTGCTCTATTTCCTCTGGGTATTTTGTTGGTGATTTCCTAGTAGCGTGCTAGTCATGCGCTATTTCTTACTTTAGATTTTTTTATTAAGTTCACTTCGGTGATTGGGATAGCTAAGCTATTATTCGCCAGTTACTTCTTGTCCTTATTCAACTTTCAGCTAGAATATTATTGGCAGCTATGCTCCCTTTGTAGGTATCACTGATGATGATCTTCGTGAGACAGCATATGAGATCCTTGTTGCTGCTGCTGGCGCTTCAGGGTAGGCCTGTGCATCTCTCTACATCTGCAAGTTTTTCTTGTTCGCATGCCTTCCTGTAGTATGATAGAACCTAACCTATTCTTCATGCATGTAGGGGGCTTATTGTTCCTCAGAAAGAAAAGAAGAAAGAGAAGAGGCACAAATTAATGAGGAAACTCGGCCGTAGTAAGAGTGAAAGTGTTGATGCCCACAGTCAGCGGCAACCTGGTTTAGTTGGTTTGCTTGAAACCATGCGAGCCCAACTTGAGGTATGATGTCCTAACTTTCTGTTCCTGATGACCAGATTGGCAGGCCACATTCCGTTTTAACCTTCGCGTCCTCCGATATTCTAAGTCTAAACTAATTAAGCCACTCAATTTATATTATATCACTAGATTTGAATACCTGTACCTTAAAACTTATTTTTGACCATTGCACAAGATTTATCAGCAGCTTTATAGTCTGATGAAATATTTTTTTGAAGTGTAATTTGATCAAAGCATGGTTGTCCATTTTTTATTTCTTTTACTTTTTCCATAAATAATGATGAAGAACAATATTTTCCTCTTTAACCAAACAAGATAAGCACCTGCTTCCTGAGTAGGTTACCAGAGCACTTTTTCAGGAAAATTGCCGAATATATTGGAACTGCTAATTTTGTCTAGTCCAATCTAGTGCATGATTTGTTAATCAATATTTTAAGAGAACAGCTAACTTCTAGTAGCTGGCCCCTGGTACTTGAAAGTTTATAAAGTGTAAGTTAAAGTTTATAAAGGGTAACTTGTTAAGTTTTAGACCAGAGCTCCCTATGTTATATCTAAGTGGGTCTAAGTTCCTTAAAGCTTTTGAACATGGTAACTTTACATCTGTTGATTCCCTTCTCCTCTATTTATTTTGGATAGATAACAGAGGCCATGGATATTCGAACTAGACAAGGATTGCTCAATGCTATGGTTGGCAAAGTTGGAAAACGGATGGACAATCTTTTAATTCCATTGGAACTATTGTGCTGCATGTCCAGAGCTGAATTTTCTGACATGAAAGCATATCTTCGTTGGCAGAAGAGACAGGTTAGCCATTCCGTTGTGCAGTTGTTTCTAAATGACCTTGAGCTATATCTGCATTTCATAACATTATACACTTCTGTTTTTTTTTCCTTAGTTAAACATGCTGGAGGAAGGCCTTATAAATCATCCAGTTGTTGGATTTGGGGAGTTAGGTCGAAAAGTCAATGAGCTAAGGAACCTTTTTACAAAGATTGAAGAATCTGAGGTTTTAATCCTACTTGATTAAAGTCTTATGGTTGACATTTTATAACTCTTGCATGCACTCTCATTAAACGAGATTATCCTGATGTGTTTGCACTAGTCCCTGCCACCATCTGCTGCGGAGGTTCAACGTACAGAATGCCTAAGATCACTCAGAGAAGTTGCCACTTCCCTATCAGAAAGGCCTGCTCGGGGTGATCTTACTGGCGAGGTTTGTCACTGGGCTGACGGATACCATCTGAATGTAGCATTATATGAGAAGATGCTTGGCAGTGTTTTTGACATCTTGGACGAGGGAAAACTTACAGAGGTCACTCTTCAAATCCATTTTTGTAGTTTTTCACCGAATAATTTCACCATTAGCCATGATATTTCTCATGCATTTTTTTTTGCTTTAATCCACCAGGAGGTGGAAGAAATACTTGAGCTCTTGAAGTCAACGTGGCGGATACTAGGAATCACAGAGACAGTTCATGATACATGCTATGCATGGGTATTATTTCGTCAGGTGAGTTATGATGAAGATGTCTCAATGAAGGCTACATTTGTGGAAATTCTCTTTACTCCCTTGCGTTGGCTCTAAATATCTTTACAAGGGCAATCAGTTATTTCTTTACTACTGATTAATGTCTTTGAACTGCTGGATGAATTCAGCCTATTTTAGCATGTCGTGCCCTATCTCCTTTTTTTTAACTCAAATTCGCAGGAGAGCAGGTTCTTATGGCGTCGCCTAGGCGTCCCCTATGGCGATTTGTTTTGGCCTAAGGCGACGCCTTAGCCCGCCTAGGCGGCTGGAAGGTTGTGAGTCGCCTCGCCTCGCCTTACCGCCATAAGAACCAGCTTCATACCATTTCATTAAACAAGAAGAAAACAACTAAAAAACTAGTTCAAACACATTCACACATTCCTTACAGTAGACACATCACAAACAAATCAAATGTGACCAATGAGACACTACTGAATTAACCCATGACGAGCGCTTGAGTTCATTAGCTCTGGCTGTACAACACAGGGCAGGCTCATCTGCTATCGACCTTAGAACCACACTAACACTGTGGTGTTTCCAGACTTCCCAAGCAAATAGGATTACGAGAGTGTTGAGGACCTGTTTGTACTGTTTGTCGACCATTTTCAGTGCATTGTACTGCCAGCTAGACATTAACAGTTTCAGGCTGTGGGATCAACTCTTGTAGCCCAACTTTCTAAGGACAGTAAATTATACTTGACAAGTGAAAACACGAGATCTAAAGATGCTGAATGGTTTCATCTGCTTGATCACAAGTAGGCCAAACCGCCGGGTGCCCAATTCCTCTCTTGGCCAATCTATCCGCTGTCTAACTTTGGTTCAGAATGGCTAACCACATGAATAATTTGCAATGCATATGTGCCCATGTTTTCCAGAATCTCTTGTGCTTTTTCTTAAAAGCTCCACAACAGCCTGATGCAGGAGGAGGTTGTTGAGGATAGGAGTTCAAGGTTTCTGTGTTCATTTGTCTGGCAAAATTATCTGATTACCATCCCTTCGTACAAAATCCAAATGGCCTTTGCCACTTAAGCCTGTCATGTAGGATAAGCCATTAGCGTACACCAAATTTGAAATCGTTAGGCCTTATTCAGTTTGATGTGGATTACCATGGATTGAGAGGGATGTGCAGGGAATGGAACTATATTCCGTGCCAATCTCTGCCAACCCTGGTGCAACCGAACAAGGCATAACCATGGTTGCTCACTTTTTGTTGTCTCATGAGACCATTAGTCTCTTTCATAAACAATATTGTTCCCTGGAGACTAAATTTCCTGCAAAGTCTGATTTAACTCTTGAAATAGGTTGACTGCATAATAGTGTGATAATTAATGTTGTTTTTTTGCAGATAATTAATTAATGTTGGTTTTGCGATACAGTTTGTTCTTACAGGTGAGCAAGGACTTCTGAAAGTTGTGATTGACCATTTGAGGAAGATACCTTTGAAAGAACAACGTGGTCCGCAGGAAAGATTACACCTGAAAAGCCTGCGTAGTTCTGTTGATGCTGAGGGTAGCTATCAAGACTTCACATTTTTCCAGTCTTTCCTGTCTCCAATTCAGAAATGGGTGGACAAAAAACTAAATGATTACCATCAGCACTTCTCAGAGGTTTGTTTTCTGACCTCCTGGTTGATCTTGTGCTACACTGCATGCATGTGCAGATGCTATGGACAATATATCTTTACTATCTGGAAGCTAATCCTTTAGTTGCGATGATGTTTGGGTTTGTTAATTTGTCTACTTTATGGAGCAAATAGTTACTATGCCTCTTTTGCTGATGATCTTTTTGTAACATGCCCCACTTACTGTAGTCTTTTCTCGACTTGTTATTGTTAGTGAATGTGCAATGCACAGATGCATTAAGTTGGCCATCGTCATTGCTGATAGCATAGTTAAATATGGCTGCAATTCTATGATACCAAATATGCTGATTTCGTAGTCTAACAGTAAATTCCACATCCTATAGTTCTGTCATGTCTCTTATTAAACTTCTCATTCATCCTTTTCATCTTGGCCTCTTTAATGTTTCATCATTTTCGTCCCCTGTGCATAAGTTGACCACATGCTTTTCTCTTAACCCACCAATTTGTCCATGTATGCATGCTGCTAATCTTTATTCAGACTTAGCATGTGGCATATGCTAATATGCTTGCAACGAGAGATTATTATTTTCCCGTACATTTAAGACTCTCTTTACATTTTCAGGGTCCCAGCTTGATGGCTGATATTGTCACAGTGGCATTGCTTACGAGGCGGATCCTTGGCGAAGAAAATGACAAGGTGCTTATACTTTACTTTTGTTTCTAACCACAGTTATTATTGCCGTCTTTCTTTTGGCAATATATCGTAACAATTTCTTGTTTTATGTAAATACACTCACTGAAGAATATGGAGAGAAGAACTGTCTTCACTATTTGTACATGTAGAATTCATATTTTGTGAACCCATTTGCTTTTGTGCATCAGGCACTGGAGTCTCCTGACAGAGATCAAATCGACCGATACATCACTTCTTCAGTCAAAAGTGCTTTCTTGAAGGTGACCTTTGTTTGCAGCTGCCATTATTACATATGTAGTGTACTTTTTAGTTTCTATTCCGTTTCCTACCTGAGATGATTATATATCATTTGCACACATGTTTTCTTATATGTGAAACCTCGAATTTTTATCAATTGCAACTGCACCTATACATTGCTTTTGATACTTAATTGCTCTCTGTTTGACCACCTTGACTCTTAGGGAACCATAATGATTCACAGCTGGAGATGTTAGATTGGTCAATGGAACATTCTACCATTTTCTTTTTGTACTTGAAAACATGTTACCATCACATTGGTCAATGAAACATTCTACTATTTTCCTCAGATGGCACACTCTGTAGAGTTCAAAGCAGACACAACACATGAACCTGTTTTAGCGTCTCTAGCCGAGGAGACAAAGAAGCTTCTGAAGAAAGATACAACCATTTTTACGCCTATTTTGTCAAAATGGCATCCACAGGCAGCAGTTGTCTCTGCCTCTCTCATCCATAAACTTTACGGAAATAAATTGGTAGGTTATATCTGGTATATCTTATTGATGAATGAGGGTTTGTAACTTTGTGATTTTTCATACTTACATAGACATGTTTTTCTAGAGACCATTCCTTGAACATGCTGAGCATCTTACGGAGGACGTGGTTTCCGTATTCCCCGTGGCTGATGCTTTGGAGCAATACATAATGTCTGTGATAGCTTCTGTTGCCGGAGATGATGGTTTGGATAGCATATGCAGACAAAAAATAGCTCCATATCAGGTCAGCTCAATTTTCCTCTAGTACTAAAACTTAGAAAAGTGCAAAGCAGTCCATGTGTTTGCCTTGACATGAAACATAGTTGTCATACTTGTCATTTTATCAACCATTGTATGTTGTGTAGTAAAGTACAGAATTTTTCTTATGTCTTCAAGTCCATTGTTGGTGTGGTGTTGTTTATCCTAATTTCCCCCCTTTATTTTTGTAGATCGAAAGTAAATCTGGAACATTAGTTTTGCGCTGGGTGAACGGGCAACTTGAGAGAATTGAAACTTGGGTTAAAAGGTCTGCTGACCAAGAGGTAATACATTTTTTATACAAAATTTTCTTGTTGTTACTGTCCTTTTGCTAGTCCAACCATTCACCACGTGATTTGAAATAACTGAGTATTTATATCCTTAGAAGTATCTTTCATCTTGTTTGTTAATTCTAGCTGAAGTTCTACAAAGTAAAAACATATATGCTTAATGGCAAGTTTCATATCCTGAGCTTTATGCTTTAGATAGTATATATAGTATCACATGTGATAGTTGAGGCTGTTAAGTTTCTAAGGTGTATATCGAAATATATTAAACACATTAGTGCTTTTGCACATGCATATAGTTCTTCAGTTGAACTGCATGAGTTTTGTTTCTGGGTCTGTATTCCTGCCAGAACACATGGCCAATCGACTAATAAATAGGTCCAGCGCCCAGAATTGAAGTTGGGATTTCTGGAACCTGTAGAGCTTACTTTTCTGTCTGTTAATTGGTATAAGGATATGGTAATTGCATTTCCTTTACTGTTCGTCTCTACTGCATTATCTTTGCTTCCTAGCATTCTTTAGTACTTGTAAACTTCAATTGCTGTTTCCTGTGTTGTTATCACGTCTATTCTAAATTTTATGCTTTACAGGTTTGGGACCCTATATCCCCTCAACAACGCCATGGCAGTTCTATCGTAGAAGTTTATAGAATCATAGAAGAGGTGCTTCTTTTAATCCTTATTATTTCTCTGAAATGAAATTTCGTTCAACAGTTTCTCCTGACATGCTAAAGTTTACTTTTGATTCAAATGAAGCTTCTCTTTTTTTTTGGCCATAATCTCATAATTATTTTCATTTGCACTTCGTACTTTTTTATGAGATTTAGTTTGCAATGCTGTGTTGTAAATTTTCCTGATTCAGATGAAAGAGCATATTTGTTGAATATAGTTTAACTATTAACATATTAAAAAAACCCGACCTACTTGGGAGACTTCCTCCGGGCTTTGTTCGTGATAGGAGTTTCAAACTTTCAATGACTCCTGGAGTTCAAAGCTCTAACCAATACACTGCGAGAAGCTTGGCAATTATTAACGTATTAGTGGATATGTTTCCATGCTACGCATTAGGAGTCTAGGTGAAATGTGAGAAGTTTGGGCCTATAATTCTAAGGACACCTACTTATAGGTTTGTAGTTTGTTATTTTTTTTCTTCCTTTGAGGGCATCATACTGTTTTCTTGCATCCTTACCTGCTGCACCATTTATATATCCTTACACTATTTAGCTTGGGCCATTACTACAGAAACAGCGGCTGGTCCCCTATTTATAGAGCTGCCTGTACCCTATCAAGAGGATATAACAAGTCTGATCTATGGGTCCTAACAAATAATATAACTTCAGGGCTAAGCAACTAAGTATTCTTAAATGTATGGAGAGTGCTGCTGCTGATACTATAGTCATTGTGCTACAGTACAGTGGCAACCCATAGCATGGTCATGTCATCCTCTAAATAAAAAAGTAGTGTTGAACATAATATACAGCTTTTCTAATTCTCAGCCGCCTTAAGTTCTAGCTCATTCACATAATACCATGTCTCGTTAGGATGTCGATGTGTGATTAAAAAATGTGACTGAAAAGTAGCAAAATTTCTGTAATATGTGAATTAGATCTACTATATTTATGTGAGATAAAAACTTTGGTCTGATGTGCAAGAAGACGCATTTTGTGTTAAAAGTTATTTGAAATCATCTTCTTTGATCAATGTTCTACATGACTACATGTGACTTTTTTTTTTAACTTTCTACTGATTTTGCATGTTGTCATTTCACATGACTCATGTAAATGAAGAAAGCACCGCCCACGTTATGTGTGCGGAGTGCTCCAACCAAATTTATATGTGTTACTGTTAGTTTTACTTTCTATAATTATTTTCCGGTGAAAACACGACTACCAGAAAATAACATAGGGAATTTACTGTTTTTTTTCTCTCGAAGTAATGGAATTTACTGTACCTACATGAATATTTCTCCATGTTCTATCCTGCAAACTCAACTGCTGTATCAGTTTCCCCTTGATGATTCAGCTGTTTATAAACTGGTTTCCACCCTTCTCTAAAGAGCAAAATGCTGATTCCTCGCATACTATTGCAGACTACAGATCAGTTTTTTGCATTTAAAGTGCCCATGCGAGATGGAGAATTAAACAGTCTCTGCCGTGGTCTTGACAAGGCATTCCAAGTTTATACACAGCTTGTTACCGCACCCCTAGGTTTGCACTACCATGTTCTTTTCTCTAGATAAATCTTTTTGTTTATATGTTCACACTGCCATTTGTGTTTTCATTTCTTCTGTCATGGTGTTTCTCGTTGTGTAGTCTAAGGCAGATATTGCCTTGTGTACGTTTGCTCAATAGTGTATACTGTACATGTGTAGACAGACATGCACTTTTCAGCATGAATAGAGAAATATCCATCTAATTTTTTACTTACCCTTTTCTAATTTCAAACCTTTTTCATTTCTGTAGCATTGAGTGACAATGACTCTATCTGCTTGCAGTTGATAAAGAAGATTTAGTTCCACCTGTTCCTGTTCTTACTCGATATAAAAAGGAGCTTGGTATCAAGGCTTTTGTAAAGAAGGAGGTCCACGAAGTTAAAACAGTTGATGAAAGAAAAGCAGCTGAAATTACTCAGCTTACAATGCCAAAGCTTTGTGTACGGCTTAACAGTCTATATGTGAGTTTCTTATTTAGCATAGCTCATTTTATTATCTACTATAGTTCACGATTATTTAGAACTGTATATGTGAGTTTCTTGTTTACCATAGTTTGGTTACCACAGCAATGGAGTCAACAATTATTGTAGAGAATAGGCAAAACACCACACGCCCTAGGAGGAGGAGGAGGAGGGGGGGGGGGGGGGGGGGGGGTGACCTTTCGTTATATAGGCCGAATAGGCTTGGAGTACAAGTCAAGTACAATATAAGGCTATACACCTATACATATCTAATACCCGCCCGCAGTCGCAGGGGAGGTGAACTAACACCTAGACTGGACCGAAAGTCAGTAAATAACTGTACAGGAAGACCCTTAGTCTTGATGTGAGCATACTGGTGGGACGTGAAGCACCCGAACCTGTCCCAAAGCCACCTTCTCTCGAACAAAGTGAATATCAATCTCGATGTGTTTAGTGCGACGATGATGAACAGGATTCGCAGCCATGTAGACATTGACATTGTCGCAATAAACAACAGTCGCCTTGTCGAGGGGAAGATGAAGCTCCTGAAGAAGCTGGCGTAGCCAACAACACTCAGCCACAACGTGAGCTACAGCATGATATTCTGCTTCAGAGCTGGATCGAGAAAAGTGGTCTGTCGCTTAGAAGACCAAGACACCAGACTGTCTCCCAAGATAAACGCAGTAACCAGAGGTAGAACGCCTAGAGTCTGGACAGCATGTCCAACCCGCATGAGAGTATGCAGTCAGGGAATCCACTGAACCGGAACCAATGTGAAGCCCATCGTCCAAAGTACCCTTCAAATAACGAAGAATGCGTTTCAAAAACTGCAAGATGAGGGTCCCTTGGATCATGCATGAATAAACAAACCTGCTGAACAGCATAGGCAATATCTGGCCGAGTCAGAGTAAGCCACTGAAGAGCACCAGCAATGCTCCTATAGAGAGAGGGATCAGCAACTGGCGGCCCATCTTCACCAGACAACTTGGACTTGCTATCAACGGGCGCGGAGGTAGCGTGACACTCGGTCATGCCGGCGCGTTGAAGAAGTTCTAGGGCATACTGTCGGTGAGAGAGGAACAATCCATCCGAAGTGCGCTGAACTGAAATGTTCAAGAAGTGATGTAAAGGACCGAGATCCGTCATGGCAAATTCAGAGTGCAGGCGCTGAATAACAGAAGCAAGCAAATCTGAGCTGGAAGCAGTGAGAACAATGTCGTCCACATATAAGAGAAGGTAGGCAAGATGGGAGCCACTCTTGTAGATGAACAGGAAAGTGTCAGTGACCGATGGTATAAACCCAAGTCGCTGAATATAAGTAGCAAACCGCTGGTACCAAGCACGAGGAGCCTGTTTCAAACCATAGAGCGACCACTGTAGTAGACAGACATGATCAGGATATGAAGGATCAATAAAACCAGGCGGCTGCTGACAATACACAGTCTCACTGAGATAGCCATGGAGAAAAGCATTCTTGACATCAAGCTGATGGATTGGCCAATGACGAGAGCTAGCAATACTCAAAACAGTCCGGATAGTAGTTGGCTTGACAACCGGGCTGAAGGTCTCATTATAATCCACTCCATATTCCTGATTAAAACCCCTGACAACCCAACGAGCCTTGTGTCGAGCCAGAGAACCATCAGAATGAAATTTGTGCTTATAAATCCACTTCCCTGTCACAACATTAGCGCCGGGTGGCCGAGGAGCAAGACGCCAAGTACCATTATCCATGAGGGCTTTATACTTATCTGCCATTGCAGCTCGCCAGTTAGGATCAGCAAGAGCACTACGATAATTTCCTGGAATAGGTGAAGAGACCACATGCTCAGCGGAGAGATTCCGATAACTGACAGGCGGAATTGTACCGGTCTGCAGACGAGTGAGCCGCCGAAGAATCGGCGGAGGTGAGGCACCACGCATAGGACGTGGAGGCGCAGGCGGCGGCTGTAGTGCACTGGCTGTTGCACCGTAGCGACGGATAGGAAGCGGACCATTAACCAGACGACGGCTGAAAACCTGCCCTCGAAACGCCCTGAGCCTCAGGCGCTCCAGGTGGTGGCTGGATTGGGAGAGCAGCTGCAGGCGCTGCTGCAGCATGAGGAGCGGACGCCGCGGCCGCTGCTGGTGCGGCTGCAGGGGCCGCTGTGGCTGCGGCACGATCAGACGGGGGCACGAAGCCGCTCCCGCCCGACGTAGAAGGCTCCGAACGTCCAGGTGGGGCCCATCTCTTCTCTTCTAGCTCCAGCTGCCAAACCCCTTTCCGCCCCCTGTTCCGATCCCGGCGAAGCAAAGCAAGCGGCGGCGACGCTGATGGACGACGACGACGTGTGCGGCGACGCCTGCTGCGACGTCTGCGGCGAGACCCTCGTCGTCTGCTGCTGCGGCGGCGGTGGCTCATCCCACCACCACCACCACCGCTCCGGCTCCAGCTCCGGCACCCCGCTGGCCCTCTCCTGCTGCTGCCTCCTCCTCGCGGCGCTCGCCTTCGCCGCGCTCCTCGTCGCCGCCTTCGCCTTCGTCGTCCCCGTCCGCGTCACCGTCGACGACGCCGTCCTCGGCCGCCTCACCCTCGCCACCGACGTCACCGGCACCGGCACCGCCGCCGTCTCCTACGATATCTCCCTCGCCGTCGCGCTCCACAACCACAACTGGGCGATGTCCGTCTGGCGCCGCGGCCCGCTCGACGCCGAGCTCCGCTTCCGCGGCCGCACGCTGGCGCGCGCCCGCCTCGCCGCCGCGGCGGGGTGGCGGGACAAGATCCGCGCGTTCAAGATGGGGGTCTACCACGTGAGCGCGGCGGCCGAGGGCGCGCCCGTGCCGCTCATCGGGCCCGGCGACGCGGCCGAGTTCGCCAGGGAGAGCGCGGCGGGCGTCTTCCAGCTCGAGCTCGCCGTCTTCGGAGAGGTCCGGTACGAGGCCCACCCACGCCGCCGCGCCGTCAGGGTCACCTGCAAGCTCAGGCTCTCGCCGTCCACCGCCACGGCGCCGGCGGCGTTCACGAGGGTCAGGTGCGCCTAGCCGGCGCGCATGCATACGCCGCGACGCCGGCGCGGCCGGCACGGCAAATCACGGTGAGGGAGGGCGTCTACTAGTTACTAGTATCGACTATTCGACTAGCGTGTTTGAGCGATCGAGATCGAACTGTTTGAGAGAAAATTTACAAAGACATTTTCTCTTGACACGCGGGGGGAAAAATAAATACGCGGGCGTGCCAGTGTACTAAAGTACACAAATGAAAAAAATAAAAGGGAACACACTTTATTTATATTATGTGAAAATACAAATATAGTTCCCTCTTACAAATATGTCGGTGCCAATCCTGGGAGAGGCCCTAAAACAGCGATAATCACCAACTAAACCGCCGGAACCTATTAACCAAGCAAAAAACAAGTGTGGAAGCCTTGATCCGCTGTCGAGCTCGAGGGTATCCTGCCCCCCTCGAGCGAGGCGGAACTCCGCCTCGCTCGAGACCTCTCGCTCGAGGCCCGGAGGCCGCTCCCGATGCCCAACTCCGCCTCGCTCGAGACCCCTCACTCGAGGGCCCACTGACGGCTCACCTACCCGCGGACAAGGGCATTAAATGGCTCTGCGCGGTCTGGGGCAAGGAAGTCAAGCAGCGAATCATTAGCCCATCCCCGGTCATCTCCGCCAACCCCTGACCCCGTGCGGTCATTTCCGACACCGTGCGGTCATCATCTGACCCCCTGCGGTCATCCTCTGCGTCATGCAGCGTGGTGAACCTGTGTGGCGTCACGGGCCCGAGCGATGTGACAGCCCTGTACTGTCACGCTCCCCCGTTCTACCAACTCCGGTACGGGGACCCCTCGAACGAATAGAGGGAACCCTCGAACGGGCCCGTGGCCTGCTGTACTTGATGATGACGACCCACACCGACCCATAAAATCAGAAGCGTAAGGAGCGCACGTCATGTACAGGGAACGTCGCGTCTTCCGCCAGAACGCCATACGCCGGGGAGTCACCTAATCCGACAACACAAGCCAAGACAAAGGTCATGCCCGAGGTCACGCCCCGTCGTACGCCGACACTGTACTAAGTACTGTCCTCTTACTGTTTGTAACTGCCCCTCTTTGAGCTATAAAAGGAGGAGGCAGCCCCACGGAACAAGGGGACCGACAAAAGACTGATTCACGCACTCACTACTTAGTTCAAACCAAGAACACGACTCTCACTCGTTCTAAGGGACCTGGAGGCTCATCTTCCTCTCCCGCCAAGCTTGTAGCCCCCCTACTACGAGCACCCCCGGTGCGAGGCAATACAAGTGCGCAAGCACACCCTGCTGGACGTACGATCGATAGATCGGAACCAGGATAAACCTCGCGTCACCATATTGCCCTTGCATCGACCATCGAGAGACGGGACACAGCGCACTTTTCTGCAGGTGATTGGAGCCCCGCGCGGTTCCGGCACCGACAGTGGCGCGCCAGGTAGGGGTAATCGCGCTGTGATCAACTTCTCGACCCACCAAGTTCTCTCGATGGTGATCCGTACCGAGCGCCTCGTCGACCGCTGCTCCTACGGTTCATCCGACCCGCTCCCGGCCGGATTCACTATCTGGTTCGGGAGCCTGGGGTTTGAGGCAACCGGCAACGGTTATCTCATGCGGCTCCTCCCAGGGGATGCGGCCACCACGACCACGACCGCCACGACAAGCCCGCCGCCGCCACCGACGCCCAGGCGCAGGAGGCGCTCAGGGCAACGTTCACGGCTAGCACGCATGGAGCGGCGCCGGGTTGCGCGCGCACGTCGTCTGGACGACGTCGACTTCAGCAAAGGCACCATTGCTGAAGGGACGAAGGCCACGACGACGCCTGCACCTCCGGCCACGCGTCCGAACAAGGAGGGCGAGGCCGAGCCGTCGCGTTTCCCGTATGGGATGCGTGGAGCAGGCATGGCGTACTCATCGTCCATCAGCACGGCGATGGACGCCTACGACGATCTTGCTGGGCATCACTTGCTCTCGATCCGGAACCTTATCGCGACCACGCCGGGCGACTCATACCACGGCACAAGTGATGACGAGGCCTCGCAGGAGGACCGGAGTGGGAATATCTCGAACTTCGTGACTACGAGGCTTTCGTGGCGTTCCAGGCCGCGGCGGACTACTGCTTCGACTACTCTGATGACTCGAGCACAGAGGATCACGACCCCACGCGGGAGTGCTTTGTCGCGGCAGTGATCGAGCCGGACACGGAGGACAACGGCATCGTCGCGCCGCGAGAACCCGCGCGAGAACCCGTGGGAAGCGCGGCACCCCGACGGTCAGCACCCCCCACGACCGGAGACGCCGCGCTGATTCAAGCCCAGCTGATCCAGGTGCGCGAACTCGAGGCCAGCCTCGAGGAAGAGCGACGCCAAGTTCGACGGCTGCGCGCGGCCCTCGAAACGGGGCGACCAGGGCCCAGCAACTTCGCGCAGGAGGTGGCACGCACCGCGCAGGCGCGAATCATGGCCGACGACCCCGGGGAAGATCCCCTGGCCCTCGCTAGGACTAGTCAGAAGTTAATCGCCGCGGCTACGCTGATACGAGCGATGCCGGAGCCATCAACGCCGCAGGGCCGCAACCTGCGCCGCGAGGGCGCAAGTTCTGATCGAACAGGCCGCAGTACAGCAGGCCGAGAGCTCCGCGTCACGTATGAGATGCTCCGACAGTACGGGAGTCGTGGGTGGAGCACAAGACCGGGCGGAATCGGTACGCACTCCTCTCAAGAGCCCGGCGAAAGCTCCTGTAAAGGAGCGCATGCTGGACACGCGTGCCGGCAAAAGACGACGCCCGCCACATCCTTAACAAAAGGAAGCTCGACGCCACCACCGGCCATGGGTACCACGCTCGACGTGGAGGCCGCTACGACAGCCGGGAAGACAGGAGCCCGTCGCCAGAGCCTCCCGGTACTCGAGTGTTCAGCCGCGAAATCCGGACGGCACCGATACCTCCGCGATTCCGGCAACCGACCACCATCGTCAAATACTCTGGGGAGACCGACCCTCGAGTCTGGCTCAACGATTACCGCCTGGCGTGCACGCTGGGTGGTGCGTCCAGCGACGAAGTCATCATCCGCAACCTGCCCCTCCACCTCGCGGACTCGGCGCGAGCGTGGCTGGAGCAGCTGCCCCCGAACCAGATCCATGACTGGAACGACCTGGTAAACACCTTCGTGGGCAACTTCCAGGGCACGTACGTACGCCCGGGGAACCCCTGGGACCTTCGGCAATGTTGCCAGAAGCCCGGCGAATCCCTGCGGGATTACGTTCGTCGCTTCTCCAAATGCTGCACAGACCTTCCGAACGTCGGAGACTCAGAGGTGCTTCACGCCTTCCTCCTGGGCACGACAAATCGAGGCCTGGTGCGCAAACTTGGACGAAAGCCCCCCACTACCGTTAGTGGGTTGTTCGACATCGCCACGCGATACGCCTCCGGCGAAGAGGCAGAGGGCGCTAACTTCGTCGACAAGAAGGGGAAACACGTGGAAGGAACGCCCGTGGAGGGAGCAAGCCTAAAGCCCCCGCCAAGAAGATAAAGCAGGGGAAGAAAGGGAAGAAGGCGCAGCAGTGCCACGAGTACCAGAGCCAGACGACGACTCCGACGAAGCCCTCGCGGCGGACCCCGCCCGCAAGGGCCCAGGGGGTCAGCCTCGAGGCCCGGGGGTCTTCGACGACATGCTCAAGAAGCCATGCCCATACCACAGGGGCCCGTCACTCACACCCTCGAACAGTGCGAGATGCTGAAGAAGTACTACAACCGCGTGGCCACAAAGAACGACAACGACAAGGGAGACGCCGACGGCAAGGACAAGGGTGGATTCCCCCAGGTGGAGAATGTGTTCTTCATCTTTGGGGGGCCCACGACCAACATGACGCCTCGGCAACGCAAGCGTGAACGACGAGAGGTTCTAGCGGTGCACCGGGCGGCCCCGAAGTACCTCGATTGGTCAGAGGAAACCATCTCCTTCAGCAGGGAGGATCATCCCGATTTCATTCCGAATCCGGGGCAATACCCGCTCGTCGTCGACCCCGTCATCGGCAATACACGCTTCTCCAAGGTGCTCATGGACGGAGGCAGCAGCCTCAACATCATGTACGCCCCCACCCTGGAGCTCCTGGGGATCAGCAGGGACCAGCTGCGCCCAAGCAAGGCGCCGTTCCACGGCGTCGCTCCGGGGAAGCGGGTTCAGCCCCTCGGACAGATCGACCTGCCGGTCTACTTCGGGACGCCGGACAACTTCCGCAAGGAAGTCCTCACCTTCGAGGTGGTGGGGTTTCGGGGCGCCTACCACGCCATTCTCGGGCGGCCATGTTACGCCAAGTTCATGGCCATCCCAAACTACACCTACCTCAAGCTGAAAATGCCGGGCCCGAAGGGAGTCATCACCGTGGGGGCCTCGTTCGAGCACGCCTACGAGTGCGATGTCGAGTGCGTCGAACACGCCGAGGCACTCGCTGAAGAGGAAGCTTGTGTGGCCCATCTGGAGGAGATGGTTCACGAGATCGACAACCCGCGCCAAAGCACGTTGGCAGCTTCGAGCCAGTCGAGCAGACTAAGGACGTACCTCTCGACCCCAGCAACCCTGACGACAAGACATTGAGGTCAGCTCCACCCTCGACCACAAATAGGAAGTGGTGCTCGTCGACTTCCTCCGCGCCAACGCCGACATCTTCGCGTGGAGCCCCTCGGATATGCCCGGCATACCGAGGGAGGTCGCCGAGCACTCCCTTGACATCCAGCCCAACTCCAGGCCGGTGTGCCAGCGCCTTCGCGCTTCGACGAGCAGAAGCGTCGAGCGATTGGAGAGGAGCTGCGCAAGCTCTTGGAGGCCGGATTCATCAAGGAGGTTTTTCATCCCGTGTGGCTAGCTAATCCTGTACTAGTTATGAAAAAGAATGGGAAATGGCGGATGTGCGTAGATTATACTGGTTTAAATAAAGCATGTCCCAAAGTTCCTTTCCTTTGCCACGAATCGATCAAATCGTAGATTCCACCGCGGGGTGTGAACTCCTTTGCTTCCTTGATGCGTATTCCGGTTACCACCAAATAAAGATGAAAGAATCCGACCAACTCGCGACTTCTTTCGTCACCCCTTTCGGCATATACTGCTACACTACGATGCCGTTTGGGCTTCGAAACGCAGGGGCCACGTATCAGCGATGTATGCTTCGGGTCTTCGGAGACCAGATCGGGCGCACCGTGGAAGCATATGTCGATGACATCGTCGTAAAATCCAAGAAGACGGACAACCTGGTCGACGATCTGCGAGCCGCTTTTGAAGCGCTCCGGGCCGCCGGTGTGAAGCTCAATCCGGAGAAGTGCGTTTTCGGAGTGCCGCGAGGCATGTTGTTGGGTTTCATAGTCTCCCAGCGGGGCATTGAACCCAACCCCGAGAAGGTCGCTGCCCTCGAACGGATGGGCCCGATTCGAGACTTGAAAGGAGTCCAACGGGTCCTGGGGTGCTTAGCGTCGCTCAGTCGCTTTATAGCCCGGCTAGGGGAGAAGGGTTACCTCTGTACCGGCTCCTGAGGAAACACGAACGTTTCTCCTGGACCCCAGAGGCGCAGGAAGCTCTCGACAAGCTCGTCGCGTCACTCTCGAGTTCACCCATCCTTACGCCACCGAGGGACGGGGAAACACTCTACCTATACGTGGCCGCGACGACCCAAGTGGTTAGTGCGGTCATCGTTGTGGAGAGAGAAGAAGAAGGCCATGCATTGCCGGTACAACGACCCGTGTACTATATCAGCGAGGTATTATCGGAAACCAAGACGCGATACCCGCAGATCCAAAAACTGTTGTACGCGGTCGTGCTGGCTCGAAGGAAACTAAGACATTACTTCGAGGCGCACCCAGTGATCGTGGTCTCGTCGTTCCCCTTGGGAGAGGTAGTCCGCAACCAGGACGCGTCTGGAAGGATTATCAAATGGTCGGTGGAACTGATGGGCGAAACGCTCACGTACACACCACGCAAAGCCATCAAGTCCCAGGTTCTCGCGGATTTTGTCGCCGAATGGACAGATGTTCAACTACCCCCGCCCCAGATACAGGCAGAGTGTTGGACTATGTACTTCGACGGATCCGTGATGAAGACCGGAGCAGGGGCGGGACTGCTTTTCATTTCACCTCATGGAGAACACATGCGCTATGCGGTACGGCTGCACTTCCCCGCCTCCAACAACATGGCAGAGTACGAAGCCCTCCTCAGTGGGCTCCGAATCGCCCTCGAGCTGGGCATCAAACGCCTCGACATCAGAGGGGACTCACAGCTAGTCGTCGACCAAGTGATGAAGAACTCGAGCTGCCATGACGAGAAGATGGAAGCGTACTGCCACGCAGTGCGGCGCCTCGAAGACAAATTCCTCGGCCTTGAACTCAACCACATCGCGCGCAAATACAATGAAGAAGCGGACGAGTTGGCCAAGATAGCATCGGGGCGAACCACCATTCCCCCAAACGTCTTCGCCCGCGACTGCTCGAGACCTTCTATCGAACCCCTACGTCCGGACGCGGCGTCGGAAACGTCCTCGAGGGATGCCCACGTCGAGCCAATGGACGAGGACCCCTCGACACCAGGCGTCGAGACCCCCCAACCGAAGACACCGCCGCCTGAGGAGCGAGAGGCAATGGAGATCGACGGGTCCCCCACCTCACAGGACTGGCGTCGCCAATACGTAGACTGGATCGACCGCGGCACGCTGCCCTCGGATCGAACCGAGGCACGACGCATCGCCAGACGAGCAAAGTCGTTCGCCATGGTCGACGGCGAGCTGTACAAGCGCAGCCCTTCTGGGGTGATGCTGCGCTGCCTCCCCATTCCCGCCGGACGACAGTTGATACAAGACATCCATGCAGGAGCGTGCGGGCATCACGCGGCAGCCCGAACCCTCGTGGGCAACGCCTTTCGACAGGGTTTCTATTGGCCCACGGCGGTTGCCGACGCGATAGAGGTCGTGCGCACTTGTGAAGGGTGCCAGTTCTATGCCCGCAAGACACACCTCCCGGCGCATGAGCTACAAACCATCCCCATCACGTGGCCCTTCGCCGTATGGGGGTTGGATCTTGTGGGTCCGCTGCCAAAAGCGCCCGGGGGCTTTACCCACCTACTGGTTGCCATTGACAAGTTCTCGAAGTGGGTCGAAGTCCGGCCCGTTACGAACATCCGATCCGAGCAAGCGGTACAGTTCTTCGACGACATAATCCACAGGTTTGGAGTGCCGAACTCGATAATCACTGACAATGGCACCCAGTTCACTGGCAAGAAGTTCTTGGAGTTCTGCGACCGCAACCACATCCGCGTGGATTGGTCGGCCGTCGCGCATCCCCAAACAAATGGCCAGGTGGAACGAGCCAACGGCATGATACTGCAAGGGTTGAAGCCGAGGATCTTCAACAAGCTGAACAAGTTTGGCCGCAAGTGGATAGACGAAGTACCCTCGGTCGTCTGGAGCCTTAGAACTACCCCAAGCAGAGCCACGGGTTTCACCCCGTTCTTTCTGGTATACGGCGCCGAGGCAATCTTGCCCACGGATCTGGAGTACGGATCCCCAAGGCTCAGGGCGTATCAAGCTGAAGCAAACCAGCAAGCTCGGCGAGACTCCCTCGACTGCGTGGACGAGGCACGCGACGTTGCGCTGTTGAACTCGGCAAGATACCAACAGACGCTTCGCCAGTACCAAGCACGGAAGGTACGACGCCGCGACTTCAGCAAGGGAGATCTGGTCCTTAGGCTACGACAAGACAATCGAGGGCGCCACAAGTTCACCCCTCCGTGGGAGGGCCCCTACATCATCGCCGAGGTCCTGAAGCCGGGCACGTACAAACTAGCCAACGAGAAGGGTGAAGTCTTCGCTAACGCCTGGAACATCCAGCAACTGCGTCGTTTCTATCCTTAGGCTCCTCGTGCTTTCCCATGTAACAGCTCATGCGACTCCTTAGTAATAATGAAAATCGTGTACAGCTTAAACACTGAAGTTATCGCTCGTTTCACAAAAAATGGGGGGCGTCACGCCACTCTAGTGGATGAAGGAAGCTCTTTATTGCCATAAGACGCATGACCGGCGAACGGTCGTGTACAACAAACAACATACAAAGCCGCTCCTTCGCGGCCGAAAGACGCGTGTAGCCATGCCCATTTCTCAACACTGGCGACCCTAGACCGACTAGGAACATCGCTAGTTTTCTTCTAACACCAGCATGGTCACACGCGCCGAGGCAACGGGAGTTCTCCACGGCCGGCGCGGCAAAGGTTCAAAGAACCTCGTCGACCTCCAGGTCGCCACGCGCGCCCCGGTTGGTGAAGCGGCCTTCACCAACATGTCGAGGTCCTGGGTGGCGCAACGTCGGCTGCGACGCCCACCTATCAAGACGCGGCGCGCGCCCGGAAGCAAGACCACTCTGCCACCAAAGCGCGCCGTCACTGGACGCCGTGGACGGGTGACCAAAGCACCTGCCTCGTTCAACCATCGCCTGAACGCCGTCCAGCTCGAGCTGGAAGACGGGGCGCCGGTTCCCGACGGGGACAACCGCTGTCCGAGCATCAACCGGCCCGAGCCGAAAGATGATGCAGCGGTTGCCAACAAGGCAGGTGCAGCCGGCACCTTTTCTCCTTCATTTGCCTCCCACCTCGCTAGCATTCTTCTAACACCAAAGCTCCGCCCACCCTCGAGCTAAGTCAGGAGGGCGAGCTCCACCCCACCCTGCAGTCCTTAACTCTACACCCATGAAACTCGTGAAAACCTCACGGCACTTGCGATCCTTGCCGTCATGGTCGAGTCTATTTATAGCAACCGCACCCTAGGCCCATCTCGCGGCATGCGCCTGATCCTCTGCGGACAGACCCCTAAGGGGGCCCCCCGGCGAGAGGACAGCACGACAGAGGCGAGCGTCCCTCAGAAGGGAGACGCGCTCGACGCGTGGCTGTCTGGCGGGGACGAGCACCACGGTCAAGATCACGGGGCTGCTGTTTCCACCAAAAAGACGGAGCGGACGGAGTCAGAGGCTCAGCGAACGGCGCGCAAGTCGAGGCCGCAGCCCTTGCAGCACGCCATCGCTCAGCGAGCGGCACGTAAGTCGAGGCCGCAGCCCTCGCAGCACGCCTCCGCTCAGCGAGCGGCACGCAAGTCGAGGCCGCAGCCCTCGCAGCACGCCTCCGCTCAGCAAGCGGCCCGCATATCGAGGCCACAGTCCTCGTTGAACGCCCTGTACGCTTACAGAATGACGGGACGCCCGTGACAAGACGAGACGGTGTGTGCCAGGCACCCATCGCATCGCCATCGCAGACGCAGCGTAGCCAGGCATCCGTCGCATCACCTGCGCCGCCTCGACAAAAAAGCTAAGCTACCCTTCTACCCTACGGCTTCTTCGACGAACCATCATTTCAATCACGATTTTCTACGCACGGGGCAGGGAGATTCTTTCTTCGCCTCGCACGAAGACAAAAACTCCCTCGGGGGCTACCACAGGGCACACAACCCTGGGGAGCAAACGCTCTACCCCTCGAGGGCACACAACCCTGGGGAGCAAACGCTCTACCCCTCGCCACTCGTTTTTCTTGCGATTTTCTACAAGTTTTCGTCGCTTATCGCAATTTTCTACAAGTTTTCATCGCTCTGTCATGTGTTGATTGTGTGTACGAAGAAGTGACGAAAGTTGGGCGTCGATGGCTAAGGCAAAGGGGTGGCAATGTCGTGGGATAGCTTACGCCTCCGGGATACGGCATCCCCCCTTTTTGTCACCCTCGAACCTAAGCTACTCGCGGAGGGGTGGAGCGCGGCTGCTGAAAGCCCAAGAGTGTCGATGTCGAGGAAAAAGCCTACGCCTTTGGGATACGGCGTTCCCCATCGACACCCCTGGGCTCGAGCAGTCCAAACTCTTCCCGTGCGCAGGGAGATGGTCTAACCCGGTCCAATTCTTTTCGAGGCACACAACCTAAGTGACAGTAAACTTAACGAATTTAAATGCGATCAAACACGATGATAAGACTCTCAAAAATATCCATAAGTTCAAAAGCATGGAGACTCCTAAACTTATTACATATTCGCCTCGCAGGCGCCGGCGCAAGCAGAGCTCTTCAAGCAGCGCCATCCCCGTCGACGGCGCGCTCTGGAGAAGTGTCGTCGTCGCCCTCACCGGAACCGGGGAGGATCTCGTCGGCAAAGAGCGTAGCGAGCGCGGTGGCCGTCTCTGCCACGTTGGCATCAGCCTGCTCGACCGCGGCCACCGCAGCGTCATCGTCGAGGCCCTCGGCGACGACATAGCCCGTCGCCAGGGCGTCGAGTTGGACGAGGTAGTGCGTCGACACCACGCCAAGAGCCTTGCGGAGGCCAAGGAGAAACGCGTCCTTCACCCGCCCTACGACGCGGTCGCCTAGAGACCTCAGGCGGCTGGCCAGCGAACTGCCAGACTGGGCGCCATCCTCCTCGAACTCCAGACACACCCGCGGCGGCGGCCTCTCGAAGCTCCTCAAGCTCCTGCTGCGAGGACGCGTAAGCGACCTCCACCGCCTCCCGCCCTGGCCTGCGAGTCCGCCACGGCCGCTTGCAAACCTAGAATAAATCAAAAGGGAAAGGAACCTTCAGCGATAGAACCAGCGCGGACTTTGAAAAAACGAAAGGGTTATGCGGAGGCTCGAAGCTTACCGGCTGCCCGCTCCATCTCAGCGGACCATTGCGTGCGGAGCGTGCGCGACTCCTCCCGCAGCGCCGTCAACGAGGCCCCTTGTTCTTGGGTCGTTGATCGCAGCACCTCGAGAGCCACGCTGTGCTCGAGGGCTTGGGCCTCAGCCGCGGCAGCTGCTTCTTGTTGCTGACGGAGCGAGGCCTGCACTGTGGCGAGGGAGGCATCCTTCTCCCGCAGAAGAGCGTTCAGGCGCTCCACCTCGAGCGCCCTCTCTGCGGCCGTAGCGCGCAGAGCGTCGCGCTCCCCCTCCGCGAGGCTCAAGGACTCGCCGTGCGCACGAGCAGCAGCCCACGCCTCGTTTGCCGCAGCACGAGCCCGGTCCACCTCGGAGCTCAGTTCGGCGTTCCGCTGCGTCAGGTCGTGGACGTAGGCGTGCTGGTCGGCAATGTGTGAGACCTTGGACGCCGCCAGGTCCCGAAGTTGCTGGTGCAAGGAAACAACACGAAAGGTTAAGGCAAGGAGCGGAAAATCAAAGGGATCGAAGGCGAAGAACACAAACTCACCACGTGCAGCTGGAGCCCCCTGGTCCGGTGGAGCTCGAGCGCGTCGGAGAGGGCGGTCTGGAGGTCGGTGCCGATCTGGTGGTGCTCCAGCCAGAGCTGGTTCTCGTTCTCCGCGATGGAGACGAGTTCGTCAGGCACCCCAGGGCGGTCCAGCCCAAGCAGGCTTCGAAGGCCACGCTCGTGCTGGCGCCAGCGCTGGCGGGAACGCTTCGACCCTCGACCGCATCCAAGCCTCGAGGGCGCGGCTGGGTCCGCGGTCATGGCGGAGCTGGCCGCCGCAATGGCCCCGCCGGCGCGGGAGACTCTACTGCGACGGCACCCCCGCTCTCGAGCAGAGGCGCCGCACTAGCAGGAGGGAGCGCCTGCACCTCGCGCGGGGGCTCGAACCCGGACGCCGGGTCTTCTTCGTCGGCGAGGATGTAGACCACCTCGCTCCGCGCGCGCCTCTCCTCCTCCTCGCTTGGGCCTGCGGGCTCTCCAACAGTCCCTGCCCGACGGCCCCGGTGGGAGCCATGTCTCGCTCCTCCGCGGCCCCTTCGAGGCCGAGCTCCCGCCGAGCACGCTCGACCCCCCTGGCCATGGCCGCCTCGTAGCTGGCCACGAGCGAGGCCTCCGCCTCCCGCGTCGTGCGCGAGGGCGGGGCCTCGGAGTGGGGTGTCGAATGAACCCTCGACTTGAGGGCTTTGACGGGAGCAAGTGTGGGGGCGGCAGGGGTAGAGGCCCCGCTGAGACGATCAAATCAATGAGTTAAGAAGTCGACGCAAACATCAATCAAAACGAACTGTCGAAAGGGGATGGAACGCTCACCGCTTGACGCCCTTAAGTTTCCGCTTCTGGGAGCGGCGCGAAGACGCTTGCGCCGCAGGCGCGGGGGCTCGCTCGCTAGCGGCCCCGGCCCTCGCCGGCGGGGCGGACGCCGGGCCAGTCGCGCCCGACGCGCCTGGCGCCGCGGCCCTCGCCGGCGGGGCGGGCGCCGGGGCAGTCACGCCCGACGCGCTTGGCGCCGCGGCCACAAGAGGGGGCGCGAGCGGGGGCGCGCCTGGCGCCGCGGGCACGACCGGTGGCGCGCCTGGCGCCGCGGCCACGAGCGGGGGCGCGCCGGGCATCGCGGCCACGAGCGGGGGCACGCCAACGGCGTGCGCCACCGCCCCCGATTCGAAGAAGACCTCGTCGTCAGACGAGTCGTCCTCTTCCGGCTCGGGTGTGCTGTCAGGGGTCGGCAGCGGGGAGAGACCTCTCTCTCCCGCCTCCGGTTCTCCTTTTGGTGGTCGTCCCTCCGCCGCTGCTTGCGGAGGCGCGACTCCTTTTCCGCGTCCTTACGCGCCTTCTGCCGTTCGGCGTTCAGGCGGTTGGCCTCGCGGACGTCAGGGAGAGGGGGAGGTGATCGGTGCCCCTTGTGGGTCAGCCCCTGAGAATACGAAGTTAGTCGCTTGAAAAAACTCGATACGAGCGCGAAAAAATTCGAAAACAGGAGGGAGAACACTCACGAAGGTGAGGTAGCCCTCGTCGGGGCGCATCTTGATGGCCCAAAGGACGTCGTCCTCGACCGCCATCTTGGTGCAGTCCACGGCGCGCCGCGCCCGCTGGGCCGCCTCCGCAGCCGGGAGCGGCTCCTGGGCCATCCTCGAGCCCTCGAAAGGGGCCCCCGGCGTCAGCTTGTAAGGGGCAGGCTCCTCTGCATGAGAGGAACCACCCGCCGCAGCTGGAAATTAGCGATGACGGCGGCGGCGTTCAACCCCTTCCTCGCCAGGGATCGAAGCGCCGTGGTGAAGATCCCCAGCTTCTCTTGACGAGCTTTGGGGGACACCCCCCAGTTCCATGAGGGCGGCTTCTCCGCCACGACCTTGTCGGTGTAGGGGGGGAGAAGGTTACCGTCGTTGCGCAGGTAAAACCACCCCTTGTCCCAGTCCGCGTTGTTGGACGTCATGGTGGTGGGGATGTAGAGATCCTTCCTCCCTTCCCGCAGCTGGAACATGACGCTGCCGGCGCGGACGAGCCTCCGCACCCCAGTGGCCCCGGCGGCGACGGTGTGGAGCTCAGCCCGGAACAGGTGAATCCACAACTCCCAATGCACCGGGACCCCCAGGTATCCCTCGCATACCGCGACGAACACCGCCGCCTGGGAGATGGCGTTTGGGGC
This sequence comes from Urochloa ruziziensis, assembly GCA_015476505.1. Classification (NCBI taxonomy): domain Eukaryota; kingdom Viridiplantae; phylum Streptophyta; class Magnoliopsida; order Poales; family Poaceae; genus Urochloa; species Urochloa ruziziensis. The sequence goes on along the minus strand of CM027119.1, from coordinate 58,815,318 downwards.
AAAGTTGTGGAGCTCCACCCATAGTACGTGCACAGAGCGCGGATGAAATCCCCGGGGGGAGATCCAAACCCGCGCTCGTGCAGACGAGCCAGGCTCACAATGTAGCCCTGGGGTGGAGCCGGCACCCTGTGCGAGGACGGCGGCGCCATCCACTCCGGCCGGTCAGCGGAAGTGATCATGGGGAGCAGGCCTCTCGCGGCGAGTGACTCCAGGTAGTTCTTGTCGGCGGTGGACGGGCTCCATGGGGCAGCTTCCCTCAAGGTCACCATGGCTGAGGAGGAGGGGTGGAGACGGATCGAATCTAAGCTCTCGAGGGCTAGTAGGCGCGAAGAGGCGACGGGAACGAAAAGACGGAGGGAACAAAGTTTTGAGCCAAGGTAAGGGAAGCTGACCCCTCCTCTCCCCGTATTTATCGACGAAATTTTACCGGGACGCGGGTAAGGCGCGGCGGCGGGCGCGCGTTAACTCTGCACTCGACCCTGTCGCTGACAAGCGGACCCCGCAAACGTGGTGGGCCAACTTAAAAGCACAATTATGACTGTGGCCGCCCGAGGCGTCGCGGAGTCATGAAGCACGTCTAATCCAACCGCCCCGCCAGCGCCGCTCTCGCCTGAAAAGGCGCGCCACTGCGAACTGCCCGCGCCACGTCGGCCATAACTGCCTGACCGGGCGCCTCGGACCCCGCCCCTGCCAAACCACCAGCGAATATTCCCTCGCTCCGCACCAGCACAGGTAAGGCGCACGTCGCTCGAGCTTTACTGATCAGGGGGTCGAAGCCTGGCTCTCATCGAGAGTTTCGACAGGCTCTCCAGATTAAACAGAGTCAGGGGCGGACGGGGCAAGCACGAACACGCTCAACCTCGAACAAAGGCGTTAAGGCCTCGAGGATGCCCTGATCCGCGTTCAAGGCTAAACAAAGGAGGCCAGTTGAAGGATCCCAACGAGGGAGTGCATCGAGCCCTCGGTCCTAACGAACGGGACCGAGCCTTGCCTGGCGTACCTTTGTAAGCTTGTTCTGTATGAGACGTGTCTCCGGACCGCAAGCCGACCCCAAACGAACAGGGCACGGACGTCCACTTGAACCACCCGCTAACAGCTCACCGACACGTCCATGACTCGCGGCCCGCCCATGGGTAGTATGGAATTGTGTCCCCCCTCCTCCCGTGACGGGGCGACGAGGGTCGAAACTCATGGTCAAGGGCCTCACGAAACTGGCCAAGTCAGGGTTCGGTCCATGAGGGACACCCATGATGGCTCGAGACAAGACGACCCGGAGTCTAAGGGCAAGAACAAGACCTTGGACGATGCGATCCACTCCTCCAAGGCCTCGGGGGCTACACCCGCGGGTGCGCTAGCGCGCCCCCACGGAACGTTCTGGAAAAGACCTCGAAAGCACCCTAAACTTCAGTAAGAGCTCTAACCCATGCAGGTCTGACACCCATCACTGCATGGCCTCGGGGGCTACTGTCGGTGCCAATCCTGGGAGAGGCCCTAAAACAGCGATAATCACCAACTAAACCGCCGGAACCTATTAACCAAGCAAAAAACAAGTGTGGAAGCCTTGATCCGCTGTCGAGCTCGAGGGTATCCTGCCCCCCTCGAGCGAGGCGGAACTCCGCCTCGCTCGAGACCTCTCGCTCGAGGCCCGGAGGCCGCTCCCGATGCCCAACTCCGCCTCGCTCGAGACCCCTCACTCGAGGGCCCACTGACGGCTCACCTACCCGCGGACAAGGGCATTAAATGGCTCTGCGCGGTCTGGGGCAAGGAAGTCAAGCAGCGAATCATTAGCCCATCCCCGGTCATCTCCGCCAACCCCTGACCCCGTGCGGTCATTTCCGACACCGTGCGGTCATCATCTGACCCCCTGCGGTCATCCTCTGCGTCATGCAGCGTGGTGAACCTGTGTGGCGTCACGGGCCCGAGCGATGTGACAGCCCTGTACTGTCACGCTCCCCCGTTCTACCAACTCCGGTACGGGGACCCCTCGAACGAATAGAGGGAACCCTCGAACGGGCCCGTGGCCTGCTGTACTTGATGATGACGACCCACACCGACCCATAAAATCAGAAGCGTAAGGAGCGCACGTCATGTACAGGGAACGTCGCGTCTTCCGCCAGAACGCCATACGCCGGGGAGTCACCTAATCCGACAACACAAGCCAAGACAAAGGTCATGCCCGAGGTCACGCCCCGTCGTACGCCGACACTGTACTAAGTACTGTCCTCTTACTGTTTGTAACTGCCCCTCTTTGAGCTATAAAAGGAGGAGGCAGCCCCACGGAACAAGGGGACCGACAAAAGACTGATTCACGCACTCACTACTTAGTTCAAACCAAGAACACGACTCTCACTCGTTCTAAGGGACCTGGAGGCTCATCTTCCTCTCCCGCCAAGCTTGTAGCCCCCCTACTACGAGCACCCCCGGTGCGAGGCAATACAAGTGCGCAAGCACACCCTGCTGGACGTACGATCGATAGATCGGAACCAGGATAAACCTCGCGTCACCATATTGCCCTTGCATCGACCATCGAGAGACGGGACACAGCGCACTTTTCTGCAGGTGATTGGAGCCCCGCGCGGTTCCGGCACCGACAAAATACGCGCTCCGTAACCTGCTGGCAGCGATCTTGACTTGGGCGATGTGGTCTTCTGGTTCCCGAGGCCTCGGAAAGCTCCCGGTTAATTACATCCACGAGTCCAGCTCGCAGAACACCTCCGATTAAGCTGCTGTGGTTGTCATCTTTGGTCTTCGCTTCACGTTCTCCATGCATGATGATGGTGGCGGTGTAGAGGTGGCGCCGGCGTGATCTATGGCCTCGTCGGTGTCCATGAGCCGGAGTAGCGTAGCTGGGACATCAGCTACGCCCGCCTGCGTCGTTCGCCTCGTCGGTATCGAACGGCGCATTGTAGTTGTAGTAGTGGTGGATCGATGCATGATCACGTGCAGCCGGACCGAGTCGGCGTCACAGCAGCTTGGTCGTCGGTGTCGATTGAGCCTTCCTGTCGTGGTAGATGTTAAGTCGTCGGGGTAGAAGTAGCCGCCTTGTCGGGGTAGCCGTTGGGATCGCGCCGTCGCGGTCATCTCCGGGTTGGAGTAGACACCGGTTCGGGGTCACCGTCGTGGTCATCTCCGGCAGCATCGTGTCATCGGGTAGCCGTCGGGGTTGAGGTAGCCGCCTAGTCGTGGTAGCCGTTGAAGATGTGCCCGCCGTCAAGGTTGCCGTCGGGCCGCCAGGATCGTCGTGGCCTCCAAGGTGTCGGTGTCGATCAGGTCGTGGTAGTCGATATACTGCCGCCATTGAGGTCGTCGTCCGGCCGCCGGGGTCGTCATGGCCGCCAAGGTGTCGGCGTCGGGTCGGGGTGAGTCAGGGACGTGCCGCCGTCGGGCCGCCAGGGGCGTCGTGGCTGCCAAGGTGTCGTCGTGGCTGCCGTGGCGAAGGCCGCTGTCCGCCATCATGCGTCGCCGAGTCATCATAGCGGTCGGAGGCTGCCGCAGCCGTCTTGTGTTGCTAGGGCCATCGTGGCGCCTTGTGGCCGAGATGATCTCGGATCTTGATCTCCTTGCTAGCCTGCAGGAGTGACGCATCTACAGTAGATGCATGTCTTCACGTTCTTTTCGGGTTAGCTCGTGTTGATGCGCACGTATGTGCATGCACATGCATGAGGTGCTGCATTGTCGTCGGCGGCGCCTCTCGGTCGTGCTCGATGGCGCTGTGTGATCGTCGCCGTCGGCCCATCATCTTCGGCTGCCGCTGTCTTGCTGGTGGCGCAGCTCGCCGGCGCCGTGTCTTGCCGCCGTCCTGTCGCTGGCGCTGTCTCTGTCTGCCTCGTCATCATCTCGCCGTCGACATACGTGTCGTTTGCTTGTCGCCGTCGGCGCCATCTCTAGCAGCCCGCTGCGTACAGCTGCCTCTTGTAGCTCCCTCTTCCTCCACCCGTGCAACGTGGATGCATGCATAGATGCAACGTAGGGATAAGGAAGAAGAAAAGGGAAGAGTGCAGATCAACCTGCGGCGAGGACGGATGCTGGCGCCATGGCTTCTCGCCGCTCCGTGCTCCTGCTCGCCGGCGTCGACTTGCCTCCGGCGCGGTCGCCGGCCTTGACGATGACGGTAGTCGGGGAAGTCGCCGGACTGCTACAGCTTGCGGCAGGCCGAGGGCTTCGAGCTGCTTCTTCTGGCGGCGTGCAGCGGCCTGGCGGCGCCTCTGAGAGAAAAAGATCAGCGTCGATCGATGTAGCTCGATATGCCTCCCGGGGGCATCGACTGCTCGGCGTAGTTTCTTGGTCGGGCCGCAGGACGGGCGCCGATGGGGTCACCGGATGGATTGGTGTCTCCCGGGTCTTAGCTCCATAGATTGGTCCTCCCGGCGGCGCCTCCACGCGTGAGCTCGATGGAGAAGAACCGCCCCCCTTGGACGTGAGGTGCTACGGCCTTATATAGGCAATAACTAGGGTAGGGGTAGCGCGTAGGGTTTCGCTGCCGCCGCCTCCAGTAAGTTGAACGAGAATATCTCGAGGCCGTTAGTTTGTTTGCGGATCAAGCTGTTATTTTTATCCAGGGTTTCGGTGGCCACTCTATCCAGGAAAGTCCCAGCTCACTGCAACATGGGCCTGAACGAACGAGGCCCCAACGTGCGGAGAGAGTCTTGTGAATGTGTGTTTGCGCATGATTATCTCCTGGCCACCAAGGGATATCTCTTGCTTGCCCACCGGCCAAAATCTCAACAGCTGCCCCGCAACGAGGGCCTCTTGAACCTGCCGCATGAGTCCAGAATCTTCTAGAGCTCTATACCGCAGTGCCGGCCATATCACGTACGGTACGGCTGACGGATACCCGGCTCGATCGAGGTCAAGCCCGAGATCACGTACCAGCCCATGCACTAGTTAGCTTCCTTCCTTCCTTCATGCACGTACATTCACAGGCATCTTGATTCTGTGTTTTCCAACTAGAGATGACGTGAGCTCCAGGCAAAATGGGTAGCTAGCCTCTCTTCTTCCTCCTGCCCGGGTTCTTAATTAGTCCATTCACGATAGATGAACCAAGATACTCCAAGCTCGTCATGGCCAAGTATCATCATGACGTCAAGCTGACCATTAGCGCCGCTCGCCCGGTCGCTTTGTACGCGTACCACGGACACGGCCGCTACATACGTATACGCCGAGCGTACCCCATTACCCCGGACGCCGTGTGTTACGGCTGCCCTATGGGCCCATGCTATTTTAATTACGTTTAGTCTCATTTCCACGAACGAGACTACGCATGATAAGCTCCAATCTATCAGCTTGCAACTACGTGCAAGCATGGAGCTTCATGCAGCTTATTAGCTTCCTTTCTCTTTTTTTGCTTCTTGATGGCATACGTGGCCCATATGTTATGATCACGTTTTGAGAAAAAGTTTGTACAAAATCTCATCGAACAAATGCCCCCCGCCAAGTTGAGCTCGAATGCGGAGCAAATTCGAACTCGACTTGGTGAAATAAGACTTTGATTTGATATATATGGCGCATTGAATTATAAATTGCAGCCTTGATGAAAAGGGGACGTGCTGTTGTCGTGCCCATGCTGCCGGAGTTGCCGTTGCGGGTGTATGCTCGGCCCTTTGCCGCAGTGGCCGCAGAACTGCTTGCAAGTTAACAAGGCACACTCAGAACCGCAGTGGCCGCCTTTCTTTCCTTTTCTTGTTCTCCGGTGGGGTTGAGACTTCTGAGTTGCAGCAACGTACATGGCTGCCCGCAGCCTGCTTGTGTGCCAGGATCGGATGGTCGCTTCCCGGGGCTTGCTTGAAAGCGCAGCCTGGTGAGCGTCCTTGCCAGCCCCTGGACCTGGATGGCTGCACGTCGCTCCTCCATCTTCACGGCGCCTCCGTCGCTCCCGCCAGCAGCTTGCTTGCAGCGCCAGCGTGTGGTCTTGTTGTTCCCAGCGAAGCTCGATAGCCTCGCGGCATTGACGGTGGCAGCAACGCCGTCTTTCGGTCCCAGCGCCAGCGCAACCCAGCAGCCTCTCGTCGGCAGCGCCATCTCGTCGCGTCGCCTCCGTCAGAGGCCATCGTCCTCCGGTAGCGTCGCGCCGTTGCGACGACCTCGTGGTGAAGCCAGCCCATGCACGTACGTGCATACAGGGGCTTGGTGAAGCACTTCTTCTTTGCTTGCATCTTCTTCCTCAGTGGATGAACGCTTGGCCGCGCATGTAAGCGTTGGCTCGTGGCTGCCGAGGTGAACAGATCACGTGATGGTACGGCACCACAGTGGCACGGCAGTGTGGCATCCTCGCCTCCGGCCGGCCGTCAACCTCGTCGTCGTCTTTTATGGGACCTCCGCCGCCCTCGGTGCCGAATGGTCTCCACAGGCGCTGTGACCTCGTTTCTAGCAGCCTGGTGGTGCGCCACCTTGCTGATCGTGCAGCTTGTCGCCGTCGGTGCTGTCTCCGGCTGCCCCGCTGCGTCGCTTCCATTGGCTCGTCGCCGGGATTGGATCACCCTGGTAATCCCTCCCTCATCCGTGCACCGTGCAACGTTCATGAACGTGCATGCGTGGTTGCAATCTGGGGAAAAACGGTGTGAAGGATCTACCTGCGGCGCCGGCGAGTGTGAACGGCAACGCCGTGGCCTTCCTTCCCGCCGCTTGGTCTTGCTCGCTGGCTTCGGGTCGACTCCGGCGCGGCCGTCAGGGGCCTCGGCGATGGTAGACGACGGTGGACAGCCTTGTGGTTGTTGCCTGTTGGTCGTGGAAGTCGCTAGGCTGCCGCGCGGGTGTTTGGCTTGCGGGAGCTCGATGAAGCCTCCGGCTCTTGCTCTCGGCGGCGTCTCCTCCTGGCGGCATTGTGTAACATGGTTCTACTGAAAAAAGGCACATATTGTAATATTGTGGCTGCCAATCTGGCGCCGAAGTTGAAGTTGGGGCCGTGCCATACGCCGCTGCCCCCTGTTCGCTTCGGTGAGAGTTGTGAGGCCGCCGTCATGACCGTTGCGGGGTTGCTGGCGTCGTGTGCATCAAGTTGCCCGACTGCCGTTAAGATGTACATCCACGGGGCTGGCGCGGTTGCCTCGGAACCGCACCGCTACCTACGTAATTGCTAGCTTGTCGACCCCGCCGGAGACGTCACCAGTACAACTCCTCTTCCAGCAAGGGAAAAGGAAGAGGAACAAAAAAGGAAAAAAAAAAGAAAAGAAAAAAAAATTGGGATAGAGTACTTAGCGAATGTCTTGAATGGGAGACTCACGCCGGGGCCGTGTTGCGGCATTGGCCAGCGGAGCCTTGAACTGGGAGACTTGCGCCGGGGCCGTGTTGCGGCATTGGCCAGCAAAGCCTGGAACTGGGGACTCGCGCCGGGGCCGTGTTGCGGCATTGGCCAGCGGAGCCTTGAACTGGGAGACTTGCGCCGGTGCCGTGTTGCGGCATTGGCCAGCGAAGCCTGGAACTGGGGACTCGCGCTTGGGCCGTGTTGCGGAATTGGCCAGCGGATCCTGGAATTGGGGGCTCGTGCCGGGGCCGTGTTGCGGCATTGGCCAGCGAAGCCTGGAGCTAGGGACTCGCGCCGGGGCCGTGTTGTGGCATTGGCCAGCGGAGCCTTGAACTGGGAGACTTGCGCCGGGGCCGTGTTGCGGCATTGGCCAGCGAAGCCTGGAACTGGAGACTCGCGCCGGGGCCGTGTTACGGCATTGGCCAGCGGAGCCTGGAACTGGGGACTCACGCCGGGACCGTGTTGCGGCATTGGCCAGCGGAGCTTTGAACTGGGAGACTTGCGCCGGGGCCGTGTTGCGGCGTTGGCCAGCGAAGCCTGTAACTGGGGGGGGCTCGCGCCGGGGCCGTGTTGCGGCATTGGCCAGCGGAGCCTTGAACTGGGAGACTTGCGCCGGGCCGTGTTGCGGCATTGGCCAGCGAAGTTCCTCCCCTCCGATCAACAGCGAATGGTCGTGCCGCTTGATGGAGAAGTTTTATCAACTCAGTCACGACCACAGGGAACCGTGGTGCTGCCCGACCGAGTTGAAGGGTTTCACAGCTTGGCGCCATCCCACGTTGGTGCGCCGCGCTGCTCCCGTCCGAGTGAGGCGAAAATCCTGCAACACTTATAACAATGGATGCCTTGCTTGTGTGCAACTGTTAGCATAGGATGACAAACAAGGAAAAAGAATTGAAGAGACAAAAAGGTTTTGTGTTGGATTTGAAAAAAAAAAGTTGGCTTTCCCACCAAGCGTTAGCTATGAGAGCAGCTTGAGATCGGGCTGTCAAAGGACTGTGCCATGAGGTACCGCCGAATGACCGTGGCAGTGGTGGATTGGCCTTGCCTCCTTTGTGTATGTGAGTGCGGACCACATGGTTCCACGACTCTGCTGGGCGGCGATGGGAATTATTGCCTGAGTCTTTCCCTCGCATTGAGTTGTACCAGAGCCCGCTCGCAACCCTCGTCGTGGGGACATAGGTGCGGCTGAGTTGGTATGGCTTTGGGATAACGGCTAAGGAATTTTGCCATCTTTTTGCCGAGGATGGTGAACAGCTCCCCTCCGCCTTCCGACTTAAAACTTGCTTGATACTTGATTGGGCCATCTTCTTTGGAGACCCTTGAGGAACTTGAGCTTGTGTTTCTTTTTTTATTGGTTTTTTTTTTTCTTTTCTTGGTCATCTTCTTGGAGACCTCCTAGAACTTGGACTTGCTTGAATCTTGAGGAACTTGGAGGGTCGCCATTCACCTTTGTGTATCTAGGTGAATCCTCGCAGGCTTCTTTTCTTTGTCCCTTGTTTTCACCTTCCAGGGTGGCAAGAGGCTGCACACTGAGTGGAACTTGTGTTGCACTAGGTAGCCCTTTCTTGCTCTTTTCCTATAGTCTTCCCTGGAGTGTGTTGTCCCACGCCAAGGAGCGCGAGGGGCATGGTCGCCTCGCTGCTCAGGAGCAACCCAGGTTGTCTTCCCATTGCCCCCAGTAGAGCACGCTTGACACGCGCCGTGTTTGGTGCATGAAGAGGGGCATCGGCCTCAAAACTCCACCAGGCGAATTAATGCCCTGAATCCTTCCAGGCATAGTCCCAAGGCAACATTCTGTTGAGCTGGAGCTGAACACTTCGTGGGAAAAGCCGTTTTGATTTTTGTAGGACGCATGCAGTCCATGAAAAAAAACAAAAAGAAAAATGGCGGCCGAACTGTGCGATGGTGAATGCACGCCGACCACCGGGGGAGGCAAAAAGTGGCAAATCAAGCAAAAAAAAAAACATTTTTTTAAGAACCTGCCGTTGATTGGGGGCCTGCGTCGCACCCCTTGTTGGTCGACCAGCTGGTAGGTGCCGCCTTCGTAGGCTTGCTTGATGATATATGACTCCTCCCACTTGAGCTTGAACTCTCCCTTCGTCTTGTGCTTGACGAAGATGGAGCATCGCAGTATGGGCACCAGCTCGCCTCTCCTGAAGACGTGCCTCTTGACGAGCTTGACGTAGGCCCTCGTCATGTTCTGGCAATACGGCTCCAAGTCTTGAATGGCGTGGGGACGCTCCTCATCTAGGGCGTCGAGCTCCAGACGCGGTACGCTTGTAGTGCTTGAAAGAGGCGATGTAGACAGCCGAGGAGGTGTGGTGTTGCTCATGGTGTTGAAGTTCACACCGGAATGTCGTCGGCGCATGAAAGGTTAGGGAGCACACTAATGCCCCCAGCAACACGCCAAAACGCTGTCGGCAGTGTAGATGCATGAGGAGGCAGTGCAGCCCTTAGCAACACATCGGAATGCCGTCAGCAGTGTACATGCATGAGGAGGCACGCGATTGCCCCCAGTGTTGTTGATGTAGATGAAGGCGCCGGAATGCCGTAGCGTGAAGGCATGCAAGGAGGAGGGGTGTGTCGCTCCTTTGGTTGTCGATGTAGAGGTAGAAGCCGGGATGCCATCATCGTGTAGTCGTACAAGGAGGAGTATGCTGCTTCTTGTGCTGTCGGTGTAGAGGAAGATGCCAAAATGCCATCGGCGGCGGTCAAGATGACCGAGTAGGTCTAGAGCCGCTTCCCGTTCTCATCATTGTCGAGGGAGACACCGGGATATCGGCGGCGGCGTAGACGACTGATGAGGCGTGGAGCCGCTCCCAATGCTCGTCATCGTTGGGGAAGACGCCAAGATGACATCGGCGGTGTAGACGACCGAGGAGGTGGAGTACCGCTCCTGGTGCCCGTCGTTGTTGAGGTGGACGCGGGATGCCGTCGGCAGTGTAGACGGCAGGGCAGGTGTGGAACTGCCCCCGGTGCTCGTCGTTGTTGAGGTGGGCGTCGGGATGCCGTCGGCTGCCGCACGCCATTGTCGTCTGTATGATGTCTTCTAGGTCGAGCTTGCGCCTGGAGCATCAACACCGCGACGTCTGCAACCTCCCGACGATAGATGCGGAGCATTAACGCCGGGTTGTCATGGTTCTCGCCTTCAACTTGGCTCCAGCACGATTGCCGGCTCCTAGCAAGAACGATGGATGGTGGAGGCGCAAGGTATCGCCGGCTTGGTGTGGATCGACGATCTTGAGGGCAACTGTCGTCGAAGGGTGGATGGCAGTAAGTCTTTGACGATGGGCACGTGGATGACTGCTGGCTTGGTGACGATGGTCGCCGTCACGCCGGCCTTTATGGAGCGCGTCAGTCTTGAGGGCGGGCTCCCATTCCTCGCTCCTTCCTCCGTCCATTCTCCATCACGTTCAGTTTCATTTGCCTGAAACTAGAGAAAAACATATGCACGCATATACTTTATGTTACTAGCACGTAAGTGCATGAAGAACCCATGCAACCTGCTAGTTTGCTTGCTTGTTTAAGGTGCAGCCCCGTGTATGCACTTGTTGGCTTCTGGTGGTATGTCTACCCCGAGCTGCATGCATGAACAGCTCCGAGTCCTCGGGACCACCATCACATGGTAATGCCCCCAGCGGCAGCTAGGTAACATTATGCAATGGCGCAGCGCACCACGGTAGTAGCACGTGCCCGCGCCTTGCTCGGTGAGTCGATGGAGGATGGAGTGGCCGGCTTTACGTAACACGACATCCCTTGGACAGCGGTAGGCCGGTATGCTGCCCCAGGCCATGCACGCGCCTGGGTAGACTGGCGCTCTCCTCTGCGCTCGCTTGAGGTAGACATGGACGCCGGGCATGGTCGTGCCGCCGGCCGTGAATCCATAGGCTTCTCGGCTCCAGCGTGGCCGTCGGCTTTGAACGGCGATGGCGGGCGAGGCTTGTCGATGGAGACCACCACCTCGCTTGGTGTAGACGCCGACCTTGAGGGCTTTGGATGGATCCTCTCCGCAGCTCCTTCCTCCGGCGGTCCTTCCTCTACACGCTCCCCGAGAAGAGGGTGCCTTGTTAGGACAGCTCCTCATCGAGAGACACCATGTGGCATGCCGTACAGGTTGGAGAATGGCGAAGACGAATTTGACGACCACTGTGCAGCAAAGATGGGAGGAGAACCATGTCCCACCGGGCGTGCCATTTTGTTTGAGAGAAAATTTACAAAGACATTTTCTCTTGACACGCGGGGGAAAAATAAATACGCGGGCGTGCCAGTGTACTAAAGTACACAAATGAAAAAAAATAAAAGGGAACACACTTTATTTATATTATGTGAAAATACAAATATAGTTCCCTCTTACAATACGCGCTCCGTAACCTGCTGGCAGCGATCTTGACTTGGGCGATGTGGTCTTCTGGTTCCCGAGGCCTCGGAAAGCTCCCGGTTAATTACATCCACGAGTCCAGCTCGCAGAACACCTCCGATTAAGCTGCTGTGGTTGTCATCTTTGGTCTTCGCTTCACGTTCTCCATGCATGATGATGGTGGCGGTGTAGAGGTGGCGCCGGCGTGATCTATGGCCTCGTCGGTGTCCATGAGCCGGAGTAGCGTAGCTGGGACATCAGCTACGCCCGCCTGCGTCGTTCGCCTCGTCGGTATCGAACGGCGCATTGTAGTTGTAGTAGTGGTGGATCGATGCATGATCACGTGCAGCCGGACCGAGTCGGCGTCACAGCAGCTTGGTCGTCGGTGTCGATGAGCCTTCCTGTCGTGGTAGATGTTAAGTCGTCGGGGTAGAAGTAGCCGCCTTGTCGGGGTAGCCGTTGGGATCGCGCCGTCGCGGTCATCTCCGGGTTGGAGTAGACACCGGTTCGGGGTCACCGTCGTGGTCATCTCCGGCAGCATCGTGTCATCGGGTAGCCGTCGGGGTTGAGGTAGCCGCCTAGTCGTGGTAGCCGTTGAAGATGTGCCCGCCGTCAAGGTTGCCGTCGGGCCGCCAGGATCGTCGTGGCCTCCAAGGTGTCGGTGTCGATCAGGTCGTGGTAGTCGATATACTGCCGCCATTGAGGTCGTCGTCCGGCCGCCGGGGTCGTCATGGCCGCCAAGGTGTCGGCGTCGGGTCGGGTGAGTCAGGGACGTGCCGCCGTCGGGCCGCCAGTGGCGTCGTGGCTGCCAAGGTGTCGTCGTGGCTGCCGTGGCGAAGGCCGCTGTCCGCCATCATGCGTCGCCGAGTCATCATAGCGGTCGGAGGCTGCCGCAAGCCGTCTGTGTTGCTAGGGCCATCGTGGCGCCTTGTGGCCGAGATGATCTCGGATCTTGATCTCCTTGCTAGCCTGCAGGAGTGACGCATCTACAGTAGATGCATGTCTTCACGTTCTTTTCGGGTTAGCTCGTGTTGATGCGCACGTATGTGCATGCACATGCATGAGGTGCTGCATTGTCGTCGGCGGCGCCTCTCGTCGTGCTCGATGGCGCTGTGTGATCGTCGCCGTCGGCCCGTCATCTTCGGCTGCCGCTGTCTTGCTGGTGGCGCAGCTCGCCGGCGCCGTGTCTTGCCGCCGTCCTGTCGCTGGCGCTGTCTCTGTCTGCCTCGTCATCATCTCGCCGTCGACATACGTGTCGTTTGCTTGTCGCCGTCGGCGCCATCTCTAGCAGCCCGCTGCGTACAGCTGCCTCTTGTAGCTCCCTCTTCCTCCACCCGTGCAACGTGGATGCATGCATAGATGCAACGTAGGGATAAGGAAGAAGAAAAGGGAAGAGTGCAGATCAACCTGCGGCGAGGACGGATGCTGGCGCCATGGCTTCTCGCCGCTCCGTGCTCCGCTCGCCGGCGTCGACTTGCCTCCGGCGCGGTCGCCGGCCTTGACGATGACGGTAGTCGGGAAGTCGCCGGACTGCTACAGCTTGCGGCAGGCCGAGGGCTTCGAGCTGCTTCTTCTGGCGGCGTGCAGCGGCCCTGGCGGCGCCTCTGAGAGAAAAAGATCAGCGTCGATCGATGTAGCTCGATATGCCTCCCGGGGGCATCGACTGCTCGGCGTAGTTTCTTGGTCGGGCCGCAGGACGGGCGCCGATGGGGTCACCGGATGGATTGGTGTCTCCCGGGTCTTAGCTCCATAGAGTGGTCCTCCCGGCGGCGCCTCCACGCGTGAGCTCGATGGAGAAGAAACCGCCCCCCTTGGACGGAGGTGCTACGGCCTTATATAGGCAATAACTAGGGTAGGGGTAGCGCGTAGGTTTCGCTGCCGCCGCCTCCGTAAGTTGAACGAGAATATCTCGAGGACGTTAGTTTGTTTGCGGATCAAGCTGTTATTTTTATCCAGGGTTTCGGTGGCCACTCTATCCAGGAAAGTCCCAGCTCACTGCAACATGGGCCTGAACGAACGAGGCCCCAACGTGCGGAGAGAGTCTTGTGAATGTGTGTTTGCGCATGATTATCTCCTGGCCACCAAGGGATATCTCTTGCTTGCCCACCGGCCAAAATCTCAACAGCTGCCCCGCAACGAGGGCCTCTTGAACCTGCCGCATGAGTCCAGAATCTTCTAGAGCTCTATACCGCAGTGCCGGCCATATCACGTACGGTACGGCTGACGGATACCCGGCTCGATCGAGGTCAAGCCCGAGATCACGTACCAGCCCATGCACTAGTTAGCTTCCTTCCTTCCTTCATGCACGTACATTCACAGGCATCTTGATTCTGTGTTTTCCAACTAGAGATGACGTGAGCTCCAGGCAAAATGGGTAGCTAGCCTCTCTTCTTCCTCCTGCCCCGGGTTCTTAATTAGTCCATTCACGATAGATGAACCAAGATACTCCAAGCTCGTCATGGCCAAGTATCATCATGACGTCAAGCTGACCATTAGCGCCGCTCGCGCCCGGTCGCTTTGTACGCGTACCACGGACACGGCCGCTACATACGTATACGCCGAGCGTACCCCATTACCCCGGACGCCGTGTGTTACGGCTGCCCTATGGGCCCATGCTATTTTAATTACGTTTAGTCTCATTCCACGAACGAGACTACGCATGATAAGCTCCAATCTATCATCTTGCAACTACGTGCAAGCATGGAGCTTCATGCAGCTTATTAGCTTCCTTTCTCTTTTTTTGCTTCTTGATGGATACGTGGCCCATATGTTATGATCACGTTTTGAGAAAAAGTTTGTACAAAATCTCATCGAACAAATGCCCCCGCCAAGTTGAGCTCGAATGCGGAGCAAATTCGAACTCGACTTGGTGAAATAAGACTTTGATTTGATATATATGGCGCATTGAATTATAAATTGCAGCCTTGATGAAAAGGGGACGTGCTGTTGTCGTGCCCATGCTGGCCGGAGTTGCCGTTGCGGGTGTAATGCTCGGCCCTTTGCCGCAGTGGCCCGCAGAACTGCTTGCAAGTTAACAAGGCACACTCAGAACCGCAGTGGCCGCCTTTCTTTCCTTTTCTTGTTCTCCGGTGGGGTTGAGACTTCTGAGTTGCAGCAACGTACATGGCTGCCCGCAGCCTGCTTGTGTGCCAGGATCGGATGGTCAGCTTCCCGGGGCTTGCTTGAAAGCGCAGCCTGGTGATCGTCCTTGCCAGCCCCTGGACCTGGATGGCTGCACGTCGCTCCTCCATCTTCACGGCGCCTCCGTCGCTCCCGCCAGCAGCTTGCTTGCAGCGCCAGCGTGTGGTCTTGTTGTTCCCAGCGAAGCTCGATAGCCTCGCGGCATTGACGGTGGCAGCAACGCCGTCTTTCGGTCCCAGCGCCAGCGCAACCCAGCAGCCTCTCGTCGGCAGCGCCATCTCGTCGCGTCGCCGTCCGTCATAGGCCATCGTCCTCCGGTAGCGTCGCGCCGTTGCGACGACCTCGTGGTGAAGCCAGCCCATGCACGTACGTGCATACAGGGGCTTGGTGAAGCACTTCTTCTTGCTTGCATCTTCTTCCTCAGTGGATGAACGCTTGCCGCGCATGTAAGCGTTGGCTCGTGGCTGCCGAGGTGAACAGATCACGTGATTGGTACGGCACCACAGTGGCACGGCAGTGTGGGCATCCTCGCCTCCGGCCGGCCGTCAACCTCGTCGTCGTCTTTATGGGGAACCTGCCAGCCGCCCTCGGTGCCGAATGGTCTCCACAGGCGCTGTGACCTCGTTTTCTAGCACCTGGTGGTGCGCCACCTTGCTGATCGTGCAGCTTGTCGCCGTCGGTGCTGTCTCCGCTGCCGCCGCTGCGTCGCTTCCATTGGCTCGTCGCCGGGATGGATCACCCTGGTAATCCCTCCCTCATCCGTGCACCGTGCAACGTTCATGAACGTGCATGCGTGGTTGCAATCTGGGGAAAAACGTGTGAAGGATCTACCTGCGGCGCCGGCGAGTGTGAACGGCAACGCCGTGGCCTTCCTTCCCGCCGCTTGGTCTTGCTCGCTGGCTTCGGGTCGACTCCGGCGCGGCCGTCAGGGGCCTCGGCGATGGTAGACGACGGTGGACAGCCTTGTGGTTGTTGCCTGTTGGTCGTGGAAGTCGCTAGGCTGCCGCGCGGGTGTTTGGCTTGCGGGAGCTCGTGAAGCCTCCGGCTCTTGCTCTCGGCGGCGTCTCCTCCTGGCGGCATTGTGTAACATGGTTCTACTGAAAAAATGCACATATTGTAATATTGTGGCTGCCAATCTGGCGCCGAAGTTGAAGTTGGGGCCGTGCCATACGCCGCTGCCCCCTGTTCGCTTCGGTGAGAGTTGTGAGGCCGCTGTCGATGACCGTTGCGGGTGTGCTGGCGTCGTGTGCATCAAGTTGCCCGACTGCCGTTAAGATGTACATCCACGGGGCTGGCGCGGTTGCCTCGGAACCGCACCGCTACCTACGTAATTGCTAGCTTGTCGCCCCGCCGGAGACGTCACCAGTACAACTCCTCTTCCAGCAAGGGAAAAGGAAGAGGAACAAAAAAAGGAAAAAAAAAGAAAAGAAAAAAAAAATTGGGATAGAGTACTTAGCGAATGTCTTGAATGGGAGACTCACGCCGGGGCCGTGTTGCGGCATTGGCCAGCGGAGCCTTGAACTGGGAGACTTGCGCCGGGGCCGTGTTGCGGCATTGGCCAGCGAAAGCCTGGACTGGGGACTCGCGCCGGGGCCGTGTTGCGCATTGGCCAGCGGAGCCTGAACTGGGAGACTTGCGCCGGTGCCGTGTTGCGGCATTGGCCATCGAAGCCTGGAACTGGGGACTCGCGCTTGGGCCGTGTTGCGGAATTGGCCAGCGGATCCTGGAATTGGGGGCTCGTGCCGGGGCCGTGTTGCGGCATTGGCCAGCGAAGCCTGGAGCTAGGGACTCGCGCCGGGGCCGTGTTGTGGCATTGGCCAGCGAGCCTTGAACTGGGAGACTTTGCGCCGGGGCCGTGTTGCGGCATTGGTCAGCGAAGCCTGGAACTGGAGACTCGCGCCGGGGCCGTGTTACGGCATTGGCCAGCGGAGCCTGGAACTGGGGACTCACGCCGGGACCGGTGTTGCGGCATTGGCCAGCGGAGCTTTGAACTGGGAGACTTGCGCCGGGGCCGTGTTGCGGCGTTGGCCAGCGAAGCCTGTAACTTGGGGGGGGGCTCGCGCCGGGGCCGTGTTGCGGCATTGGCCAGCGGAGCCTTGAACTGGGAGACTTGCGCCGGCCGTGTTGCGGCATTGGCCAGCGAAGTTCCTCCCCTCCGATCAACCAGCGAATGGTCGTGCCGCTTGATGGAGAAGTTTTATCACTCAGTCACGACCACAGGGAACCGTGGTGCTGCCCGACCGAGTTGAAGGGTTTCACAGCTTGGCGCCATCCCACGTTGGTGCGCCGCGCTGCTTCCCGTCCGAGTGAGGCGAAAATCCTGCAACACTTATAACAATGGATGCCTTGCTTGTGTGCAACTGTTAGCATAGGATGACAAACAAGGAAAAAGAATTGAAGAGACAAAAAAGGTTTTGTGTTGGATTTGAAAAAAAAAAAGTTGCTTTCCCACCAAGCGTTAGCTATGAGAGCAGCTTGAGATCGGGCTGTCAAAGGACTGTGCCATGAGGTACCGCCGAATGACCGTGGCAGTGGTGGATTGGCCTTGCCTCCTTTGTGTATGTAGTGCGGACCACATGGTTCCACGACTCTGCTGGGGCGGCGATGGGAATTATTGCCTGAGTCTTTCCCTCGCATTGAGTTGTACCAGAGCCCGCTCGCAACCCTCGTCGTGGGACATAGGTGCGGCTGAGTTGGTATGGCTTTGGGATAACGGCTAAGGAATTTGCCATCTTTTGCCGGAGGATGGTGAACAGCTCCCCTCTCGCCTTCCGACTTAAAACTTGCTTGATACTTGATTGGGCCATCTTCTTTGGAGACCCTTGAGGAACTTGAGCTTGTGTTTCTTTTTTATTGGTTTTTTTTTTTCTTTTCTTGGTCTCTTCTTGGAGACCTCCTAGAACTTCGGGACGTGCTTGAATCTTGAGGAACTTGGAGGGTCGCCATTCACCTTGTGTATCTAGGTGAATCCTCGCAGGCTTCTTGTCTTTGTCCCTTGTTTCATCACCTTCCAGGGTGGCAAGAGGCTGCACACGGAGTGGAACTTGGTGTGCACTAGGGTAGCCCTTTCTTGCTCTGTTTCCTATAGTCTTCCCTGGAGTGTGTTGTCCCACGCCAAGGAGCGCGAGGGGCATGGTCGCCTCGCTGCTCAGGAGCAACCCAGGTTGTCTTCCCATTGCCCCCAGTAGAGCACGCTTGACACGCGCCGTGTTTGGTGCATGAAGATGGGCATCGGCCTCAAAACTCCACCAGGCGAATTAATGCCCTGAATCCTTCCAGGCATAGTCCCAAGGCAACATTCTGTTGAGCTGGAGCTGAACACTTCGTGGGAAAAGCCGTTTTGATTTTTGTAGGACGCATGCAGTCCATGAAAAAAAAACAAAAAGAAAAATGGCGGCCGAACTGTGCGATGGTGAATGCACGCCGACCACCCGGGGGAGGCAAAAAGTGGCAAATCAAGCAAAAAAAAAAAAACATGTTTTTAAAGACCTGCCGTTGATTGGGGGCCTGCGTCGCCACCTTGTTGGTCGACCAGCTGGGTAGGTGCCGCCTTCGTAGGCTTGCTTGATGATATATGACTCCTCCCACTTGAGCTTGAACTCTCCCTTCGTCTTGTGCTTGACGAAGATGGAGCATCGCAGTATGGGCACCAGCTCGCCTCTCCGAAGACGTGCCTCTTGACGAGCTTGACGTAGGCCCTCGTCATGTTCTGGCAATACGGCTCCAAGTCTTGAATGGCGTGGGTACCTCCTCATCTAGGGCGTCGAGCTCCACGCGGTACGCTTGTAGTGCTTGAAAGAGCGATGTAGACAGCCGAGGAGGTGTGGTTGCTCATGGTGGTGAAGTTCACACCGGAATGTCGTCGGCGCATGAAAGGTTAGGGAGCACACTAATGCCCCCAGCAACACGCCAAAACGCTGTCGGCAGTGTAGATGCATGAGGAGGCAGTGCAGCCCTTAGCAACACATCGGAATGCCGTCAGCAGTGTACATGCATGAGGAGGCACGCGATTGCCCCCAGTGTTGTTGATGTAGATGAAGGCGCCGGAATGCCGTAGCGTGAAGGCATGCAAGGAGGAGGGGTGTGTGTCGCTCTTGGTTGTCGATGTAGAGGTAGAAGCCGGGATGCCATCATCGTGTAGTCGTACAAGGAGGAGTATGCTGCTTCTTGTGCTGTCGGTGTAGAGGAAGATGCCAAAATGCCATCGGCGGCGGTCAAGATGACCGAGTAGGTCTAGAGCCGCTTCCCGTTCTCATCATTGTCGAGGGAGACACCGGGATATCGGCGGCGGCGTAGACGACTGAGGCGTGGAGCCGCTCCCAATGTCGTCATCGTTGGGGAAGACGCCAAGATGACATCGGCGGTGTAGACGACCGAGGAGGTGGAGTACGCTCCTGGTGCCCGTCGTTGTTGAGGTGGACGCGGGATGCCGTCGGCAGTGTAGACCGGCAGGGCAGGTGTGGAACTGCCCCCGGTGCTCGTCGTTGTTGAGGTGGGCGTCGGGATGCCGTCGGCTGCCGCACGCCATTGTCGTCTGTATGATGTCTTCTAGGTCGAGCTTGCGCCTGGAGCATCAACACCGCGACGTCTGCAACCTCCCGACGATAGATGCGGAGCATTAACGCCGGGTTGTCATGGTTCTCGCCTTCAACTTGGCTCCAGCACGATTGCCGGCTCCTAGCAAGAACGATGGATGGTGGAGGCGCAAGGTATCGCCGGCTTGGTGTGGATCGACGATCTTGAGGGCAAACTGTCGTCGAAGGGTGGATGGCAGTAAGTCTTTGACGATGGGCACGTGGATGACTGCTGGCTTGGTGACGATGGTCGCCGTCACGCCGGCCTTTATGGAGCGCGTCAGTCTTGAGGGCGGGCTCCCATTCCTCGCTCCTTCCTCCGTCCATTCTCCATCACGTTCAGTTTCATTGCCTGAAACTAGAGAAAAACATATGCACGCATATACTTTATGTTACTAGCACGTAAGTGCATGAAGAACCCATGCAACCTGCTAGTTTGCTTGCTTGTTTAAGGTGCAGCCCCGTGTATGCACTTGTTGGCTTCTGGTGGTATGTCTACCCCGAGCTGCATGCATGAACAGCTCCGAGTCCTCGGGACCACCATCACATGGTAATGCCCCCAGCGGCAGCTAGGTAACATTATGCAATGGCGCAGCGCACCACGGTAGTAGCACGTGCCCGCGCCTTGCTCGGTGAGTCGATGGAGGATGGAGTGGCCGGCTTTACGTAACACGACATCCCTTGGACAGCGGTAGGCCGGTATGCTGCCCCAGGCCATGCACGCGCCTGGGTAGACTGGCGCTCTCCTCTGCGCTCGCTTGAGGTAGACATGGACGCCGGGCATGGTCGTGCCGCCGGCCGTGAATCCATAGGCTTCTCGGCTCCAGCGTGGCCGTCGGCTTTGAACGGCGATGGCGGGCGAGGCTTGTCGATGGAGACCACCACCTCGCTTGGTGTAGACGCCGACCTTGAGGGCTTTGGATGGATCCTCTCCGCAGCTCCTTCCTCCGGCGGTCCTTCCTCTACACGCTCCCCGAGAAGAGGGTGCCTTGTTAGGACAGCTCCTCATCGAGAGACACCATGTGGCATGCCGTACAGGTTGGAGAATGGCGAAGACGAATTTGACGACCACTGTGCAGCAAAGATGGGAGGAGAACCATGTCCCACCGGGCGTGCCATTTTGTTTGAGAGAAAATTTACAAAGACATTTTCTCTTGACACGCGGGGGAAAAATAAATACGCGGGCGTGCCAGTGTACTAAAGTACACAAATGAAAAAAATAAAAGGGAACACACTTTATTTATATTATGTGAAAATACAAATATAGTTCCCTCTTACAAATACGCGCTCCGTAACCTGCTGGCAGCGATCTTGACTTGGGCGATGTGGTCTTCTGGTTCCCGAGGCCTCGGAAAGCTCCCGGTTAATTACATCCACGAGTCCAGCTCGCAGAACACCTCCGATTAAGCTGCTGTGGTTGTCATCTTTGGTCTTCGCTTCACGTTCTCCATGCATGATGATGGTGGCGGTGTAGAGGTGGCGCCGGCGTGATCTATGGCCTCGTCGGTGTCCATGAGCCGGAGTAGCGTAGCTGGGACATCAGCTACGCCCGCCTGCGTCGTTCGCCTCGTCGGTATCGAACGGCGCATTGTAGTTGTAGTAGTGGTGGATCGATGCATGATCACGTGCAGCCGGACCGAGTCGGCGTCACAGCAGCTTGGTCGTCGGTGTCGATTGAGCCTTCCTGTCGTGGTAGATGTTAAGTCGTCGGGGTAGAAGTAGCCGCCTTGTCGGGGTAGCCGTTGGGATCGCGCCGTCGCGGTCATCTCCGGGTTGGAGTAGACACCGGTTCGGGGTCACCGTCGTGGTCATCTCCGGCAGCATCGTGTCATCGGGTAGCCGTCGGGGTTGAGGTAGCCGCCTAGTCGTGGTAGCCGTTGAAGATGTGCCCGCCGTCAAGGTTGCCGTCGGGCCGCCAGGATCGTCGTGGCCTCCAAGGTGTCGGTGTCGATCAGGTCGTGGTAGTCGATATACTGCCGCCATTGAGGTCGTCGTCCGGCCGCCGGGGTCGTCATGGCCGCCAAGGTGTCGGCGTCGGGTCGGGGTGAGTCAGGGACGTGCCGCCGTCGGGGCCGCCAGGGGCGTCGTGGCTGCCAAGGTGTCGTCGTGGCTGCCGTGGCGAAGGCCGCTGTCCGCCATCATGCGTCGCCGAGTCATCATAGCGGTCGGAGGCTGCCGCAGCCGTCTTGTGTTGCTAGGGCCATCGTGGCGCCTTGTGGCCGAGATGATCTCGGATCTTGATCTCCTTGCTAGCCTGCAGGAGTGACGCATCTACAGTAGATGCATGTCTTCACGTTCTTTTCGGGTTAGCTCGTGTTGATGCGCACGTATGTGCATGCACATGCATGAGGTGCTGCATTGTCGTCGGCGGCGCCTCTCGGTCGTGCTCGATGGCGCTGTGTGATCGTCGCCGTCGGCCCGTCATCTTCGGCTGCCGCTGTCTTGCTGGTGGCGCAGCTCGCCGGCGCCGTGTCTTGCCGCCGTCCTGTCGCTGGCGCTGTCTCTGTCTGCCTCGTCATCATCTCGCCGTCGACATACGTGTCGTTTGCTTGTCGCCGTCGGCGCCATCTCTAGCAGCCCGCTGCGTACAGCTGCCTCTTGTAGCTCCCTCTTCCTCCACCCGTGCAACGTGGATGCATGCATAGATGCAACGTAGGGATAAGGAAGAAGAAAAGGGAAGAGTGCAGATCAACCTGCGGCGAGGACGGATGCTGGCGCCATGGCTTCTCGCCGCTCCGTGCTCCTGCTCGCCGGCGTCGACTTGCCTCCGGCGCGGTCGCCGGCCTTGACGATGACGGTAGTCGGGGAAGTCGCCGGACTGCTACAGCTTGCGGCAGGCCGAGGGCTTCGAGCTGCTTCTTCTGGCGGCGTGCAGCGGCCTGGCGGCGCCTCTGAGAGAAAAAGATCAGCGTCGATCGATGTAGCTCGATATGCCTCCCGGGGGCATCGACTGCTCGGCGTAGTTTCTGGTCGGGCCGCAGGACGGGCGCCGATGGGGTCACCGGATGGATTGGTGTCTCCCGGGTCTTAGCTCCATAGATTGGTCCTCCCGGCGGCGCCTCCACGCGTGAGCTCGATGGAGAAGAACCGCCCCCCTTGGACGTGAGGTGCTACGGCCTTATATAGGCAATAACTAGGGTAGGGGTAGCGCGTAGGGTTTCGCTGCCGCCGCCTCCAGTAAGTTGAACGAGAATATCTCGAGGCCGTTAGTTTGTTTGCGGATCAAGCTGTTATTTTTATCCAGGGTTTCGGTGGCCACTCTATCCAGGAAAGTCCCAGCTCACTGCAACATGGGCCTGAACGAACGAGGCCCCAACGTGCGGAGAGAGTCTTGTGAATGTGTGTTTGCGCATGATTATCTCCTGGCCACCAAGGGATATCTCTTGCTTGCCCACCGGCCAAAATCTCAACAGCTGCCCCGCAACGAGGGCCTCTTGAACCTGCCGCATGAGTCCAGAATCTTCTAGAGCTCTATACCGCAGTGCCGGCCATATCACGTACGGTACGGCTGACGGATACCCGGCTCGATCGAGGTCAAGCCCGAGATCACGTACCAGCCCATGCACTAGTTAGCTTCCTTCCTTCCTTCATGCACGTACATTCACAGGCATCTTGATTCTGTGTTTTCCAACTAGAGATGACGTGAGCTCCAGGCAAAATGGGTAGCTAGCCTCTCTTCTTCCTCCTGCCCGGGTTCTTAATTAGTCCATTCACGATAGATGAACCAAGATACTCCAAGCTCGTCATGGCCAAGTATCATCATGACGTCAAGCTGACCATTAGCGCCGCTCGCCCGGTCGCTTTGTACGCGTACCACGGACACGGCCGCTACATACGTATACGCCGAGCGTACCCCATTACCCCGGACGCCGTGTGTTACGGCTGCCCTATGGGCCCATGCTATTTTAATTACGTTTAGTCTCATTTCCACGAACGAGACTACGCATGATAAGCTCCAATCTATCAGCTTGCAACTACGTGCAAGCATGGAGCTTCATGCAGCTTATTAGCTTCCTTTCTCTTTTTTTGCTTCTTGATGGCATACGTGGCCCATATGTTATGATCACGTTTTGAGAAAAAGTTTGTACAAAATCTCATCGAACAAATGCCCCCCGCCAAGTTGAGCTCGAATGCGGAGCAAATTCGAACTCGACTTGGTGAAATAAGACTTTGATTTGATATATATGGCGCATTGAATTATAAATTGCAGCCTTGATGAAAAGGGGACGTGCTGTTGTCGTGCCCATGCTGCCGGAGTTGCCGTTGCGGGTGTATGCTCGGCCCTTTGCCGCAGTGGCCGCAGAACTGCTTGCAAGTTAACAAGGCACACTCAGAACCGCAGTGGCCGCCTTTCTTTCCTTTTCTTGTTCTCCGGTGGGGTTGAGACTTCTGAGTTGCAGCAACGTACATGGCTGCCCGCAGCCTGCTTGTGTGCCAGGATCGGATGGTCGCTTCCCGGGGCTTGCTTGAAAGCGCAGCCTGGTGAGCGTCCTTGCCAGCCCCTGGACCTGGATGGCTGCACGTCGCTCCTCCATCTTCACGGCGCCTCCGTCGCTCCCGCCAGCAGCTTGCTTGCAGCGCCAGCGTGTGGTCTTGTTGTTCCCAGCGAAGCTCGATAGCCTCGCGGCATTGACGGTGGCAGCAACGCCGTCTTTCGGTCCCAGCGCCAGCGCAACCCAGCAGCCTCTCGTCGGCAGCGCCATCTCGTCGCGTCGCCTCCGTCAGAGGCCATCGTCCTCCGGTAGCGTCGCGCCGTTGCGACGACCTCGTGGTGAAGCCAGCCCATGCACGTACGTGCATACAGGGGCTTGGTGAAGCACTTCTTCTTTGCTTGGCATCTTCTTCCTCAGTGATGAACGCTTGGCCGCGCATGTAAGCGTTGGCTCGTGGCTGCCGAGGTGAACATATCACGTGATGGTACGGCACCACAGTGGCACGGCAGTGTGCATCCTCGCCTCCGGCCGGGCCGTCAACCTCGTCGTCGTCTTTTATGGGACCTCCGCCGCCCTCGGTGCCGAATGGTCTCCACAGGCGCTGTGACCTCGTTTCTAGCAGCCTGGTGGTGCGCCACCTTGCTGATCGTGCAGCTTGTCGCCGTCGGTGCTGTCTCCGGCTGCCCCGCTGCGTCGCTTCCATTGGCTCGTCGCCGGGATTGGATCACCCTGGTAATCCCTCCCTCATCCGTGCACCGTGCAACGTTCATGAACGTGCATGCGTGGTTGCAATCTGGGGAAAAACGGTGTGAAGGATCTACCTGCGGCGCCGGCGAGTGTGAACGGCAACGCCGTGGCCTTCCTTCCCGCCGCTTGGTCTTGCTCGCTGGCTTCGGGTCGACTCCGGCGCGGCCGTCAGGGGCCTCGGCGATGGTAGACGACGGTGGACAGCCTTGTGGTTGTTGCCTGTTGGTCGTGGAAGTCGCTAGGCTGCCGCGCGGGTGTTTGGCTTGCGGGAGCTCGATGAAGCCTCCGGCTCTTGCTCTCGGCGGCGTCTCCTCCTGGCGGCATTGTGTAACATGGTTCTACTGAAAAAAGGCACATATTGTAATATTGTGGCTGCCAATCTGGCGCCGAAGTTGAAGTTGGGGCCGTGCCATACGCCGCTGCCCCCTGTTCGCTTCGGTGAGAGTTGTGAGGCCGCTGTCATGACCGTTGCGGGGTTGCTGGCGTCGTGTGCATCAAGTTGCCCGACTGCCGTTAAGATGTACATCCACGGGGCTGGCGCGGTTGCCTCGGAACCGCACCGCTACCTACGTAATTGCTAGCTTGTCGACCCGCCGGAGACGTCACCAGTACAACTCCTCTTCCAGCAAGGGAAAAGGAAGAGGAACAAAAAAGGAAAAAAAAAGAAAAGAAAAAAAAATTGGGATAGAGTACTTAGCGAATGTCTTGAATGGGAGACTCACGCCGGGGCCGTGTTGCGGCATTGGCCAGCGGAGCCTTGAACTGGGAGACTTGCGCCGGGGCCGTGTTGCGGCATTGGCCAGCGAAGCCTGGAACTGGGGACTCGCGCCGGGGCCGTGTTGCGGCATTGGCCAGCGGAGCCTTGAACTGGAGACTTGCGCCGGTGCCGTGTTGCGGCATTGGCCAGCGAAGCCTGGAACTGGGGACTCGCGCTTGGGCCGTGTTGCGGAATTGGCCAGCGGATCCTGGAATTGGGGGCTCGTGCCGGGGCCGTGTTGCGGCATTGGCCAGCGAAGCCTGGAGCTAGGGACTCGCGCCGGGGCCGTGTTGTGGCATTGGCCAGCGGAGCCTTGAACTGGGAGACTTGCGCCGGGGCCGTGTTGCGGCATTGGTCAGCGAAGCCTGGAACTGGAGACTCGCGCCGGGGCCGTGTTACGGCATTGGCCAGCGGAGCCTGGAACTGGGGACTCACGCCGGGACCGTGTTGCGGCATTGGCCAGCGGAGCTTTGAACTGGGAGACTTGCGCCGGGGCCGTGTTGCGGCGTTGGCCAGCGAAGCCTGTAACTGGGGGGGGCTCGCGCCGGGGCCGTGTTGCGGCATTGGCCAGCGGAGCCTTGAACTGGGAGACTTGCGCCGGCCGTGTTGCGGCATTGGCCAGCGAAGTTCCTCCCCTCCGATCAACAGCGAATGGTCGTGCCGCTTGATGGAGAAGTTTTATCAACTCAGTCACGACCACAGGGAACCGTGGTGCTGCCCGACCGAGTTGAAGGGTTTCACAGCTTGGCGCCATCCCACGTTGGTGCGCCGCGCTGCTCCCGTCCGAGTGAGGCGAAAATCCTGCAACACTTATAACAATGGATGCCTTGCTTGTGTGCAACTGTTAGCATAGGATGACAAACAAGGAAAAAGAATTGAAGAGACAAAAAAGGTTTTGTGTTGGATTTGAAAAAAAAAAAGTTGGCTTTCCCACCAGCGTTAGCTATGAGAGCAGCTTGAGATCGGGCTGTCAAAGGACTGTGCCATGAGGTACCGCCGAATGACCGTGGCAGTGGTGGATTGGCCTTGCCTCCTTTGTGTATGTGAGTGCGGACCACATGGTTCCACGACTCTGCTGGGCGGCGATGGGAATTATTGCCTGAGTCTTTCCCTCGCATTGAGTTGTACCAGAGCCCGCTCGCAACCCTCGTCGTGGGGACATAGGTGCGGCTGAGTTGGTATGGCTTTGGGATAACGGCTAAGGAATTTTGCCATCTTTTTGCCGAGGATGGTGAACAGCTCCCCTCCGCCTTCCGACTTAAAACTTGCTTGATACTTGATTGGGCCATCTTCTTTGGAGACCCTTGAGGAACTTGAGCTTGTGTTTCTTTTTTTATTGGTTTTTTTTTTCTTTTCTTGGTCATCTTCTTGGAGACCTCCTAGAACTTGGACTTGCTTGAATCTTGAGGAACTTGGAGGGTCGCCATTCACCTTTGTGTATCTAGGTGAATCCTCGCAGGCTTCTTTTCTTTGTCCCTTGTTTTCACCTTCCAGGGTGGCAAGAGGCTGCACACTGAGTGGAACTTGTGTTGCACTAGGTAGCCCTTTCTTGCTCTTTTCCTATAGTCTTCCCTGGAGTGTGTTGTCCCACGCCAAGGAGCGCGAGGGGCATGGTCGCCTCGCTGCTCAGGAGCAACCCAGGTTGTCTTCCCATTGCCCCCAGTAGAGCACGCTTGACACGCGCCGTGTTTGGTGCATGAAGAGGGGCATCGGCCTCAAAACTCCACCAGGCGAATTAATGCCCTGAATCCTTCCAGGCATAGTCCCAAGGCAACATTCTGTTGAGCTGGAGCTGAACACTTCGTGGGAAAAGCCGTTTTGATTTTTGTAGGACGCATGCAGTCCATGAAAAAAACAAAAAGAAAAATGGCGGCCGAACTGTGCGATGGTGAATGCACGCCGACCACCGGGGGAGGCAAAAAGTGGCAAATCAAGCAAAAAAAAAAACATTTTTTTAAGAACCTGCCGTTGATTGGGGGCCTGCGTCGCACCCCTTGTTGGTCGACCAGCTGGTAGGTGCCGCCTTCGTAGGCTTGCTTGATGATATATGACTCCTCCCACTTGAGCTTGAACTCTCCCTTCGTCTTGTGCTTGACGAAGATGGAGCATCGCAGTATGGGCACCAGCTCGCCTCTCCTGAAGACGTGCCTCTTGACGAGCTTGACGTAGGCCCTCGTCATGTTCTGGCAATACGGCTCCAAGTCTTGAATGGCGTGGGGACGCTCCTCATCTAGGGCGTCGAGCTCCAGACGCGGTACGCTTGTAGTGCTTGAAAGAGGCGATGTAGACAGCCGAGGAGGTGTGGTGTTGCTCATGGTGTTGAAGTTCACACCGGAATGTCGTCGGCGCATGAAAGGTTAGGGAGCACACTAATGCCCCCAGCAACACGCCAAAACGCTGTCGGCAGTGTAGATGCATGAGGAGGCAGTGCAGCCCTTAGCAACACATCGGAATGCCGTCAGCAGTGTACATGCATGAGGAGGCACGCGATTGCCCCCAGTGTTGTTGATGTAGATGAAGGCGCCGGAATGCCGTAGCGTGAAGGCATGCAAGGAGGAGGGGTGTGTCGCTCCTTTGGTTGTCGATGTAGAGGTAGAAGCCGGGATGCCATCATCGTGTAGTCGTACAAGGAGGAGTATGCTGCTTCTTGTGCTGTCGGTGTAGAGGAAGATGCCAAAATGCCATCGGCGGCGGTCAAGATGACCGAGTAGGTCTAGAGCCGCTTCCCGTTCTCATCATTGTCGAGGGAGACACCGGGATATCGGCGGCGGCGTAGACGACTGATGAGGCGTGGAGCCGCTCCCAATGCTCGTCATCGTTGGGGAAGACGCCAAGATGACATCGGCGGTGTAGACGACCGAGGAGGTGGAGTACCGCTCCTGGTGCCCGTCGTTGTTGAGGTGGACGCGGGATGCCGTCGGCAGTGTAGACGGCAGGGCAGGTGTGGAACTGCCCCCGGTGCTCGTCGTTGTTGAGGTGGGCGTCGGGATGCCGTCGGCTGCCGCACGCCATTGTCGTCTGTATGATGTCTTCTAGGTCGAGCTTGCGCCTGGAGCATCAACACCGCGACGTCTGCAACCTCCCGACGATAGATGCGGAGCATTAACGCCGGGTTGTCATGGTTCTCGCCTTCAACTTGGCTCCAGCACGATTGCCGGCTCCTAGCAAGAACGATGGATGGTGGAGGCGCAAGGTATCGCCGGCTTGGTGTGGATCGACGATCTTGAGGGCAACTGTCGTCGAAGGGTGGATGGCAGTAAGTCTTTGACGATGGGCACGTGGATGACTGCTGGCTTGGTGACGATGGTCGCCGTCACGCCGGCCTTTATGGAGCGCGTCAGTCTTGAGGGCGGGCTCCCATTCCTCGCTCCTTCCTCCGTCCATTCTCCATCACGTTCAGTTTCATTTGCCTGAAACTAGAGAAAAACATATGCACGCATATACTTTATGTTACTAGCACGTAAGTGCATGAAGAACCCATGCAACCTGCTAGTTTGCTTGCTTGTTTAAGGTGCAGCCCCGTGTATGCACTTGTTGGCTTCTGGTGGTATGTCTACCCCGAGCTGCATGCATGAACAGCTCCGAGTCCTCGGGACCACCATCACATGGTAATGCCCCCAGCGGCAGCTAGGTAACATTATGCAATGGCGCAGCGCACCACGGTAGTAGCACGTGCCCGCGCCTTGCTCGGTGAGTCGATGGAGGATGGAGTGGCCGGCTTTACGTAACACGACATCCCTTGGACAGCGGTAGGCCGGTATGCTGCCCCAGGCCATGCACGCGCCTGGGTAGACTGGCGCTCTCCTCTGCGCTCGCTTGAGGTAGACATGGACGCCGGGCATGGTCGTGCCGCCGGCCGTGAATCCATAGGCTTCTCGGCTCCAGCGTGGCCGTCGGCTTTGAACGGCGATGGCGGGCGAGGCTTGTCGATGGAGACCACCACCTCGCTTGGTGTAGACGCCGACCTTGAGGGCTTTGGATGGATCCTCTCCGCAGCTCCTTCCTCCGGCGGTCCTTCCTCTACACGCTCCCCGAGAAGAGGGTGCCTTGTTAGGACAGCTCCTCATCGAGAGACACCATGTGGCATGCCGTACAGGTTGGAGAATGGCGAAGACGAATTTGACGACCACTGTGCAGCAAAGATGGGAGGAGAACCATGTCCCACCGGGCGTGCCATTTTGTTTGAGAGAAAATTTACAAAGACATTTTCTCTTGACACGCGGGGGGAAAAATAAATACGCGGGCGTGCCAGTGTACTAAAGTACACAAATGAAAAAAATAAAAGGGAACACACTTTATTTATATTATGTGAAAATACAAATATAGTTCCCTCTTACAAATACGCGCTCCGTAACCTGCTGGCAGCGATCTTGACTTGGGCGATGTGGTCTTCTGGTTCCCGAGGCCTCGGAAAGCTCCCGGTTAATTACATCCACGAGTCCAGCTCGCAGAACACCTCCGATTAAGCTGCTGTGGTTGTCATCTTTGGTCTTCGCTTCACGTTCTCCATGCATGATGATGGTGGCGGTGTAGAGGTGGCGCCGGCGTGATCTATGGCCTCGTCGGTGTCCATGAGCCGGAGTAGCGTAGCTGGGACATCAGCTACGCCCGCCTGCGTCGTTCGCCTCGTCGGTATCGAACGGCGCATTGTAGTTGTAGTAGTGGTGGATCGATGCATGATCACGTGCAGCCGGACCGAGTCGGCGTCACAGCAGCTTGGTCGTCGGTGTCGATTGAGCCTTCCTGTCGTGGTAGATGTTAAGTCGTCGGGGTAGAAGTAGCCGCCTTGTCGGGGTAGCCGTTGGGATCGCGCCGTCGCGGTCATCTCCGGGTTGGAGTAGACACCGGTTCGGGGTCACCGTCGTGGTCATCTCCGGCAGCATCGTGTCATCGGGTAGCCGTCGGGGTTGAGGTAGCCGCCTAGTCGTGGTAGCCGTTGAAGATGTGCCCGCCGTCAAGGTTGCCGTCGGGCCGCCAGGATCGTCGTGGCCTCCAAGGTGTCGGTGTCGATCAGGTCGTGGTAGTCGATATACTGCCGCCATTGAGGTCGTCGTCCGGCCGCCGGGGTCGTCATGGCCGCCAAGGTGTCGGCGTCGGGTCGGGGTGAGTCAGGGACGTGCCGCCGTCGGGCCGCCAGGGGCGTCGTGGCTGCCAAGGTGTCGTCGTGGCTGCCGTGGCGAAGGCCGCTGTCCGCCATCATGCGTCGCCGAGTCATCATAGCGGTCGGAGGCTGCCGCAGCCGTCTTGTGTTGCTAGGGCCATCGTGGCGCCTTGTGGCCGAGATGATCTCGGATCTTGATCTCCTTGCTAGCCTGCAGGAGTGACGCATCTACAGTAGATGCATGTCTTCACGTTCTTTTCGGGTTAGCTCGTGTTGATGCGCACGTATGTGCATGCACATGCATGAGGTGCTGCATTGTCGTCGGCGGCGCCTCTCGGTCGTGCTCGATGGCGCTGTGTGATCGTCGCCGTCGGCCCGTCATCTTCGGCTGCCGCTGTCTTGCTGGTGGCGCAGCTCGCCGGCGCCGTGTCTTGCCGCCGTCCTGTCGCTGGCGCTGTCTCTGTCTGCCTCGTCATCATCTCGCCGTCGACATACGTGTCGTTTGCTTGTCGCCGTCGGCGCCATCTCTAGCAGCCCGCTGCGTACAGCTGCCTCTTGTAGCTCCCTCTTCCTCCACCCGTGCAACGTGGATGCATGCATAGATGCAACGTAGGGATAAGGAAGAAGAAAAGGGAAGAGTGCAGATCAACCTGCGGCGAGGACGGATGCTGGCGCCATGGCTTCTCGCCGCTCCGTGCTCCTGCTCGCCGGCGTCGACTTGCCTCCGGCGCGGTCGCCGGCCTTGACGATGACGGTAGTCGGGGAAGTCGCCGGACTGCTACAGCTTGCGGCAGGCCGAGGGCTTCGAGCTGCTTCTTCTGGCGGCGTGCAGCGGCCTGGCGGCGCCTCTGAGAGAAAAAGATCAGCGTCGATCGATGTAGCTCGATATGCCTCCCGGGGGCATCGACTGCTCGGCGTAGTTTCTTGGTCGGGCCGCAGGACGGGCGCCGATGGGGTCACCGGATGGATTGGTGTCTCCCGGGTCTTAGCTCCATAGATTGGTCCTCCCGGCGGCGCCTCCACGCGTGAGCTCGATGGAGAAGAACCGCCCCCCTTGGACGTGAGGTGCTACGGCCTTATATAGGCAATAACTAGGGTAGGGGTAGCGCGTAGGGTTTCGCTGCCGCCGCCTCCAGTAAGTTGAACGAGAATATCTCGAGGCCGTTAGTTTGTTTGCGGATCAAGCTGTTATTTTTATCCAGGGTTTCGGTGGCCACTCTATCCAGGAAAGTCCCAGCTCACTGCAACATGGGCCTGAACGAACGAGGCCCCAACGTGCGGAGAGAGTCTTGTGAATGTGTGTTTGCGCATGATTATCTCCTGGCCACCAAGGGATATCTCTTGCTTGCCCACCGGCCAAAATCTCAACAGCTGCCCCGCAACGAGGGCCTCTTGAACCTGCCGCATGAGTCCAGAATCTTCTAGAGCTCTATACCGCAGTGCCGGCCATATCACGTACGGTACGGCTGACGGATACCCGGCTCGATCGAGGTCAAGCCCGAGATCACGTACCAGCCCATGCACTAGTTAGCTTCCTTCCTTCCTTCATGCACGTACATTCACAGGCATCTTGATTCTGTGTTTTCCAACTAGAGATGACGTGAGCTCCAGGCAAAATGGGTAGCTAGCCTCTCTTCTTCCTCCTGCCCGGGTTCTTAATTAGTCCATTCACGATAGATGAACCAAGATACTCCAAGCTCGTCATGGCCAAGTATCATCATGACGTCAAGCTGACCATTAGCGCCGCTCGCCCGGTCGCTTTGTACGCGTACCACGGACACGGCCGCTACATACGTATACGCCGAGCGTACCCCATTACCCCGGACGCCGTGTGTTACGGCTGCCCTATGGGCCCATGCTATTTTAATTACGTTTAGTCTCATTTCCACGAACGAGACTACGCATGATAAGCTCCAATCTATCAGCTTGCAACTACGTGCAAGCATGGAGCTTCATGCAGCTTATTAGCTTCCTTTCTCTTTTTTTGCTTCTTGATGGCATACGTGGCCCATATGTTATGATCACGTTTTGAGAAAAAGTTTGTACAAAATCTCATCGAACAAATGCCCCCCGCCAAGTTGAGCTCGAATGCGGAGCAAATTCGAACTCGACTTGGTGAAATAAGACTTTGATTTGATATATATGGCGCATTGAATTATAAATTGCAGCCTTGATGAAAAGGGGACGTGCTGTTGTCGTGCCCATGCTGCCGGAGTTGCCGTTGCGGGTGTATGCTCGGCCCTTTGCCGCAGTGGCCGCAGAACTGCTTGCAAGTTAACAAGGCACACTCAGAACCGCAGTGGCCGCCTTTCTTTCCTTTTCTTGTTCTCCGGTGGGGTTGAGACTTCTGAGTTGCAGCAACGTACATGGCTGCCCGCAGCCTGCTTGTGTGCCAGGATCGGATGGTCGCTTCCCGGGGCTTGCTTGAAAGCGCAGCCTGGTGAGCGTCCTTGCCAGCCCCTGGACCTGGATGGCTGCACGTCGCTCCTCCATCTTCACGGCGCCTCCGTCGCTCCCGCCAGCAGCTTGCTTGCAGCGCCAGCGTGTGGTCTTGTTGTTCCCAGCGAAGCTCGATAGCCTCGCGGCATTGACGGTGGCAGCAACGCCGTCTTTCGGTCCCAGCGCCAGCGCAACCCAGCAGCCTCTCGTCGGCAGCGCCATCTCGTCGCGTCGCCTCCGTCAGAGGCCATCGTCCTCCGGTAGCGTCGCGCCGTTGCGACGACCTCGTGGTGAAGCCAGCCCATGCACGTACGTGCATACAGGGGCTTGGTGAAGCACTTCTTCTTTGCTTGCATCTTCTTCCTCAGTGGATGAACGCTTGGCCGCGCATGTAAGCGTTGGCTCGTGGCTGCCGAGGTGAACAGATCACGTGATGGTACGGCACCACAGTGGCACGGCAGTGTGGCATCCTCGCCTCCGGCCGGCCGTCAACCTCGTCGTCGTCTTTTATGGGACCTCCGCCGCCCTCGGTGCCGAATGGTCTCCACAGGCGCTGTGACCTCGTTTCTAGCAGCCTGGTGGTGCGCCACCTTGCTGATCGTGCAGCTTGTCGCCGTCGGTGCTGTCTCCGGCTGCCCCGCTGCGTCGCTTCCATTGGCTCGTCGCCGGGATTGGATCACCCTGGTAATCCCTCCCTCATCCGTGCACCGTGCAACGTTCATGAACGTGCATGCGTGGTTGCAATCTGGGGAAAAACGGTGTGAAGGATCTACCTGCGGCGCCGGCGAGTGTGAACGGCAACGCCGTGGCCTTCCTTCCCGCCGCTTGGTCTTGCTCGCTGGCTTCGGGTCGACTCCGGCGCGGCCGTCAGGGGCCTCGGCGATGGTAGACGACGGTGGACAGCCTTGTGGTTGTTGCCTGTTGGTCGTGGAAGTCGCTAGGCTGCCGCGCGGGTGTTTGGCTTGCGGGAGCTCGATGAAGCCTCCGGCTCTTGCTCTCGGCGGCGTCTCCTCCTGGCGGCATTGTGTAACATGGTTCTACTGAAAAAAGGCACATATTGTAATATTGTGGCTGCCAATCTGGCGCCGAAGTTGAAGTTGGGGCCGTGCCATACGCCGCTGCCCCCTGTTCGCTTCGGTGAGAGTTGTGAGGCCGCTGTCATGACCGTTGCGGGGTTGCTGGCGTCGTGTGCATCAAGTTGCCCGACTGCCGTTAAGATGTACATCCACGGGGCTGGCGCGGTTGCCTCGGAACCGCACCGCTACCTACGTAATTGCTAGCTTGTCGACCCGCCGGAGACGTCACCAGTACAACTCCTCTTCCAGCAAGGGAAAAGGAAGAGGAACAAAAAAGGAAAAAAAAAAGAAAAGAAAAAAAAATTGGGATAGAGTACTTAGCGAATGTCTTGAATGGGAGACTCACGCCGGGGCCGTGTTGCGGCATTGGCCAGCGGAGCCTTGAACTGGGAGACTTGCGCCGGGGCCGTGTTGCGGCATTGGCCAGCGAAGCCTGGAACTGGGGACTCGCGCCGGGGCCGTGTTGCGGCATTGGCCAGCGGAGCCTTGAACTGGGAGACTTGCGCCGGTGCCGTGTTGCGGCATTGGCCAGCGAAGCCTGGAACTGGGGACTCGCGCTTGGGCCGTGTTGCGGAATTGGCCAGCGGATCCTGGAATTGGGGGCTCGTGCCGGGGCCGTGTTGCGGCATTGGCCAGCGAAGCCTGGAGCTAGGGACTCGCGCCGGGGCCGTGTTGTGGCATTGGCCAGCGGAGCCTTGAACTGGGAGACTTGCGCCGGGGCCGTGTTGCGGCATTGGTCAGCGAAGCCTGGAACTGGAGACTCGCGCCGGGGCCGTGTTACGGCATTGGCCAGCGGAGCCTGGAACTGGGGACTCACGCCGGGACCGTGTTGCGGCATTGGCCAGCGGAGCTTTGAACTGGGAGACTTGCGCCGGGGCCGTGTTGCGGCGTTGGCCAGCGAAGCCTGTAACTGGGGGGGGCTCGCGCCGGGGCCGTGTTGCGGCATTGGCCAGCGGAGCCTTGAACTGGGAGACTTGCGCCGGGCCGTGTTGCGGCATTGGCCAGCGAAGTTCCTCCCCTCCGATCAACAGCGAATGGTCGTGCCGCTTGATGGAGAAGTTTTATCAACTCAGTCACGACCACAGGGAACCGTGGTGCTGCCCGACCGAGTTGAAGGGTTTCACAGCTTGGCGCCATCCCACGTTGGTGCGCCGCGCTGCTCCCGTCCGAGTGAGGCGAAAATCCTGCAACACTTATAACAATGGATGCCTTGCTTGTGTGCAACTGTTAGCATAGGATGACAAACAAGGAAAAAGAATTGAAGAGACAAAAAAGGTTTTGTGTTGGATTTGAAAAAAAAAAGTTGGCTTTCCCACCAAGCGTTAGCTATGAGAGCAGCTTGAGATCGGGCTGTCAAAGGACTGTGCCATGAGGTACCGCCGAATGACCGTGGCAGTGGTGGATTGGCCTTGCCTCCTTTGTGTATGTGAGTGCGGACCACATGGTTCCACGACTCTGCTGGGCGGCGATGGGAATTATTGCCTGAGTCTTTCCCTCGCATTGAGTTGTACCAGAGCCCGCTCGCAACCCTCGTCGTGGGGACATAGGTGCGGCTGAGTTGGTATGGCTTTGGGATAACGGCTAAGGAATTTTGCCATCTTTTTGCCGAGGATGGTGAACAGCTCCCCTCCGCCTTCCGACTTAAAACTTGCTTGATACTTGATTGGGCCATCTTCTTTGGAGACCCTTGAGGAACTTGAGCTTGTGTTTCTTTTTTTATTGGTTTTTTTTTTCTTTTCTTGGTCATCTTCTTGGAGACCTCCTAGAACTTGGACTTGCTTGAATCTTGAGGAACTTGGAGGGTCGCCATTCACCTTTGTGTATCTAGGTGAATCCTCGCAGGCTTCTTTTCTTTGTCCCTTGTTTTCACCTTCCAGGGTGGCAAGAGGCTGCACACTGAGTGGAACTTGTGTTGCACTAGGTAGCCCTTTCTTGCTCTTTTCCTATAGTCTTCCCTGGAGTGTGTTGTCCCACGCCAAGGAGCGCGAGGGGCATGGTCGCCTCGCTGCTCAGGAGCAACCCAGGTTGTCTTCCCATTGCCCCCAGTAGAGCACGCTTGACACGCGCCGTGTTTGGTGCATGAAGAGGGGCATCGGCCTCAAAACTCCACCAGGCGAATTAATGCCCTGAATCCTTCCAGGCATAGTCCCAAGGCAACATTCTGTTGAGCTGGAGCTGAACACTTCGTGGGAAAAGCCGTTTTGATTTTTGTAGGACGCATGCAGTCCATGAAAAAAAACAAAAAGAAAAATGGCGGCCGAACTGTGCGATGGTGAATGCACGCCAACCACCGGGGGAGGCAAAAAGTGGCAAATCAAGCAAAAAAAAAAACATTTTTTTAAGAACCTGCCGTTGATTGGGGGCCTGCGTCGCACCCCTTGTTGGTCGACCAGCTGGTAGGTGCCGCCTTCGTAGGCTTGCTTGATGATATATGACTCCTCCCACTTGAGCTTGAACTCTCCCTTCGTCTTGTGCTTGACGAAGATGGAGCATCGCAGTATGGGCACCAGCTCGCCTCTCCTGAAGACGTGCCTCTTGACGAGCTTGACGTAGGCCCTCGTCATGTTCTGGCAATACGGCTCCAAGTCTTGAATGGCGTGGGGACGCTCCTCATCTAGGGCGTCGAGCTCCAGACGCGGTACGCTTGTAGTGCTTGAAAGAGGCGATGTAGACAGCCGAGGAGGTGTGGTGTTGCTCATGGTGTTGAAGTTCACACCGGAATGTCGTCGGCGCATGAAAGGTTAGGGAGCACACTAATGCCCCCAGCAACACGCCAAAACGCTGTCGGCAGTGTAGATGCATGAGGAGGCAGTGCAGCCCTTAGCAACACATCGGAATGCCGTCAGCAGTGTACATGCATGAGGAGGCACGCGATTGCCCCCAGTGTTGTTGATGTAGATGAAGGCGCCGGAATGCCGTAGCGTGAAGGCATGCAAGGAGGAGGGGTGTGTCGCTCCTTTGGTTGTCGATGTAGAGGTAGAAGCCGGGATGCCATCATCGTGTAGTCGTACAAGGAGGAGTATGCTGCTTCTTGTGCTGTCGGTGTAGAGGAAGATGCCAAAATGCCATCGGCGGCGGTCAAGATGACCGAGTAGGTCTAGAGCCGCTTCCCGTTCTCATCATTGTCGAGGGAGACACCGGGATATCGGCGGCGGCGTAGACGACTGATGAGGCGTGGAGCCGCTCCCAATGCTCGTCATCGTTGGGGAAGACGCCAAGATGACATCGGCGGTGTAGACGACCGAGGAGGTGGAGTACCGCTCCTGGTGCCCGTCGTTGTTGAGGTGGACGCGGGATGCCGTCGGCAGTGTAGACGGCAGGGCAGGTGTGGAACTGCCCCCGGTGCTCGTCGTTGTTGAGGTGGGCGTCGGGATGCCGTCGGCTGCCGCACGCCATTGTCGTCTGTATGATGTCTTCTAGGTCGAGCTTGCGCCTGGAGCATCAACACCGCGACGTCTGCAACCTCCCGACGATAGATGCGGAGCATTAACGCCGGGTTGTCATGGTTCTCGCCTTCAACTTGGCTCCAGCACGATTGCCGGCTCCTAGCAAGAACGATGGATGGTGGAGGCGCAAGGTATCGCCGGCTTGGTGTGGATCGACGATCTTGAGGGCAACTGTCGTCGAAGGGTGGATGGCAGTAAGTCTTTGACGATGGGCACGTGGATGACTGCTGGCTTGGTGACGATGGTCGCCGTCACGCCGGCCTTTATGGAGCGCGTCAGTCTTGAGGGCGGGCTCCCATTCCTCGCTCCTTCCTCCGTCCATTCTCCATCACGTTCAGTTTCATTTGCCTGAAACTAGAGAAAAACATATGCACGCATATACTTTATGTTACTAGCACGTAAGTGCATGAAGAACCCATGCAACCTGCTAGTTTGCTTGCTTGTTTAAGGTGCAGCCCCGTGTATGCACTTGTTGGCTTCTGGTGGTATGTCTACCCCGAGCTGCATGCATGAACAGCTCCGAGTCCTCGGGACCACCATCACATGGTAATGCCCCCAGCGGCAGCTAGGTAACATTATGCAATGGCGCAGCGCACCACGGTAGTAGCACGTGCCCGCGCCTTGCTCGGTGAGTCGATGGAGGATGGAGTGGCCGGCTTTACGTAACACGACATCCCTTGGACAGCGGTAGGCCGGTATGCTGCCCCAGGCCATGCACGCGCCTGGGTAGACTGGCGCTCTCCTCTGCGCTCGCTTGAGGTAGACATGGACGCCGGGCATGGTCGTGCCGCCGGCCGTGAATCCATAGGCTTCTCGGCTCCAGCGTGGCCGTCGGCTTTGAACGGCGATGGCGGGCGAGGCTTGTCGATGGAGACCACCACCTCGCTTGGTGTAGACGCCGACCTTGAGGGCTTTGGATGGATCCTCTCCGCAGCTCCTTCCTCCGGCGGTCCTTCCTCTACACGCTCCCCGAGAAGAGGGTGCCTTGTTAGGACAGCTCCTCATCGAGAGACACCATGTGGCATGCCGTACAGGTTGGAGAATGGCGAAGACGAATTTGACGACCACTGTGCAGCAAAGATGGGAGGAGAACCATGTCCCACCGGGCGTGCCATTTTGTTTGAGAGAAAATTTACAAAGACATTTTCTCTTGACACGCGGGGGGAAAAATAAATACGCGGGCGTGCCAGTGTACTAAAGTACACAAATGAAAAAAATAAAAGGGAACACACTTTATTTATATTATGTGAAAATACAAATATAGTTCCCTCTTACAAATACGCGCTCCGTAACCTGCTGGCAGCGATCTTGACTTGGGCGATGTGGTCTTCTGGTTCCCGAGGCCTCGGAAAGCTCCCGGTTAATTACATCCACGAGTCCAGCTCGCAGAACACCTCCGATTAAGCTGCTGTGGTTGTCATCTTTGGTCTTCGCTTCACGTTCTCCATGCATGATGATGGTGGCGGTGTAGAGGTGGCGCCGGCGTGATCTATGGCCTCGTCGGTGTCCATGAGCCGGAGTAGCGTAGCTGGGACATCAGCTACGCCCGCCTGCGTCGTTCGCCTCGTCGGTATCGAACGGCGCATTGTAGTTGTAGTAGTGGTGGATCGATGCATGATCACGTGCAGCCGGACCGAGTCGGCGTCACAGCAGCTTGGTCGTCGGTGTCGATTGAGCCTTCCTGTCGTGGTAGATGTTAAGTCGTCGGGGTAGAAGTAGCCGCCTTGTCGGGGTAGCCGTTGGGATCGCGCCGTCGCGGTCATCTCCGGGTTGGAGTAGACACCGGTTCGGGGTCACCGTCGTGGTCATCTCCGGCAGCATCGTGTCATCGGGTAGCCGTCGGGGTTGAGGTAGCCGCCTAGTCGTGGTAGCCGTTGAAGATGTGCCCGCCGTCAAGGTTGCCGTCGGGCCGCCAGGATCGTCGTGGCCTCCAAGGTGTCGGTGTCGATCAGGTCGTGGTAGTCGATATACTGCCGCCATTGAGGTCGTCGTCCGGCCGCCGGGGTCGTCATGGCCGCCAAGGTGTCGGCGTCGGGTCGGGGTGAGTCAGGGACGTGCCGCCGTCGGGCCGCCAGGGGCGTCGTGGCTGCCAAGGTGTCGTCGTGGCTGCCGTGGCGAAGGCCGCTGTCCGCCATCATGCGTCGCCGAGTCATCATAGCGGTCGGAGGCTGCCGCAGCCGTCTTGTGTTGCTAGGGCCATCGTGGCGCCTTGTGGCCGAGATGATCTCGGATCTTGATCTCCTTGCTAGCCTGCAGGAGTGACGCATCTACAGTAGATGCATGTCTTCACGTTCTTTTCGGGTTAGCTCGTGTTGATGCGCACGTATGTGCATGCACATGCATGAGGTGCTGCATTGTCGTCGGCGGCGCCTCTCGGTCGTGCTCGATGGCGCTGTGTGATCGTCGCCGTCGGCCCGTCATCTTCGGCTGCCGCTGTCTTGCTGGTGGCGCAGCTCGCCGGCGCCGTGTCTTGCCGCCGTCCTGTCGCTGGCGCTGTCTCTGTCTGCCTCGTCATCATCTCGCCGTCGACATACGTGTCGTTTGCTTGTCGCCGTCGGCGCCATCTCTAGCAGCCCGCTGCGTACAGCTGCCTCTTGTAGCTCCCTCTTCCTCCACCCGTGCAACGTGGATGCATGCATAGATGCAACGTAGGGATAAGGAAGAAGAAAAGGGAAGAGTGCAGATCAACCTGCGGCGAGGACGGATGCTGGCGCCATGGCTTCTCGCCGCTCCGTGCTCCTGCTCGCCGGCGTCGACTTGCCTCCGGCGCGGTCGCCGGCCTTGACGATGACGGTAGTCGGGGAAGTCGCCGGACTGCTACAGCTTGCGGCAGGCCGAGGGCTTCGAGCTGCTTCTTCTGGCGGCGTGCAGCGGCCTGGCGGCGCCTCTGAGAGAAAAAGATCAGCGTCGATCGATGTAGCTCGATATGCCTCCCGGGGGCATCGACTGCTCGGCGTAGTTTCTTGGTCGGGCCGCAGGACGGGCGCCGATGGGGTCACCGGATGGATTGGTGTCTCCCGGGTCTTAGCTCCATAGATTGGTCCTCCCGGCGGCGCCTCCACGCGTGAGCTCGATGGAGAAGAACCGCCCCCCTTGGACGTGAGGTGCTACGGCCTTATATAGGCAATAACTAGGGTAGGGGTAGCGCGTAGGGTTTCGCTGCCGCCGCCTCCAGTAAGTTGAACGAGAATATCTCGAGGCCGTTAGTTTGTTTGCGGATCAAGCTGTTATTTTTATCCAGGGTTTCGGTGGCCACTCTATCCAGGAAAGTCCCAGCTCACTGCAACATGGGCCTGAACGAACGAGGCCCCAACGTGCGGAGAGAGTCTTGTGAATGTGTGTTTGCGCATGATTATCTCCTGGCCACCAAGGGATATCTCTTGCTTGCCCACCGGCCAAAATCTCAACAGCTGCCCCGCAACGAGGGCCTCTTGAACCTGCCGCATGAGTCCAGAATCTTCTAGAGCTCTATACCGCAGTGCCGGCCATATCACGTACGGTACGGCTGACGGATACCCGGCTCGATCGAGGTCAAGCCCGAGATCACGTACCAGCCCATGCACTAGTTAGCTTCCTTCCTTCCTTCATGCACGTACATTCACAGGCATCTTGATTCTGTGTTTTCCAACTAGAGATGACGTGAGCTCCAGGCAAAATGGGTAGCTAGCCTCTCTTCTTCCTCCTGCCCGGGTTCTTAATTAGTCCATTCACGATAGATGAACCAAGATACTCCAAGCTCGTCATGGCCAAGTATCATCATGACGTCAAGCTGACCATTAGCGCCGCTCGCCCGGTCGCTTTGTACGCGTACCACGGACACGGCCGCTACATACGTATACGCCGAGCGTACCCCATTACCCCGGACGCCGTGTGTTACGGCTGCCCTATGGGCCCATGCTATTTTAATTACGTTTAGTCTCATTTCCACGAACGAGACTACGCATGATAAGCTCCAATCTATCAGCTTGCAACTACGTGCAAGCATGGAGCTTCATGCAGCTTATTAGCTTCCTTTCTCTTTTTTTGCTTCTTGATGGCATACGTGGCCCATATGTTATGATCACGTTTTGAGAAAAAGTTTGTACAAAATCTCATCGAACACGAACAAGTGTGAACTGCTTCGTTATCACTTCCTTAAACTGCTTAGGATTTTCCCGTTCTTTGTGGGTACTGTGTCCATGCATCGTTGATCAGATATAATCCGCTTTGTGCTCCTGCAAATGCTCGTTTGCATCGTGTGGTAATAATGTTTCTGCCTTGTGTGTAGGCTTTGCTTGTAGCCAGCACTCTTTGCCATACTGATGTCGTTTGATCTCCTTGATTCTCCCCTTTTTTGACCGTCTGTTAATGCAAAGATGTGCGATCCTCTCACACGCGTGTTTGTGATACAGAAAGTTTGCGAAATCACCAGTATGGAAACAATGCAACCATTTGTTTCACCATGTGGCATCTCTGGACAAAATGGACTATACATTCGATCAGCTAGCGTACATTTTCCCTTGTCAATGTGCTGAATTTGAGTAATTGTAGCAGGTATAGGGCCTCGTTTTAGAAAGAGGGAAGCACGTCAAAAAGTGCTTCGGCAAATTACTTCGGGCACAACATGAACACATCAAGCAATCACGTACCGAATTGATGAACCTTTGTACGTGTCCGTTGAACGAAAACCGGCGGTGCAAGATAAAAATCGATTCTTTACTATTACAGGCAATGCTTGTTGGAGTTTGCTCATAGGGCTTCTTTCTTCACACAAGGCTTTGCTAGGATACAATGTAGTGGGTTCTCTTGCGTTCACATTGCAGGTAGAGATCGATCGAAAGGGCTAGGGCTAGGCTCCACGCCTGTGTGTTGTGCCAAGAACTCTGAGGAAACCTTAAACAATCAAGAGCCGATTTGAAGAGGCGGGTTTTGGAGTAAAGCTTTAGTCGCTTTGCTTCATTTTATGAAAGGATTAGCAATGTACATACATTCGTGATGGACAACAATCAATCCATGCACGCTGATAATTTCATTTCACACAGTTGCAGTGCTTGCTTCCTTTTTGTTCTTCTTCTTGGTCATGCCATGAGACAGTAGCAATAATGCAGCTAGCAGAGCGAGGGAGCCATCAGCCATGTGTGATCGCTCTCCCAGAGGTCCCAGCCTGCAGCCTTCAGGGCACCAGGCGTAAGCGCAGCTAGTGTGCGCAGCCATCACGAATTCGGAACTCACGATTCACGCGGCCTCGCCGATCTCCTGCCATTGATCACTGGCTCGGTCGAAACAGGTAGCCGCCCGGGACATCGCTTTTCCGCTAGCTCCGGCTATACGCGAGAAGGGAAAGGAGTAAAGGACTCGCATGTGACGTGGCCACACTGCTTTATTTCCTTGTTGCTCGATCATGTGTGTCAGCGTGTGAGGTTCAGGGTGATGGACGGACGTGTACATCAGTGCAAAGCTTCACGCCACCCTCCCTTTTCAGTTTGTGGTTTCACTGCAATTCAACTCTGATAGCTTGTGGGCTGTTTCGCTTTGCCAAAACTGCCATGCCGAACTGGCATGTCATCTTGTTCTCAGCACGTTAATGCATGGTGGCGAAAGACAAAAGTCTTATCAACTAACGCACTGGCCGGTGCCCTAAGACTAAGACTCTTCAAGATTCACCAAGCCCCGGGCTGAAACTTTCGGCACCCCCGGCCAGGGCCAGCGCACACAGCATCGAACTACCCTTTTTTGTTTTG
This sequence comes from Urochloa ruziziensis, assembly GCA_015476505.1. Lineage (NCBI taxonomy): Eukaryota > Viridiplantae > Streptophyta > Magnoliopsida > Poales > Poaceae > Urochloa > Urochloa ruziziensis. The sequence continues at coordinate 58,772,287 of CM027119.1, read as the reverse complement.
TGATGGATTTGTCATGCGCGAAATAGACGTACGCCTTGGATTGTGCATTCTGATTTCCCCGCACACGTCCCCTATTTCTCTTGTGTGTGTGTGTGTGTGTGTGTTTGAGAACTTTCTCTTGTGTTTTGATTGTGCTGTTGATTGCGATATGGGCCGAAAGTTGTACTGCCATTTGATCTTGTTGCAGTTTCTGGCCCAATTCTCGCTATCATTTGCTCCCGGCCGGCCCCATTTCCCAGTCTGGTCTCACTGGCTCCAAATGGTTGCTATCGGCTATTGCGTCGCCAGCCGGCGGCTGTGTGTCACAAACCTAACCACACTTTGATTCAACAATAGAACACAGCCGTGGCTGTGTCTGCTACTTGAAGATTGTTCCCTCACGGTTCACAAAGGCCTTGCTACGCTTAAACGTGAGTTACCTTAACCTTCCTAATCATTAATGTGACACCATGTACTACTCCGATAGTAAAATTGAGAAGTGAAAAAATGATGATTTCAGGAGGAATCAGAAAAAGTAGTTTCGCTGCCAGTGCCAGCATCAATCGGATCAATTTGGTCGGTCCAGCGGATTGATGAGTGGCCTCTCGTGATGTTCTTTTAATTGCACGTCAAGCGCGGTGCACATGGTGCTTGCTAGTTTCAGGCAAATCGTTAGACCCGCTGCTTCAAGGCTCTACTGATCGCTCATCATCATATATCGTCCTCTCGGCTCTCGCTGATCGCTCTGCGCAAGGAGCATGAAACGGGGAAAGCCCACCGCACACGCACACCCAACCCAACCCATGTTCTGATTCGCATGCGTGTGAAGCCAGTGGCCCAGTGCCTGCCTCCTCCTTTGTCAAGCCGGCCAGCTCTGCTATGTGTTCCTCCTCCGTGCATGCGTGGCTTAGCCGCTGAGGGTGATGGAAGAGAACTTGCTTAGCCAGAAGGACTTGGACATAGTTTCACGTACATGCACACTATCTGCTCCCACTCAAGTACTACTCGACGAGATTTTAATCGTAAATGCTTTTCAGGAACCAGAAATACTTTTAACCGTAAATGATCGTGGTTAGTTTATTCTTTGCAAAAAAAAAAAGGATGATTTACAGTATATAATTTAAACCGAGCAGTACAAAATACTAAAAATAGATCACATTTGTGTGCCTTCTTGTTCTTTTCACGTTTAACTTTGGTGATAGCGTCCTTGAAAAAAAATTGGTGATAGCGAAGAAATCTGTTTAAGACCGGGCGGCAATAGACATGGATGTCCAGCCCCAAGCCTTATATGTTAGGCTCCAAGCCCAATGACGGGTTCATGCAGTAAGGGCAAGTACAACGGTGTAGACGGCAGCTGCCTTTTTGGCACAAACATACAGCTTGAACAGACAGTGGGTTGACTGTTTAGTTGTCTGCAGGATGTTTAATGCATCCATTGACACATAAATCATGATGATCTAGTGCATACTTGATCTTTGTAGCTATTTTGTTGCATGCATGATACAATGCACACTATATTCAAATATTTCATATAATTTTTTTCTCCACTTATTTTTTTTTCTTTTTCTCCCCTTCTTCTCTTTCTTTTTCTTTTCTTTTTTTTCCTTCTCTCCGCCGAGCAGTTTCTAGGTTCTTCCCATTCTCTCTTCTCTCTCGCTATCCCCTCCCTCCTTCTCTCATCTCGCAGCACGCACAGGAGAAACAAGCGCATCACGTTCCTTCTCCCTCGGAGCACACTCTCTCTCGATATCCCCTCCCTCAAGAGGCGCCGCCTCGCAGCATGAAGCACCGCCGGAGTCCCCCAAGCATACCAAAGCGAACCCGCCGGAGATCTACGACTCCGTGCGAGATGATTCGGGGGACCGGCGGATGTCGGATTCCGGATCGCGATTCGCGAGGACAGACACGAAGGAGGGGGAGGGAGCGGGGAACTCTTGAAGCGGCGGAAGGGAAGGGAACTGGAAGCGGGGCGGCGCTCGTACGCTCCGCTGAGGAGGCCTCCGCTCGTCGCTCGCCATGGACTTCTTGGTGCTTGATTTTATCTTCTTGGTGCTCGATTTGGACTTCTTGGTGCTCGATTTCATCTTCTTGGTGCTCGATTTGGACTTCTTGGTGTTCGATTTGGACATCTTGGTGCTCGATTTCATCTTCTTGGACCTCGATTTGATCTTTATACTTGTGAATCCGGCCGCCGCTCGCCACGGCCGCTATGGCAGCGAGCTCGATTTGATGGCGAGAACCTTGGGGGGTTCAGAAATTTCTCCCGCACGCACAAGAGATCCTGGCTGCCGTCGTCTCCCCGCATCACCTCCTACAACGGGCGCCGAGTCGTCGCGGTCACCTGGGAGCACGAGCTCAGGTCGTAGATGAATGAGACGACGGCTCGGTCGTGGGTGCGGTCGCGCAAGGGTGTTTGTGAAAAAATGCCGCTGCATGTCTACGGCAGACGACGCGCGTTGTACGTGCCCTAAGAACTCGAAGAAGAAAACAAATCCAACTGATTCTTTGGTTTAAAAATGTTAGTAGCTTGGCTAGCTATTGAAAGGATAACCCAAGTTTTATGATAGTAGTGAAAATGGTACCTTGTAAATTGTTAAAAGTTACCGTGACATTATGATAAATTAAGTTGGGAGTTTTTTCCCCCTTCTTCCTCATGCCGGCTGTATCTGTATCCTTCCAGAGTTCGAGTCTCTCCTCTTGCCTGTGCCGGCTGTTTGCGGCCACAGATATTCGCAATCATAATTTTAATTTATCATTCCTGGTCTGCACTCTTCTATATATCGCACACAGTCCTGCAATGCTAACAAAGCCCCACTCACCCAGAGCCATAACCAGAAGGAAGGCAGAAACAACTAATGGCCCTGGGCTAAGCTAGAGTTAGGGCGCCGATCATGCGCATGGCAAAGGAGGAGCTGCGCCACTGCTGCTGCTGGGTCCTCGGCGTGGTCGCCGTCACCGGAGTGACGTTCTTCGGGTGCGTGGCCGTGGCGAAGAGCGGCGACTGCGTCGTCCCCTTCCGCGCCAGCGTCGATGAGGCCTCTCTGGCGCGCCTGTCCCTCGCCAACAACGGCACGCCGCCGCCGGCGTCGTTGTCCCTCGCCTACGACCTGGAGCTCGTGGTCGCCCTACGGAGAAACAGCCAGGCGGCGGGCGTCAGCCGCGCGTCGCCGCTCGACGCCGAGCTCCGGTTCCTCGGCCGGCCGCTCGCCTGCGCCCGGCTCGCCGGCGCGGAGTGGGCGGCGGCGGTCGGCGGGCCCCGCCCCCGCGCCGGCGACCCGGGGAAGATGGTGTACCGCCTTGCCTGGAACGGCGAGACGAATGCGACGGCCCTGGCGCTCGGGCCCGGCGAGGCAGCCGCGTTCGCCGCGGAGAGCGCCGCCGGGGTCTTCGAGATGGAGCTCGTCGTCGCCGGGGAATTCAAGTCCGCTGCCCGCTTCCTGCCGAGTTGGTGCCCGATCAGGGTGGCCTGCCCGCTGAGGCTCTCGTTGTCCACCGCGGCGGCGCCGGCGCCGTTCGCGAGGGTGGAGTGCGCGTCGCGCCGTCGTAGCTAGGCATCCGCATGACCACGGTACAGTGAGGAATTCTGCTTAACTCTCGCTTACTAGTGATGACTGATGATATGCTGAAGAATCGAACAAGCAGGAACCCCCTCCGACTACTTTTAGTTTTCCATTCCATGAAGCCTATGCTGTGCTTAAAATGTCAACACGGTATCTCTGTTTGAAATTAAGTTCGCCGTATGATCAATCGGTACTGAGTAGAATAATCCACTTTGTTCTTGCAAGTGATGACGCTCATTTCTGCCTTGTAACCAGTGTCCTCTTCTGACTAGCTAGAGCTCTTTATGTCCTAGCTAGCTTGATATACATTTTCTCCCCCTATGCTGATGCAAGGATGCGGAGTCCTCAGGTGTAAACAAGTTCACAAGCCCACACCCAACCGAGGGCAACAACAATTCGTTCAACTGTGAAATGCACATGGATTGTGTTACCGTTCATTTTTGTTTGTGAAAGCCCTGGATCATATCATACAGAAGAGGAGAGTAGTAGCGTACATTTATCCCATTTCACATAGCAAACTCTAAAAAGAAGAAGAAGAAAAAACACAAGGAAAGCATAAACACAAATGGACCGTTCAACGAATTGAGTAGAACCAGCATCGTGCTCCTCGCACCTTTCAGGCAATGCCTAGCTAGCAGGCCTGCTGCTCGATGAAGAGAGAGACTAGTCACAAGGCCAAGGCTCAAAGCGTGGCGTCATCGGGCATGTGCGTGTGTGCCTGACCTAGTGACCAGTTCCATCACGCGCGCCGGCCTCTCTCGTCGTCCTCTCGCGCGCTCCGCGCAAGCACGAAACGGGGAAAGAGCACGGAAAAAAATGCAAAGCACTACCACTTCCGCACTGCACACGCCCATGTTCCGATGCTGCTGCATGCTCGTCTCTCTCGCTCGAAATCGATCGCCCGCCGGCCATCGCGTGGCCCTGACGCCGGAAAATAAATTGGGTGCGCACCGTGGTCACCGTGCGCACCCCGCCCTTGTGTCTCTGCGACGTGGGCCTCGGGCCTCAGTAGTCCCCAATAGTATTAGAGGAGAAATTACCATCAAAGAAACAAGTGCATTTCATTTCTCCTTCGCTCAGGCCCACGTCGTAGGGACAGAGGGGGAGGGGTGAGTAAGGTCGCCGCGGTGCGCACCCAATTTATTTACTGACGCCGTGTCCAGCTGCCCGCATGCATGTGAAGGCAGCGGCCGCAGTTTCCTTTGTTGGTCTCTCGTCAGGCACTCAGGCCAGCTCTGCAGAGCCGATTTCTTTCTTCATGGATGCGTGCTAAAGGGTGATGGGAACTGGCTAGACGGACCAGGACACACTATCTCCTGCTCGAGTACCACTCATCATCGACGAGATAAATCTGAACATTTTTCTTTTGGGATCAGAAAGATATGCACGGTAGGGCGCGCGCTACCAGTACGTTTCGATGTCACGGAAAGCGATGATTGGGATTGGGGCTAGGTGTGACACCTGCAGTTCTTTTCGCAAAATGGCTGCTAGATACTCCGTATGATATAGCAGTACAATTAGAGCGTGGGCGTGGTTAATTCTGGTTACAAGAGCGCAAACGATTCAGAAGGTAAGGCTTTGCTCTCATCTGCGAGGCTCATCTGGTTGGGGATAATTAGCCGAGTGAATCAGGGTTTAGAGGCAAAACTTAATAAAAAACCTATAGTTTGTTTTTTAGAATGAGAATTTTAATGGTGAGGCGAAGCAGGAGCTAAACTTGTTCTTTAAAAAAAAAACTCTCAATAGGGCTTTACCGTCGCTGCTAACCTTGCTCCTCACCAAATCCATGGCAGCAGTTGGTTTGGGCTCAATTGAGGCTCTCCACAGCTCGATTCGATCATGCTCGAGCTCGATTAAGCATAACTCGTTTTGTCGGAGGGCAATACCAGGACCCCCAAGGCTAGAGATCTACGAATAAATAAAACATAAGCTTATACAGAACTAGACCCAGCCCACGAGAAAAAAAGCAACCCAACAAACGCACCATGACCGGCCCAGCTCGGTCGGGGCAAATAAAGGCCCTGAACGAGAAAAGTGTTCGCCTCGCCCGAACCCCAATGGAAGGGCGGGAGGCAGGCACCTGGGTCGGGACATCCGCCTCGCCCGACCTTAAGGTCGGGAAAACATGCGATCAGATCAAGATCAAGGCCACATCGCCCGACCAATAGGGGAATCTTTGACCCCCCCACCCTGCCAGGCCCTCGTGGGGCCAGAGGCAGGCGGGACGAACAGAGATCCACCAAAAGTGTGCTTAGGGACTGGCATACTGTACCGAAACCCATCATGAGGCCAAAGAAACTAAGCCAACTTGGCCGCCACGGTAAGCCTGCCGTAACAGAGGCATGGGCACGTAACAGGTAGGTCTGCCATCCTGCACGCATGGCAGTGAGACAAGGGCACCGCCCGTAAATATACGACGCTTGGCCAAGGGGCCAGCGAACGGGAGACCATCGGGGACATACGGAAGACCGGCGAATAAAAGAAGGCAACGCCAGGTAGACACCCCCTTTACCCGAGAGGTAAACGGGCGGCTGCCTGTACCCTGTCCACCATCGCCACCTCACGCGGCATGGGCGGACGGCGGACTGACGGACAGAAATGACAGAGAGACGACCGCTCCTCTGACGACGAACAGGGGCACGCGTAACCTACGGGATTGGACACTAGGCCAGGTTTAGACCTGTTTTTCTTTAACCCCCTCGAGGGATTCATCCTTTTTCCATCCGACCCCCTGTAAAAGGGCTTCCCCTTCAAGTATAAAAGGGGAGGCCAGAGCTCTTTTCTCTCTCTCGAACACTTCCAACTCAGGCTCGCGTACTCCCTTGAGGCCTGAGAACTCTTCTCTCCCTCGTCCGTTTGTAACCCCTACTGTGAACAGAAGAATGAGCAACACGAGCAGACACCCACACTGGACGTAGGGCAAGTTGCCTGAACCAGTATACATCCTTGTGCTTGACTTGCCCGAACCAGTATACATCCTTGTGCTTGACTCGCTAACCAACAGGATCCCCACACGCAAATATATAAATTTACTTGCCGTTGGTACGAAACACCGACACGTTTTTTCTTCACTTTTAGAGAAAAAAAACTCGACCCTGTTAGGGGAAAGAGCTCTACAGTTTTTCATTAAAAAGAATCGAACCGGATCGGGTCCGCTGGTGCGACTACTCACCTCCTTGACCACATGGACTAGAAGGGCTTTCACTTTTTTTTATTGCTCCAACGATTTTTTCATTTCTTGTTAAATATTAGCACCCGTTTGGCACATGACAGTGTAGACATTATGATAGTAGTGAGAAATGGTACCTAGTAAATTATTAAAAGTTTACAGTGACATGATAAATTAAGTTCAATGTTCACGGGAATTATATCCCCCTCTCCCCCTCTTCGGCTATTCCTCATCTTCCAGTCTCTTCTTGCCGGTAGACGCTGAAGAATCGAACAAGCATGAACGTCATATATTAGAGAACATAGGTAGTACTAGTAGAATTTAGAAACAAAAAGAATCGTGCATACTCATATGCTTTGAGGAATCAGATCTCTACCGTAGTAGTACTCTGGTAAGTTTATTTTGCTGCCACTGCCAGCAATAATGGAGCCAACATTTGGTCCAGACAATTGAACAGAGAGTCTCGTGTACGCTCCTTAGCGCGTACAGTAAAGTGGTGCTCACTAGCTAGTTTACGCAACGGCAGTCTGGGTCTTCGAAAGGCCTAGGCTGAAAGCTAGCGTACGTGTTCCCCCGGCCGGCCATGTGTGTGTGCGCGCCTGACCCTTTTTTTTTTTTTTTTTTTTTTTTTTTTTTTTTTTTTTTTTTGAAGAGAGGTGTGTGCCTGACCAAGCTAGCATCGACCAGTGCCATCACGCGCGGCCAACAGCTCTCTCTTTCGTCGTCTCGCGTTTTGGGCAAGCATGAAACGGGGAAAGAGCATGATCAAAGCACCAGCACGTACTACTGCACTACACACACACACAAAACGGGACGCACCCATGTTCTGGTGCTGCTCGTCTCAGTCGCCCGAAATCGCCGTGTCCAGCTGCCCGGCATGTGCGACGAGCCGACGAAGATAAGGGGGCTCGCGTGTGAAACCAGCTGTGGCCTTTACTTGGTGGTCGTCAGGCCAGCTCTGCTTTCCTTCTTCGTGCTTGCATCCATTGGTGAAGGGTCAGGGTGATGGAACTGGCTACTAGCTAGGCGTACACTCGATCGAGATATACTCATCTACAAGCCTATAATAATAGAGTCGAGAGACCAGATAATATCTGCAAGGAATCAGATATGCATGGTACGCCACCAATGTCACACAGACAAGGGCCCTGTTTAAATGTTTCGCGAAATTTTTTTCGAGTATGTTCCCGCACATGTATGGCATATTAAATATAGTCGAAAAAAATAACCCATTATATAGATGGAGTGTACTTCGCGAGACGAATCTAATGAGCTTAGTTAGGTCGTGATTAGACAATAAATTGCTACAGTAAACATGTGCTAATGACAGGATTAATTAGACTCATTAGGTTCGCCTTGCGATGAACTGACAGAATCTGTAATTAGTTTTGTAATTAGTCTATATTTAATACTTCAATGTGTGTCCGACATACTGTAAATTTTTTTCGCGAAACATCTAACACGGGCCAAGTACTGCCTCCGCTCCAAATTACAGGTCGTTTTGACATTTTTAAGTTCATCATCTTTGTTACGCACCTAGATAAACGTTATGTCTAAATTCATAGCAAAATCTATGAACCTAGAAAAGCCAAAACGACCTATAATTTGAAACGGAGGAAGTAACGATGACTAGGCCGCATTGGTTGGGAATAATTAGTGGAGGGGTTCAGAGTTTAGAAGGTGAAACCATAAAAATTCTCTCATTTGTTTTCTAGGAATCAGGGTTTTGGTACGATGACGATGAGCAATTGGAGTTTAGGGGACCAGCTCTCATGAGAATCACTAAACTAGGAGTATATATCATAACCGTTCGTTCATTCTTCTGACATATATTGAACAATCTCCCACTGCCTAACTCACTAAACAAACAGGGGATTATGCATGATTCTTTGTTAAACATCTCATCTTAATTATCATTCCAAGTTAAAAATGCTCCCTAGCGAATTCCCTGTCAGCTCAGAAACCTGCAGCTGAACTCGTACATATATGTCCTTGGCATCTCCTCTTGCTGCCGCAGGTCCGCAGATCGACTCGCAAGTCGCAACCATCCAGTTCACACAGTGACTTCCAGTACCATTCCACCCTCGATCTCCACTCTTCCATACTCCACTGCGCGGGGGGCGCTGATCTGACCATGGCAGGCGACGGCACGCGCCACGATGTTGCATCATGCTGCTGCGGCTTCATCCTCGGCGCCCTGGCGATCGCCGGAGTGCTGGTGGCGGCCTACGGCTTCGTCATCCCCGTCCGCGTCACCGTCGACGCCGCCTCCCTCGGCAGCCTGGCGCTCGCCACCGACGAGCCCGCCGCCGCCGCGGCCAACGGCACGGCGGCGTCCTTCGCCTACGACGTCTCGCTGGCGGTGACCGTGCGCAACTACAACTGGGTGATGCGCGCCTCCCTCGCCGCGCCGCTCGTCGCCGAGCTCCGCTTCCGCGGCCACGCCTTCGCCCGCGCCCAGCTCGCCGCCGGCGGCGACAGGGTCCCCGCGCTGAGGACGGCGGTGTACGGCATGGCCGGGGTGGCCCAGAGCGCGCCCGTGGCGCTCGGGCCCCGCGGCGCGGCCGCGTTCGCCAGGGAGCGCGCGGCGGGCGTGTTCCACCTGGTGCTCGCCGTCTCCGGCGAGGTCAAGTACGACGGCCACCACCGGCGGCGCGCCATCGGGGTGACATGCCCCCTCATGCTCTCGCCGTCGTCCACGGCGGCGTTCGCGAGGGTCAGGTGCGCGTAGGCTGGCCGGCCAGCATGCATTATGCATGAGCTCAGCTCGCAGCGTGTTGCCGAGCGATGGCATATATAGACGCGTTCACCAATTACAGCATTACACTAGCAGAGATCAGGCTGTAGTATGGAACAAGCAAGCATGAGCTCTTCTCACCGTTAGGGCCCGTTTGTTTGGTTGGAATTTGAAGGAATTGGAGTAATCGTGTGATTTCCATTCTGTGTTCAATTTTCAACTCTGTATGTAGTATGTTGAGAGTTCGTAGTATGATGATGAGTTGATCAGTGAGTAACCCTCTTTGTTCTTGCAAGTGGTGGTTTGTGTTATGCGATGTTTGTTCTCCCTTGCATGTAGCCAGCACTCGTCATCATAATCTTGGCAGCAGCTAAACAGGTGAAATCCGGGATCAGAATAGCAATCCATGAATTTCAAAAATCAGCTGGTGCATCCCTTTTTATTGGCCATGCCATCAAACAGGGCAGCAGAGGGAGCCATGTGTATGCCTGCCCAGCTCGATCACTGGACGTAGCTATCACGCGCACCTCTGCGAGTGGTCTCGCCTCGCCCCTCTCGCTCTCTCAGTCTCAGCTCCACGCGAGCAAGAACAAACGGGGAAAGCGCCTACCACCAGACAACAGTCCACTACATACACAGCACACACACCCCCAAGCAACGATGATGCCCTGGCCTAGCTAGTCATTTCATGTTAACGGCCGGCGAATTAGATCAACTGAAGCAGCGGTTGCTGCTTGAGCCTATTATCTTTTTTTTTTAAAAAAAAAACGTACCGGAGAGCTGCCGGCCGCGTGGATTGGTTGAGCCTAAATGGCTCAATTCTGATGCCTTGGGCGAAGGCTTTCCCACTTCACCGAGGCTTATTAGTTAGGCTGCCGCAGAGTAAGCACCGTACCATACTAGAGGCTAGCTTAGAGCTGTATTTGTATGAGATACCATCAGAATAATGACGACCCAAATTCATACTCCACGTGCCAACGCAAGAAGGATAACCTCCATGTGGCAATGTACACATGATCTTTTAAATTTTTACGGCTACTTTGTGCATACAGCGTGCCTATACGTTAGCTCGTGCATCACCGGCCAACTAGCGTGTATACCTCTCTATGCCATTTTGACTCTTCTCCATCAATACATGGACGGATGGACCGGCAGTAAACATATCAGCTTTTGTGTTAAAATGCCATTTTGATCTGATCTCTATATCATGTAGTTCAGTATACTTGGATCATGTTGTCGATTTGTCATTTGTCTTGCACAACTTTTTCTTAGTAGACGGCTAGACGCGTGTGTGTTTGTAAATTCAGGAGCCAACAAAAAAAAATCGGCGCTTCATATAAATTCCACGGCCAGCAATAATTAAATTGAGACGATTTTGTCCACCAGATTGACGTCGATTCCTGGCCCTTTGCACAAGATCGGCGGTGCAAGATAAAAAGTGGTGCATGCTAGGCAATGTTTGAGCCTCACCTGTTTCAAGACTCGTCTCCTGCTGAAATGTGTGTCCTATCTTACGAGGGCCCCACACTTTCCCATCTCGTCCTCTCGCTCTCTCCTAGTCTCCTCCGGCCACAATGAGAGCAAGTATTATGGCTTGCTATGAGCCGGCTGAATCCTTGTTGACGGAGAGAGAAATGGAGAGAGAGTGTAGAACGGGCACCTCGCGAGACGGCGGCGTGAGGCGGGCGCATAAGCCTGTGCTGCGTTCTCATTTGCTCCCATGCTACTGCGCTTGATCCGTACTGGGTGCATGCGCTGTTGCATGCTGCAAAGCTGCTACGGCGTATTAATTACAAGCCACGTTGGAGTCTATTTCGCCGGCATGCTAGCGCAACCATAACTCTTGCTCTGAGGAAACGGGCGGGCAAAGCACACCGCGCCTTCTGCGCTGCTGCCGTGGCATCCATTTTCACCCATCGAAAATACTAGCTACGTAGCTAGCTAAAGACGATGGCTTGCCGTCTCGTGGCCGTGCCAGTTGCCCGGTGCCAGCACACGCGCACGGTCCTTTTCACTCCGTCGTCGCATCGCATATTCGCATCCGGAATCTCAGTATTGCGTGCGACCGCGTGGTTGGATGCTTGCGCTCGGTCCGGCAGCTGCCGCTGCGTGGTTGAAATCCACGTTGAAATCTTGCGCTCTTCCGTCACACCGCACACGGTGGACCCCACGTGGGTGAACCCACACGGACGGGGGCTCACCCGAGCCGCCGTGTGTGCTCGCTCTAGCGCCCCTCATGCTTTTTTAAAATGTTTGTTGACAAAAGTTTGTTGCTGTAAAAATTTATGTTGTAAAAATTTTATCGCAAGCAGGCGCACAAAACTTTGTTGACAAAATTTTGTTGGAAAAAAAATTGACGTTGAAGAATTTTGTCGCAAGCAAAAGTTTGTTGCAAAAATTTTGGCGCTGAAAAATTTTGTCGTAGGCAAACAAGCAAAAGTTTGTCAAAATAATTTCTCAAAAAAAATTTGTCGCTGAAAATGTTTGAGCAAGCAAAAATTTGTTGTTGAAGATTTTTGTTGCAAAATATTTCTTTGTAAAATTTCTCTTTGTCAGACTTTTTTCTGCTGTACAACTTTTTTTCATAGGAGAGCATGTGCATGTACAGGGGGTGAGTGGGTAGGGGGCCCGCCCTCCTGCTTTTTTGTTGGCTAGCCCGTGAGCCAGCCATGCAGCCATGGAGCCTGCAGAGGGTTAGGGTGCATGTGCATGCCGCAGGGGTGGGTTGGCGCTGCTTTTTATCGTTTTGTGTGAGCGTACGGCGCTCCCCGTGCGGACGAGCGTAAAATAGACTAGCCCTATTCGCATCCCATCATGTGAAGGTAGGAGGCCGTATATATATGATTAATTGCTGGTGGTTTCACAGTTACATTCCGATCCGTTGTGTGGGTGCGGCACACAAGGTTATTCACGCGTGATTGTGCCTTAAATCTTCACATTATACGCATATATACAAAAACGATTCAGCGTACCAGTTACCTAGATGAAAAAAATTATAATTGCCCTTGTGGCCAAGTAACGAAGGCTCCGGTTAATGCGAGCAGCACACACAGGCCATAAGCCCAAAATAAGGCCCAAGCCCATTCAAATTTGGAAAAAGTCCTTTTAACCCCCCTCAACTATCGCCCGAGTCCGATTTTCCTCCCTCGTCTTCAAAACCGGATATTTAACACCCCGATCTCTCGAATCCGTTCGTTTTACCCCTCCACGGTTTTCCATGGCGGTTTTTGTTGACATGTCAGAAGGGCCCACAGGTGCCTTTCTCTCTCCTCTCCCTTCCACCCATCGACCCGCCGATCCTCCTCCGCTCGCGCACCGCCGCTCCCGGCTCCTCCTCTGACCTGTGCCCCGTCGCTCCTCCTCCGACCCGCGCCCCGCCGTTCCTCCTCCGATCCGCTCGCCGTCGCTCCTCCTCCGACCCGCGTCCGTCCCTTCGACCGTGCCCCGCCATTCCTCCTCCTACCCGCTCGCCGCCGCTCCTCCTTCAACCCGCTCGCCGTCGCTCCTCCTCCGACCGCGCACCGCCGTTCCTCCTTCGCCCAGGTGCGCCGCCGCTCCCCCATCCGCTCCCATCCACCTACGCACAGATCAGGCGCCGGCGACGTCAAACCCGCGCCGTCGAACTGCTCCGCCCCTTTCCAAGAGATGGGCCCTCCCGATCCCGCTCCAAGCCGCCACTGGCGGCGGGCGTGTCGGAGTCTCGTCGGGTTCCCTGGTGTTGGGGGCGACGGCGGACGACTGGGTCAGGCCGCCGCCAGATTCCGGCGGTGGCGGCTAGAGGGCGTCGTCGGGGAGCGGGGTCTCCGCGCCGGGACGCCGCTACCACCGGCATCTATCTCGCCGCGAGGCACTGCTGCTCGTGGAGGCTGCAGGGGGATGGCTAGTGGTGGAGGCGGACGGAGGAAGACGCGGCAGGAGGGGATGGAGCCGCCTCCTGCTGGGAAGGAGAAGAGGATAAGGATGACGGGTGGGCCTGTGACCAGCTGACAGGTGGGCCCCACTGCCACGTTTGCAAAACCGGCCTCAGAAACCACCGAGGGGTGTAAAACGAACGGTTTCAAGAGTTCAAGGAGGATAGATACCTGGTTTTGACGATGAGGGGAAAGCCAAACTGGGACGATAGTTGAGGGGGGTCAGAAAGACTTTATCCTTCAAATTTCGTAGATCAATCTTAAGGAAATCTCGGCCCGAACTGAGACGTGGCCAATTTAAAAATTGTTCTCCACCTATTTTCTTGCGCTTTTGGTCACTGCTTGACCGCGCTATAGGACCTCCTGCAATGGTATAGGTATCACACTTCTCTGAAACATAACTCTTCTAATGATCTAGCTTTTGACACATAGCTTATAATATAAATGACCTCATACGTCATCACACACGATCTCATAGTGTGTATATAAGATTATTTTTTGATCAAGCTCCAAAACTTTAGTTAAGAGCTAACCATAGGAGGAGATCTAAAGAGTTGTGATGGAGTGGTATGGGCATCTCAAAAACATATGAGAAAAATAATATATGATATGCATAAACTTTGTTGCAAATCTCTTGTCTGCACAGATAAATTTTTTATTCCCTCTATATAGGAAATAGATGTCAAACATTAGAAATATAAACCACGAATAACTTTTAAGTTGTCGAGTTTAAAAATTTGAAAAACCATATGTATAATTTTGTCTTGAAAAATATTTTTATAAAAGTATATATATTTTTTAATAAATATTTTTGTAAAATAAGAAGTCAAAGTTACATTTCGAAAAAAAACGACTTTTATTTCCTCGTGGATGGAGAATGTAGTATAGGCCCATTCGAAAAGGACACTGAGTAATAAATAAAATAAATACAGCTAAGAATTTGTTGGGAATATCAACTGCGAATCGCCATAGCCATTAATGGCACATTTATTTGGTCATGATTTTCGTATGAAAATGGTGGGCAAAACTCAAAACTGTTACTGCTATGTTACAAATACTCCAAAAGATGCAGCGGTCCATTTCCACGTAAGGCAACAACACATTTGGCTCCAAAATAGTGTTAATCTTGGAGATATTTTATTGGGCCTTTCGTTCTGAAGCGTCCAACCTCTACAAACGGATGACGAGAGACATCTCTTCTCTTCTTTTTAACTTTCGAACATCTCATTGACTCGTTCCAAGTAGTAGTAGTAGTCAAAATCGGATATTTATTTCATTTTCTCTTCCATGATTTATATGATATACATATCATGTTAGAAATTGCAAACAAAGATTGGACTTGTTTTTGCATTGGAACTCTATTTGATCTTCAGCACTTCGACGAAAGTTTCCCGTGCACTAGTTTTCTACACAAACGACTACGTACGTAGTACTTGTTACATGACAGCGGACGCCGGTGGATTCGTCCTAGGGCCTAGAGGATTGCTAAACAATAAGCATTGGATCTGCGATTAAATTAGTCAGATGACACCAAATGCGAAGGTGCTATTCCCGCTGTTCGATTCCCAACCAATTTGTTGTTCGATTTCGTCCTTCCGAGCAAATCTCCCAACAAATTCTATATCACCCTTCTACGTCACGCGAGCAACTCACGAATCACACAAGCAGGACCACACCCTTTTTTTTTAAAAAAAATAAAGGACCACACTTCTGAACAGCCGAACTCTTCTCCCTTCCTCAGCTGCTGCTCCAGCGCCCCACTCCATCGCGGTCAATGGCCCCCGCCGCCGCCGCCGCAGCCGTCCTGAGGCGGGCTCACCTCGCCGGAGTCCACTCGTTGGGCGGGCGCCGGCAGCCCGGTGTGGACCGCGTCTTGATGCTTCCTCGGGCAACCCCGCCGACGCGCGTCTCTTGGCGTATGTGCTCGACTCTGATGTCTAATCTAAAAGCTCTCCGAACTTAGTCGTGCATAGCGTGTGAATTGACGGGGGGACGCGGACTTTCTTTTGGTGTAGCAGTTTCAGAAATGTCTGGTTTGATTCATTTCGCCTCTTTTCCTAATTTTTTTGTGATATCACCGTTGTCTTAAGAGCTCGGATTTTTTGGGGTTTAGTTATCAATATCTGATCTTTTGATCATATAAGCTTTGCGGTGCCTCGATTGAAAAATTTGTGACGTAGTCTTTGTGTTTCTTCTACACAAGCAGAACAGGGATCTGGAGTGGGAGTGGTTGCTAGGAGGCTCCTCTGGGCGAGTGCGAGTGGCTCAATCGAGCAAGGTGACAGTGGGGAGGACGCGGTAGTGCCTTCTCAGGTGCCGTTCTGATGCAACTTTCTCTATGCCGCAGCTAATGGGCTATTTTACTCTATCAGTATTGGATGGTCCCTAAAGTATTTGCTTTGCACTTTGGATTAAATTTTACAGGTAGTTAAGGAGAGTAAAGTAGATTTCCTGAAGATCCTAAGCAGTGCTAACACCGTCATTCCCCATGTAGTGCTGGGGAGCACAGTTCTGGCTCTGGTGTACCCGCCTTCTTTTACATGGTTCACAACCAGGTCTGTTTCGAAATACTTTTGCTGTTCAGTTCAGATTCAGTTATTGAACTGTGAAGCATGGAACATATGTTGTTGGATCAACAGTCAGCGTTTATATTTCAGCTACGCTTTCAGCAGCCTCATTCAGTTATTGAAATTTTCTGAGTTCTAAACTTTTCTTTCAGTCCCATAAGTAAGAAATACAGGGAGTGTGACTTCTTTTAAGTATGCTTATAATTGATTCCTCAAAAGGCATTTAAATTATGTGTTGAATCCTTGCTATTCACCATCTTTCCATTCTCTACATGGTGCTGATTAGGCCTCTGTACTACAGGGATCCTAATGGTTCATATTCACTATAAACCCCAACCCCCGTTTTCTTGTAATAATCAATCATGAAGGGTCTACCTCTAACTTATAGGCAGGCTTGTATTTGTACAATTGGATAGTTTCATGTTTGTGTCAGTCTCAAAGTGTTCTAAGTTTTCACTTGTTTTACATCGCCAATGTGTCTGTGTGTCAATATTCTTGCAGGTATTATGCTCCAGCTTTGGGATTCCTGATGTTTGCTGTTGGTGTGAACTCAAGTGTCGAGGATTTTATTGAAGCAATAAAAAGGCCAGATGCTATTGCTGCTGGCTATATTGGACAGTTCATCATCAAGCCTTTGCTTGGATTCCTTTTTGGCACTCTTGCAGTTGCAGTTCTTAATCTTCCAACTGCTCTAGGTAAGAAATTGAGATCATTCATTTCATATGCTTTAGAAGGAGCATTGCAGAGTATGTAGTGAGTTCTGACATGAACTTGTCTCTAGGTGCTGGTATCATGTTAGTTTCATGTGTCAGCGGAGCACAGCTTTCAAACTATGCAACTTTCCTGACGGATCCACATATGGCTCCTCTCAGCATTGTTATGACATCATTGTCAACAGCTACTGCAGTTTTTGTGACCCCAACATTATCTTACTTTCTTATTGGCCAGAAATTACCTGTAGATGTCAAAGGGATGATGTCCAGCATTGTTCAAATAGTTGTTGCTCCAATTGCAGCTGGATTGCTCCTGAATAGGTATTCCCTTCATTGCTCTGAAGTAACAGGGGACAGCTGTGCTAGATTGAATAGTTATCTTTAGCTCCCACTTGGAGTAATTTATATTTTTCGTGTCTAAATTCATGCTTCTTGATATTGTGCAGATTCCTTCCAAGGCTCTGTGCAGCTATTCAGCCATTTCTCCCTCCGTTGTCAGTATTTGTCACCGCTTTGTGCGTTGGCTCACCATTGGCTATTAATATTAAGGCTGTTTTGTCTCCATTTGGATTAGCCATCGTGCTGCTCCTTTCTGCGTTCCATGTTTCATCTTTTGTAGCTGGTTATCATCTTGCTGGTACTTGGTTTCACAAGTCAGCCGATGTGAAGGCACTACAAAGAACAATATCTTTTGAGACAGGTGATGTGCTCTCCTGTTACACGAGGATATATTCTATCTAATTTGTTTTGTTATCTCAACAGTATCTCTTGCAGGAATGCAAAGTAGCCTTCTTGCTCTTGCTTTAGCAAACAAGTTCTTCCCAGATCCACTAGTGGGTGTGCCTCCAGCCGTGTCGGTATGTGAACTTTTCCCCATCCACTAGTGGTGTGCCTCTTGAAGATTTATCTCTTCCAAATGGCACTTTCCTGTCATTAAACCAGAGGATAGGTATCAACTCGTCATATGCATTCCACTGAATTAACCTCTGTCCAACAAATAAAAAACTTGTTACTTTGACCTGGATAATTCAGATGATACTTTGCCTCTAGACCTAGAAATTCAGATATAAACATTTTACTACAATAACATCTAGGTTCAGCATATTTTAAGCGCTTCAATTCAAAAGGGGGATATTTTCTGTTTGCCTTTGCATATAGATAGACTAATGATGATTTAAACGTCGTTAACTTGGTTCATACCTGCAGGTTGTGTTGATGTCCTTAATGGGGTTTGCCCTCGTCATGGTATGGTCCAAGAAAACAGGAACCTCGTGACCCATCTTGAATTAAATAAATTGTATTCAGACATCGCTATAACCCTTGTCAAAATTTTAGCCAGGCTAACTGAATCCCCATGTTTACCAGTCTAGCAATGTTCATCAGAGGTCAAGATTGCTGCCAGATGATCATCGTGGCGCATGATCCTGCTCACCTTTTCTTTTGCTTCACATTTCATTTCTGATCTTGGTTCTGTCGAACCAAAGATTTCCAGTGTCCCGAATCCTTCCAGAATCGCGAAAAACTCGTGTGAAAGAATCTCGGATTCTCGGTGACTAATGGCCTTGCTCTTGACTGGTGGTTAACTACCTTTCGTGAATTCACCACCTGTTGTGGTTAACTAATGTACTCTTTCTTGCTTCTCGCATCTGAGCTCGCTCGCAGTCAAGTATATACTTTTCTAAATTACCGTCGAATTTTACATGTTTTTTAACCATGCGTCCCAAGTGCTCAGCCTGCTATACTAGAAACGAAGTTCATAATCTCGCCATGTCATTCGGCGGGCTGGCCCCACTCCTGTTCAAACTTTATGAAAAAAAAACTCCTGTTCAAACGATCAGTTCTCGTGTCATATGGAATTTCTCGTGTGCCAAACATACCCCAAGTACTCACCGCAAAATAAAGAAGAAGCCAAATACGGTTACAGTTCTACACAGGTCACAGGGGCACAGGGCCAGAAGAAGTGTACTGTACTCGGCAACTGGCCGTATACATAAAGATATAGACCGTATACATACGGGTAGAGGCGTACACGTACAAGCTCGGCGAGTAATCCTCAACGACTCGCGGGGCTCGGGTTCTGTGAACGCTAACCTCCCGCAGCCCCGGCGCGTCCCAACTCCCATCCCATGGCGTCCCTCCGGCTCGTGGCGGCGCTAGCGCCCTCTCCTCGTCCCCCTCCTCCGCCGCCTCGACGTGAGCCGCGGAGACCACCGCCGTCCACGGTCCGCCCGGCGAGCGGGGTGGCCCTGGCGGCGGCAGCGGCTGCCGTGGCCGCGGCCGCGGCCGCCTCGCCACCGGCGCTCGCCGCGCTGTCCGAGCCGGCGAACGCGCTCTCGCTGCCCACCTGGGCCGTCCACGTCTCCAGCGTCGCCGAGTGGTACCGCCTCTTCCTCTGCTACCCGCTAGGACAGTACGCCCAAGCGATTGCTTCCGCGCCTGTAGCATCGCGAGGACTGAATCTCGGAGGGGGATTTGCGTTGCAGGGTGACGGCGATGTGGCTGGTCTGGGACTACGGGGAGAGGACGGGGATCAAAGGCTGGAAGGGCCTCTCATGGGGGATGGTTAGTGTTTAATTTCGATCGAAATCCCATCCTCGCTAAGATATCGTTTGCTGAAGAAATTCGTGGCGGTTTCAGTATCCATTTCTGTGTAGCATGATAAGATTCATATGCATTAAGATTCTGGGGCTACAATGGTTCCCTTCAGTGTTTTCTTCAGCAAACCATTCCTGTTTGTTCTGTTTGCAAACAGTCCTGTTCAGAGCTTTCCAATGTTTGCTGACTAACAACCTTGCATTGCTGTCCGATAGGTTCCACTTCTCGGTGGAGCGATGTGTGCTTGCACATGGCATTTCTTCTACAATTCAGAGTCTCTCGAAGTAAGATATTTCGTTGTAGCTGAAAATACTGTTTAACTGTGTTGTTTGCTGATATGATTACCACTTATTATTGGTCCCCAATTTTGTAATTGTTGTCAACTGTGCAATGCCATTGCATACCTGGCCTACCCTGACATGAAACCAGGAACTGTTTTCAGATCCCCTTTTTTCCAGAAATCCTTATGCCTTACTATTTTTCCAAACATATTTATTAAATCCAGAGCCCTTTTAGCGTTGTCATGAAAATAGAGAACATCACAATCAAGTTCGAGTAGTATTCCAAACAGTTATTCTGCCCCTATCGTTTGCATTTCTGATTCTGACAATGTTTTTTCTTACTTGATCCGCAGGTACTTGTAGCTCTTCAAGGTGCTCTGACGGTGATCGGTAACTTAACAATGTGTATTGCTGCATATCGCATCTTCAAAGCGTCCCAGGAAAGTTCTAAAACTTCATAGGCTGCAAGATTGTATCTTATAGCTGGTTTCACAAGGTAAATTAGTGGTATGCTCGTGCTTTTTTTTTTTGACATACATGAGAATGGATGATTATTTGGCCTCACCTTCTGAAAAATGATTGTGACCCAGTTGAATAACATGGAAGTGCATCCATCCTGTAAATGCCTATGAACATTAACCCCAAATTCGGGCTGGTTACTGACTTAGATAACCATCATTTGATAAATAGTAATGTCACTCAGTATGCTACAGTTTTAAGCACTGAATGTTAGCATCATCTCGTCCAGTGCAAGCTTCATCCCCTCTGATGACCATCAACCAATCCGGCCAAAACAGCATCAAAGTTCCTGTCCTTCATCTCAAGGTGCCACTCCACCAGTGCAAGCTCTGTTGTCACAAGTTTCCTCTGTTGTTGCAACAGTTTCGAGCACCGAATGTTAGTACCATCTCCACCAGTGCAGGTTCAGTTTTGCAAGCTTCATCCTCTCATGGCCATGAACCAACCCTGCTAAAAAAGCATCAAAGTACCTGTCCATCTCGAGGTGCCCTTGGCATGTGACCTGATAATGCTAACCCTGGACCAACACGTCCGTCGCTGTTGCCGGACGAGGATCGCACGTGTATATATGTGTGTATGTGTTCATGGATCATGGCTCATCTACCTAATATAATCCATGATTCACATGCACATTGGTGAACCAGGTTCACACGGGGGCCAGCGTCAATGGTGAAAGTTGCAAGCAATGATGGATGATGCCTCTGTCAATATGTGCAGGGAGGTCAAGCGTGGGAATGAAACCTCCACCGAGCGAAGATATGGATCAAATGAGTGGACGCAGGACCCGGATGTGGGGACACGCGTCGCGCATCGAGAGCGTCCTGGATGGCATCGGACAGCGGAGATCCACAGCACAGTGTCGAGTGCAAATTCCTGTGTACCTTGTGTGAGTAATGAGTGCAACTTTAGGCCAAAGCTGGAGGCAGTGGCCCAAAGTGTCTTCCCGGCTCCAAGTTTTTCTCCAGAGATTCTCACTCCCATGATGGTCTGTGACGGGGATGAATGGCTGCGGCTGACTTGTTTTTTTTTTTTTTTTTTTTGAAGCCTCTCATCTGGGTACAGCTGTAGCATCTGTTCTAGTACAACACACACCCACACACGCACGCACACCACACTCACACCTATATACTAGACCAGACCTACAACTACACTCAGACTAAATCACCGCGTCCTTGTGGAGATCACCAGAGTCCTTCGGAGCTCTGTAGGCGACGGGCGCGTCGCAGTCCCTTTGTGGCACCACGCGAGAGAGACTGTACTGTCCTGAAATTATTTTGGGGGAAAACCCCGGTGAGACACCCGGTTGCGATCACTGAGGATCGAACCCGGGCGGGCTGCCTGCACACCTGCAGCGCTAGCCACCCGAGCTACGCTCGGTTCTCGCTGACTTGTTAGTGTGCTGTGGTTTCTATGAGTGAAAATGGCGTGCAGTGAAGGGCATCTCTCATGGAGACTTGTGGCCTCCCAAGTTGGCAGAAACTGTGGTGGCCGATCGATCACTCTCAGGCCTGCCGCAGCAGATCACAGTGCTTCACTGATTCTAATGGAAGTCCCAGTAGGAAGTTTTGTTGTGTTGAAACAGTTCGGCGAGAGTTCTGAATGCAGACGGCAAGAAGCATATATTTGCAGAGAGGAGTGGTAAAAAGGCGTCGAGGCATCATTCTGGCGAAGAAACTGCACGAGCAAAAAGATTGATATGCTCGAAAGCGAATTTGACCTCCTTGTGCAGCCTTGCTCTTGCAACCATCGAGTACCGAGAAAACTCTAAAGCTTCATCATGCAATGCAAGCACCGGGACCAAATCAATAATGCGTAGCCATTTGCCTCCACGTACATGAAGGTGTTTTTTTACCAATATTA
This sequence comes from Urochloa ruziziensis, assembly GCA_015476505.1. Taxonomy (NCBI): domain Eukaryota; kingdom Viridiplantae; phylum Streptophyta; class Magnoliopsida; order Poales; family Poaceae; genus Urochloa; species Urochloa ruziziensis. Next base: position 58,750,396 of record CM027119.1, on the reverse strand, counting down.
GAGTTCTTAATTCTCTTATACAGAGAGCACAAGGTGCTATCCAGCCAATTTTAAACTTGGGATCTTCGTACTGAACCCAAATGATTCCCTTTATTTGTAATCTTGTCCTCTCCAACCTCTTCCTGTCAAAAAGATCGTGCTGTCTCATCGGCGATCGATACTCCCTCATGAACTTCTCCACGCCCTTGGCCTTCCTTTTCTGATGAAATATGCCACTAAATGATTAACGCTTGGAAGATCCATTGGCCCATGCCATGCCTAAGTCCAAGCCCCATGATGGAAGAGCTGCCTCCATCTCTCTCGGCTCACATGCGTCATGTCAATGTGTGCATGGCACCACCAAACAAAAACCTAAAGCCACCACCACCAAAGCCTTGAGACGAGGTGAGGTGAGGTGAGATGGGATGACATCCATCTTTATATATAGCCTTTAAGCTCTTGGAAACACTTCATCTTGAAGTCACTGAGCTCCACAGAATCTATCTATCTAAGAGCAAGCATACAGCATCCAGCGACATGTGCTCCGGCTCCTGGTCCTGGAGCACCAAGAGATACCCATCTCTTGTCGTCTTCAACCTCAAGCTGCAGCAACAGCGGAAGACGAAGCCTCGTGTCTCAGTTGCTATCAGGAGGAGGAGGTATTTAATGTGCTCTGTTCAAGTTTATCAAGCTTCCTCTGTTCAATCTGTAGCAGTAGTGGTTTTGTTCAATCTGTGACGCGTGCGCAGGTTGAGGCTGAGGAGGTTGAGAGCCGGGGCAGAGGCCATGGAGATGGTGAACCTGAAGCTCTACCTGGAGAACCGGTGCATCATTGCAGAGAACGAGAGGCTCCGGGAGAAGGCCAGCGCGCTCCGCCGCGAGAATCTCGCCCTGCGCCAGAACCTGTCCAAGACGGCGGCCGAAGCCGAGCTGCCGGCGTCAGGAGCGGGAGCGGGAGCTGCGTGAGATTGCTTCCTCTGGCTGCTGAGCGTGGACTAGCTACTTTGCGTTCTCCCCCTTTGGTGCTTGTCCTAGTTTGTGTAGAGTCCTACTAGATATCTATCCGGCCGTCATGTCTGTGCTCATAAATCACCAGGTTTTTGGAGCTCCCTTGGGTGCTCTGTGCCATGATGTTTGTACATTACAAGTGCAGGGATTAACTAGATTTTGTTTGCAACTGGCTCTTTTGGATGAACAGAGCAAGGGAATAAAAAGCAGTTTCGATCAAGAGAAAAACATGGTCAAAGTTAAACTTCATTTTGCTGGAATAGAAACCGAGATGCAAATATAATTAATCAGTTATTAAAAAAAGATAGTTAATCACCTTCGCTTTGCTAAGGATGAACTCAGCCATTTATAGAGTTGGATCGGGAATAAATCTTTCCTGCCTTCCTGCCTTTTCACTCTGATGAAAAGCTTACAGAATATCTTGGCAGGAGGACCACAATTCCTGCATCCTTTCTTCACCTATCTCCCCTTTGACAAAAGTTTAGGCAATGCATAATCGGATCATACGTGCTAATGTTTTGAAGTATTAGTGACAGTATACATGCAACAGCACACAGTTTTATCCAGAACTTGCACCAAACTTTCTCATTGCATAGAACGTAACGCAGAAACTGAAGCCTAAACTCATCTCGACCCTGAATCAGAGCCAGGACCTACAATCCCACAGCAATACAGCACAAACTGGCCCAGGTTGCAAACGCTGGGCACCAATATTCATATCAAGATATGCTAAAACACCAAAACTATTATGAATCCGTCTGACATGCTAATCGAACGAATAAGAATGTAAGGTACAGAAATTAGCACGCCTACAGAGTATGTCGTCCTAAATATTTTCCCCGAATTAACCCATTGAATACGCAGCACAAATGTACCTATTTTTTTTTTAACAATCCTAACACAAAGTTACAGACACTGGCAGTTTGTACAACACAGGAATCCACCCAGGCATTACCAACATCCAACCAAATAACATTCCAAGAAACCACAAAAGACGGAAATTCAACCACTGTTGTCCTAGAACCTAAGAATATCCCTTCATGAATCTGCAGTCTGAATTTGACCTCCAAGAATGTCTTCTGCGAAATCGTCCTAATGGTTCCACTGCTTCTGCTGAGCCTTGAACTGCTCTGATTCCTGTGGCAGCAGCTGCTGAGCCTTCTGGGCCTCTGATGGCTGCTTCTGTAGTTGCAGCATCTGTTGTTCAAGAATCTGGCGGTTCATATGATGGTGTGAACCACTAGGTACATGAGCATCACTGGCCTCGCCAGCAGCTAGTTTCAGGCGCTGCACTTCAGCACTCAGTGCTTGATTCAGAGCTGGATAAGAACAGTGTAACAAAAAAACTCAGTAGCTGAATAAGCCAAAGAAACAAAACTGAAATGGAAAATGGCAAAATAAGGTCCATCAAGCCCAATAAAAGAAAAGATTAGCAGTGAACCTAGCACATGAATCCTGACAATAGGTAACTCAAGTTGCAGCACAAAACATCAATATTCTAAATTATTTTGTTAGAACACTGATACCATGTGTTCAATTATTCAAATTAAAAAAGAATAGATAAGTCACAAAAGTATGCAGTATATCAATTGAAAACTCCCATGAAAATAGCATGGTGATGAGGTAAGGCAATATCATGGAACACCAGCTTTAGTTTAAAATCATAGGGAAAAGAAGTGCCATCAAATAAGATGACGACGCACCAAGTTGGCAGGAAATGCACTCAGTGTTATTTCCAATCATGATCTTTTTTTAGATAATGGAAAAATTCCCAATCATGACCTGCTCATAACATTGGGTTTTACTGAATTACAAGTTGATTCCTATTTTTTTTATTCCCCTACATTCCTCATCGACTAGCTAATATATTCTCCCCCACTTTACACTTCAGAATTTAGAAATTGTCAGATTCACAAAAATAAAATCAAACTTTATAGCACAAGCCATCGAGGAAAAAAAATCATGAATATCAACACAAATGATACCCTTTTATTTTGAGAAAAAAGATAAGTTCACTAAAACCCAGTGGACGATATGAAAATAAAATATTTTAAGTACCAGATACATTGGTGAACTTATCATATATGTATTATCATTTTTAAAAGAAAATGTATGCATAATCTAATCATGAAGCAAGTATGGTTGCAATTTAGATTGACACATAGAGGCAACATACATATATAAATACAGGAAAATGTAGAAATTGTTTCTTGACTTTTCTAATGTGCCAAGTTGCACATGCAAGTCCAAAATAAAAGAACATGCTGTGATCAGCGGAAAGTATGATCTAATGCATGATCGATCTGCACACATAAATTTTATCGACTCATGTCCCTAGACAAAATCCATATCTATTGCAGACATGAGAGTTGCTTGAAGTACGTCCTTACAACCGTGATATAGTAAAGATAAAAAACAAGAATAAACAAATACTCTTTATAACAATACAGCCAGACAAAGAGATCAATGAACCATCAGGGAATGCTTGTTGTAGAAAGAAAAGGAACAGTAGTAACTGAAATGCTGGAAGAAAGGAAACAAACGTACCATCTTTCAGCTGTGCTTGCTGCTCCAGCGCTTGCAATCTGATCTTCATCTCGTTGTTCTGAGTTTTCAGTATTTCACATTCCCTCTGCAAAAAGATATTACAACAGTAACTAGGAATTCAAACTCAGACAAAGATAATTTTTTTCACCACATTCAGAGAACAAACCTGCGACAGCACTGCTTTTGAAGATAAATTATTGGTCTCCATCTGCAGTACATGAACCCTACGCTCAAGCTCACCCATGTACTTCACCTTGCGCTCCTTCGACTTTGCAGCAGAGATCCGATTAGCTAGAATCCTGCAAAATTTACAAGAAAGTTACTCAATTTCAGCAACCAAAATCAGTCTGGAGGCTGGACCCTGTCGTATGAACTTCAAAAATTCAAACCTTTTGACCCTCTTAGGATCAGCCAGCGCCATCTCAGCGAGGCGTTCGTTGGCCATGATCTTCTTCATCTCAGACTCGGTGAATTCTCCATTGGCAAGCTCAGAAGTAGCGACCGCAACGGCACTTCCAGAGGTCCCACTTCCGGTGTGCGAGACGGTGCCGCCAGCGCCTGACGCCGGAGACGGCGGCGCCAGTGTCGGCGACACCTGCCCCATGGCTCCAAAGTTGAGGTTGCCCATGATGCTGTCCATCGACAGGCTGCGGCAATGCCGAGGATGGCTAGTGCTGCCACCGCCGCCGCTGCCACCAGCAGCAGCCCAGCTCTCGGCCTCGTTGTCGCTGCTGTCGGCGGGGCTCCACGCGCGCTGGCCGGTCACTTGGCTGCCCAGTTGGATGCTCCTCCCGTTGGGGCTATCCCCGGAGGAGGAGCCGAGCACGCCCAAGGCCTTGGGATCCCTGTACGAACGGAAGAGCTCCTCGAGGGCGGCGGCGTCCGCCGACTTGCCGTACCCGTCGGCCGCGGGCAGCATCGGCAAAGGCAGCTGATTCTGGAGCGAGAACCCGACGAGGAAGTCGCTCCTGGACCGCCGGTGCCCCGCCCCACGCGGCGGCAGGCCGGACACGGACGACGGGCCCTGCTGCTCGGAGCCCAGCGGCGGCGGGGAAGCACCCGCGGTCGGATCGGCCGAGTACGGGAGCGGGGCGAGCGAGTCCGTGGAGAAAAACGGCGCCTTTGGGAGCGACCGGGCGAGATGCGATCCGCCGGCGGCCGCGGGGGAGAGCGCCGGCGGGACCTGCTGGTAGTTGCTGAAGGCCGAGAAGCCGGAGCCGGACGCGAGGCGGGGCGGCGGCGGCGCCATCGGCGGGAGGAAGAGTGGGGCGAACCGGCGCTGGTACTGGGAGGAGAGGTCCATGGGGAGCGAGGGGGCGCGCGGGGCCTGCGGCTGCGCCCCGCCCGGCGGCGAGGGGCGGCGCGCGGGATCGGGGCTCCGGTCCTCGTCCATGGCGGCGGCGGCGGCGGCGCGAGGGGGGAGCCGGCTCTAGGGTTTCTTAGGAGGGTGTCTCGAGAGGGGAGAGGGGGGGATTTGCCGGCGGCGAGGTTTTGTGACGGCGAGGGAGCGAATGCGAACGCGGAAGCAGCGAGCAAAACGTGAGCAAATCCGTCGGGCGAGGGGGCGCGGAAAAGGAAACTAGGAAAGGCGCGTCGGACGACAAGGGAAGGTCTGGTTTGCCTTCTCTCTCTTCTCTACCGGCCGGATTCGCACACTGGGCTTAGTGGGCTTTGCATCCGCCAGCGCGCTTCGTGTCGTGGGCAGGCCAGCCGCGAGAATGGGCTTTCTCTACCACGTGGGCTCGTGTCGTATTGCGTTTCATGCAATGGAATGAATCTATTTCTCAACAAATAAGAAAAAAAAGGCGTGGGCTTGAGCCTGCAGCAGCCTATTTAGCTATTTCCTTGCATCGTTCCAAAATATATATATATATATATATATATATATATATATATATATATATATATATATATATATATATATATATATTTCCAAACATCGGATTTATGTGCTTCACTGCTCGGGAATTCAGGATACTTTCATTTGTATCTGCTCGTATCCATACCTGAATCTTCTCTTTCACTCATCCATCTATATATAGCAAGATTCACTACCTCTTCCTCTATATATCTTGTGCGTGATCTAGCTTCTCCGACATAGAGAAGCTAACAAATTAGCTTGGCGACAGTGAGTGCTCCGGGATTCCGACTCTAGGTGGACGGAGGCGATGAGCATGCCATATTGCCATGGTTGAGTTTAGTGGTATGAAGGAGAAGGAATGGTGCGAGACTGCGAGAAAGAAGTCACGACAGGGATCTGTTATGAAGACCCAATTCCTAAAAACTCGGGGTGGTAAAATGGCCAAACACTCCTCGTCCTGAAATGAGATATGCATGCATTCAACATCTATCCCGAAATATAAGGTATTATTGGTATATTCATACAATGGCCATTTAATTATCCACCAAACTTTCACCTTCGGGAATTCACTCTGACTTGCCCCCGCGTCGCTCCTCGGGGCGACACGGGCGGAGCCGCACCCATCGCCCCTAACCCCCTCCACCTCCGCCTCCGGCGGCCGCCGTCGCTGCCGCGGGCGGCGGCGGCGGGCCGAGCCAAAGCCGTCCCCCGCGTTCCTCCTCCCTCCTTTCCCTTTCCTTTCCCTCCCATGCGTCGTCCCCCCTTAACCCTAACCCTAATCGTCGTCGGTCGCCTCCCTCCTCCACCGGTCGCCGGAGCTCCTTCACCGACAGATCCAGCGTCCTGTGCCCCCCTCTCATCCCTGTCGTCGGCCGTCGGCGCCGCCCCGTCGGTCTGGGCCACCCATGGCGCGCGGCGGCTCCCCTTCTCCGTCGCGTGCCGCCGCTGAAAGGCCCTTGTTTGGTTTTGGTAATTGAGTGACAACCTAGGTGGACTAATATGTGTTTATGTTGAGATACACAGGTGATTATTCCATAGAGATGCACTAGTGCGAGCAACTTGAGTCATGTTGGTGAAGTGACTTGAATTCGTTGTAAAGCTCAACTAGTTGTTATAAAGGTGTGAATAAATATGAACATCATGAATTGATAAAGATCAAAAGGATGAGCATGATAAGTTATTGATCACCAAGGAAATGTTGTTGGATTAGAATTTCATATGGTGGTCATAATGAGGAAGTGAATATACTGAAGATGTGGTATGCAAGTGGTTTTGTATGACAAGATGGTGAAAGACAAGCAAGACTTGGCTGCGATGGACCATGCAAGGGTGAAGGGCAAGCAAGAGGCTTGGCGCCGAGGGACCAAGGTAGTGGTGAAGGGCGAGTAAAGGCTTGGGCTGATGGACCATGAAATGTTATATGAAGCTATGAGTGATCCACACCAATCATATGAAGAATGCAAGAAGATGAAAAGCATATGTTGATCAATATCATGTATATTGATGAGATAAAGTGGGCACGGTCTATATGTTGATGAACATAAAGATCCTTGAAGAAATTATGGTGATGAACAATATGCATATGGGCATCATGGAAGACCAAATGAATTTGCTCAACGCAAAGGTATGAAATGTAGGGCATTTCATTTTGCCGGTCTCGGTGATTAGTGGAGAAAAGACCGGATTGATAAGATAGAATGTCGTACTATTAAGAGGGGTCTTGATGATGCTTGAGTCTTTAATTGGTGTTGAAAAGCTCAATCTTGCATATGCATACTAACCTTGACAAGGAACCGGTAGTTTGCTAAAAATCGTTTAGCAAATGGTTGATGGAAATGAGAGGTGGATCTTGGATTGCTTTTTTGCCTTGATCCAATGTGTTTTGGGTCAAGCATTCAGTTGGGATGTGTAGTCCTCTGAACAAGCTTTCCATAGAGTCCAACATCACCTAATTTGGACATCGGAGCTAAGAGTTATGACCTTTTTACTGAGCCTGGGTCGTGCTGAAAAATGGACTGCGGACCGTCCGCCACTTTTGAGGCAGACAGTCCGCGAATGGCAGACCGTCCGCCAATTCCTGGCGGACCGTCCGCAGTTGATTTTCTAACCCGCGGACCTAATGGCGGACCCTTTACGCAGAAACTGTTTCTGAGGGTTCCAGGGCACTTTTATAAGGCGGACGGTCCGCCTTTGATAAAAATGGTCCTTAGCCAACTATGTAACGGTCATATCTGACATGTTTGACTTAGAATATAGCCGTTGGGGTTTGAATGGCGGACCGTCCGGCCTTGTAGGGCGGTGTAACATCCAAAAAAAAAAAATTCATCCAATTAAATCACGCGATAAAGGATCTTTTTCAAAACTTTGCAAAATAATTCTTGAGCTCAAATTTCCTTCCATCTAAAATCCATCTCAAGACCATCTCCTTGATTCACCTTTGTTTACATCCGTGCATCCCTTCACTCTTTCTCCCAAAGCAACATGCTAATCTTTTCCTTCCTTCCATGCGCACATACACGCACAACACAGAGCAGCACTTGCTAGCTTGTCATCTCGTTCTTGCCTTCATCTAGCTTCAGCACATGCACACAGGAGGCAGCCCGTTCCTCTCATGCATAGCACACACGCACAGCAGCGCACAGCACCAGGGCCCCCGGCCGAACTCACCCGCTGCCCCGCTCGCACAGCAGCGCGGCCCCGCGATGTGACAGCACGATGCCGCCCGGCACCTCGCCGTGCCGACCAAAGCCGTGGCCCTACCACCACGCCGCGTCGTCTCGTCCACTTGCCGGCCTCGTCGCTCGCGCTCATCATCCCTCCGTGGAAGCCGGCGACCCGCCGTGCCGCACGCCAGCGCTCGCCTGTGCCCGCCGCGCCGCACGGCACAGCGCCGGCGAGCAGTACCGTTGCCGTGCCGCCCTCCATCTCGGCCCCACTGCAGCGAGCCGCTCCACGCCGCGCGCCGACGCTCGCAAGCCGACGCCCGGCCACAGCACCTCCATTGATGGCGAGCTGTTGAGGGCCGGCCAACTTCCCTCGCCTCCGCCTATAAAAGGGCTGCGTCGAGCTTCTCCATCGCCGCCACCAGCTCGCCCAAGCTCCGCTTCCCGTCCCGAGCTCCTTGCCTCCAATTTCCTGTTACTCTGTTCTTCCTCACGAAGAACAGACCACCCATCGATCTCCCTCTCCACGCTGCCCCCGCTCGAGGTGAGCCTATGGTGAGCCTCCCCTCATCTTCCTCTCTCACCCCATGCCCTTGGATTTGGAAACGGCAGCCGGAATCGCCGCCCGGCAGAGCTCCAGTGAGCTCCTGCCGCTACCATGGCAGCGCTGAGAGGAAAGGGACGATGTCCCTGTGGCTCTGTTCTCTATCCGTGTCTCTCTAGTCTCTCTTTCTCTATTGTTTATTTCTTCCACCAGCCCAAAACAAGTCCCGTGAAGCCCAAGTGACAGTCGCAAGGCCCAAACCACCATTCAGAACAATCCCGTGAAACCAAAGGCCCGTGAAGCTCTCACCTAATTTATGTTAATCCATTTTTGGATTTAATTATCGCCTAATCATGTTGACTAAATACCTCAACCATCCGAAGTCCAATTCCAATAATTCTTGTTCCTAAATTCTTCTAAAGTCATACTCTATTTATTTCCATCATTCTTGTATCTAATTGAGCTCATTTTATTTTGTGCGCTTGTTTGATTGTGGTGTGCTTGCTTGTGTGCGCCGTAGATCACGGAGTGACCGAGGAGCAGCCCGTCGAAGAGTTCGGAGGACCATACCGCGAGCCGGAGTACGCAGGCGAGTACCGCGAGCCGGAGACCGAGGACCCGTACCGCGAGCAGGCACTTCCGGACGACTTCGACGACGGCAAGTTCAATCCCGTCCTTTGATGCATATTTATCCTATGTTTTACAAACACAACCTATTGGCCTGTTTATAAAATGCATTGTTTTATTGCAAGACCCGGTTGGATAGCCACTCCTTGATTGCTATGAATATTCCTTGATCACCTAAGTTATCATTAAATATGACTTGCTCTGTTTGGATGACAGCCATTGCTAGAAACGCTTAGGGCTTGTTACTCTTACCACTATCATATTACAAATACTCATGTGTTTTAAAATAAAGAATGGTGTGAGTATTTAAAAGAAAAGGGTGGCTTTTGGTGAAAATGGTATAATGGTGAAACCGATGGGATGGATGGTGTGTTCTGTGTGAAACACCAAAGTGGTGAGCTCGTGCCTGTGTGGCTGAGCAGGATGTGGAGATATCCATCTTGTCAATGTTTTAAGGACCGAGTTGATTGTCATCTAGCCTGGCCCAGTTTAGTGCTACCGCCCTACCGTTGTATGTGGCAACGGCTTAGCATAAATCCCACTAGTTGGTCAGGTAGCCAATGGGTGAGCTGAGAGCAATGGGAGAACAAGGAGCAGGAGTACGATCTATGTGAGTTACGTCCCGGTCATGCCTCGTTGGGAGGACATGGACCCCTTGGTTGCTTCCATATTGGCTAGACCGGCTTAGCTAAGGTGTGGTAATGGCTTTGACAGGTCCGCGCCGACATTTCGGTGTTCGTGTTGCGGAAACCGTTGGGGTGGGTTAAGTGTACAACCTCTGCAGAGTTAAAATCTATTCGAATAGCCGTATCCACGGTATTGGATGAGTCACGGCTTGGGCCTGAAACTAGTATTGGGAAAATGGTGGGATCTTTTGGTGTGAGTGTTTTGGAAAGTGTCCGGCAGGTGTGCCGTGAGCTACGGCGGACGGGGAGTCCGGTAGCATAAAATGTGGATCCTTTGTGGAGGATCAACCCACTTGTTATTAAAAAATTTTTTTACGAAAACCTGTTTAAAATAAACCCTTGCATAAAATCTAGCTTTTACGCAAATTAAACCTTAGCCGTATCCTTGATTTATCCTGTGCATAATCTTTATATCCCCCTCCGTGGACGTGGTTGGACTTGTTGAGTACGTTTGTACTCACCCCTATTTTGTTGCAACAGAAGAGGATCCGGACTTTGTCCCTGAGGAGTTCGAGTAGAGGTCGTATCCGCACCCGACGTTGCCTGTGGTGTGGCTCCTTCCAAGATGCTTCCGCTGTTCCTCGTCGAGATAGGGCTAGATCCAGTCATAGTCTATCTCTGGTTATGTATTGTTGTACTTTTGATTTCTGTTATCATCTGTATCGAGTACCGTGCCCCTTTGAGGTCGCACGATGACTGAACCATCTGTGGAATAAATGTGTATCAGCCTCCTGGGACTGATATTTGTATCACATTTAGTCTCTGCTTAAGTGGGGACGCTTCAGGTGGTATCAGAGCCGTCGTTGGCTGTAGGACGTGACCATTAGGACCGAAACCTTTAGAAAGCCCTTCCTAGCTAAACCTTCCTTGCACAGACACTGACCTTGAGTCTTTGTCCTGTTCCAGATGGCTGACGACGGATGGAACGAAGGAATCTGCTTTGCAGAGCCGGGTCTTCCTAAGTTGATGCTACTCAGCCTGGAGCGCGTCGGAGTTTCAGATGTACCGGAGTACATGTACCGGGAGTATGACTCCAGAGGCACCCTTCGGTGTGACGTAAGGATCTTCGTGGGAAAGAGCACCCTCTACCCCGATGTGGATCCTTGGACCATCATCACCACGGGCTTTTGCTACTCGGACACTTACCGAAAGGCCGCCCGTAAAGTCCTACGACGTTTGCGCGTCGTCTACTGGCGTCATCTTCGAGAGAGCCCTATGGGATTTTTCCCGCCTACCGGAGGAAGAGGACGCTCATGGATCGAGCAGATGAGAAGACTCGGAAGGGAAGAAGAAGACCTCGAAGACACCGTCACCCACCTATCCACCTATCTTGCCGGCTTAGACCATCTCTACATCGAGCAAGCAGCGCAATTGAAGCACCAGATTCGCAGAGCGGAAAAGGCGGAACATGAGATAGAGGAACAGCGAAAGGAGACCGCCAAAGCTGAAAGGCGAGCGGAAAGTTACCTAGCTACTCTCCAGGACATTTGGCAGAAGGAAGCACAAGAGAAGGAACGTCTGGAAGCGTACCGAAGAGAGAAGGGATTGCTAGAGGGTGAGCCCGAAGAAACCCATTGGGATAGGGGTACGCAGACTGAGGATTGGCTATTAGGGCAACTCCTACCCCCAAAGAAACGCCGATGCTGGAGCGAGGAAGATTCTCCGTGAGAGTAGAATAGTTTTAGCTGAGCTAGAGTTTCTCTTTGAATAATGGATGTGCCCGACCTAGTTGTCGAGTCAGAATCTTGTACCTTCATGTTGTACTCTAGTTTCTATGAGAAACAAGTTGTTCACCTTATCCTTATTTTCAGATGGCCGAGGAAGGATGGACCCATGGTGTTTGTCAGGAAGAGCCGGGTTTTCCCCGCCTTTTGATCAACTCTCTGGAACGTCTTGGTATCACTGAACGCCCAAGGTACTACAGCAGGGAGTACGAGCATCTTGGCACTCTCCGCTGTAGGGTGATCCTTTCTGTTGCCAGAAGCACCCGCTACCCTGATATTGAGCCATGGAGGGTGACCGCTACGGGGTTTCGACATCAGGATACCTACCCTTTGGCTATCAGGAAGACCCTCCGTTACTTGTGTCGGATCTTTGAAGAACACCTCATCTCCACACCGATGAGACTCTTTCCCCCGGCTGTCAGAACCCCAGTCTGGCAGGCCCGTATGAGGAACCTGGAACGCCGCCGCCATCAAGATGACCTGTTGTACCATGTGGTCGCCTATCTCGTATCCTTGGATAAGCTTTTCAATGAGCAAGCTGGGTTTCTAAGGGAACAAATTGGCCGAGCCGAGCAAGCTGAACTCGCAGTTAGAATGTACCAAGTCCGGGTGGCTCAAGCCGAAGCAAGAACCGCGGCAGCCATAAGCAGTGAAGCTGTCGCACATGAGAGTCTCAGACAAGCTCAAGACCGGAGTATGCAAGATTGGACCAGGAGCGGAACGCCCGTCCCGGTAGTCGGAGAAGCCCGGATTTTAATTGGGACCCCCATTGCAAGATGGGGAGGACCTAGTGGAACCACGCCAAACACACCCGGAGGTGCTGGAGAACCAGCGGCACCCACTGAAGAAGGAACCCCTGCACAGCCTCAGGAAAATGGGATCCCAGAAGACGATGAACTACTCATTCCCCTGGAAGAACACTCCGCCCCGGAAGAAGGCTCGCCCCGCGAGTAGAATGCGCCCAGACACCCCAGAGTTGAAGCCGTCCTGGCCCGAAGTTTAGTGTTGCACCCCAGTTGTGTCGTTGTAACCCCGGTCGTGTAGTCCGTGTTTTGGCCTGTCCAAGTGTTGTACTCCCTTTCCCTTTCAAAGGAATAAAATCGTTTGTGCTTGGTGTTTGCTAGACTCTGTGCTTGTGGGCAGAAGGAGGATTCTGCCTTTCTGTTTTTGCGAACTAAATAACTTAAACATCAATAAACTCCAAATCCTAGTCTCTCATTTGTCCTCTAAATCTACAGATGGTCAACACGCGTGGGCCCAGGGCTTCCCGGAGCCGAGTCCCGGCTGCTAGCAACAACGTGCAGAGTGCACCCCATGAAGAACACCAGGATGAAGTGAACCAAGAAAGGAGAGAGGAAAGTCAGGCCAGGTCAGAGCAAGCGCCGCTGCCCCGTGCCGCTGACTGGCTGCAGGTGGTGAACAATCAGAACCTGATAATGGAAGCTGTGGTCAAAGCCATCGCCAACCAGAGGCCCCGTGGGCAGGGTATGAATGAGAAACTGTCAGAGTTCCTCAGAACTAAGCCACCTACTTTTGGCGGGTCCACCAACCCACTTGATGCAGATGATTGGCTAAGGGTGATTCAGAGGAAGTTGGAACCGCTTCACTGTGAGGATCGTGACAAAGTGCTCCTGGCCACCCATCAACTTGTTGGGAATGCTCTCGCGTGGTGGGAGAACTACTGTGCAGCCACCCCAGATGCCACTGTCATCACCTGGAGGGATTTTGTGGATGAGTTCCGTCGCTACCATATCCCCGCAGCCACCATGAAGCGCAAGGCGGATGAGTTCCGGGCACTACAGCAAGGCAACAAGACTGTGGAAGAGTACACCTACCGGTTCATGGAGTTAGCCCGCTATGCACCAGAAGAGGTGGATAGAGATGAGAAGAAGCAGGAGATGTTCATGAAAGGCCTGGACCCAGAGCTCAGGACTCTGCTGACCCCCCAGATTTATCCTGACTTCAACACACTAATGAACAGGGCTATTCTCACGGAAAAGGCCAAGGCAGACGAGAAGAAAGATCTCAAGCGCAAGTTCCTAGAGAACAAGGCTCGCCAGCAGGATCGCTTCCAGAGGACCAAGAGCTATAACCCTCCACCACCCAGATCCCAGACGCCGATGCAGTACCGCACTCAGTCCCGAGCCTCAGGCTCACAGGTCACCAATCCCACCTTCAGAAGCCAGAGTGCCAAAGCTCCACAGAACAGTGCCAGTCAGGCCAGCAACAACAACAGGGCTTGTTTCAACTGCCGTGAGACCGGACATTATGTGGCCAACTGCCCATATGCCAGCAACAAGCCAGCAGCTCCAATGTACTCCAACTCGGTGAACGGACCGAAGCCAGCTCTGTCAGGTGCCAACCGTGTGCCTGTCCGCAGCAACAACCCCGGCAACAACACCAACAACCAGCAGGTGAGGCAGCCCCAGCAGTCCTATGGACGAGCCCGCGTCAACCACATCAACGCACAGGAAGCTCAAGGAGCTCAGGGCGTAGTACTTGGTGAGTTCTTAGTCAGCTCAGTGCTTGCCACCGTTTTATTTGATTCCGGAGCATCACATTCTTTCATATCATCAAGATTTGTGGATAAACACAATATACCTACAGTACTACTAAAGTTACCCCTGTTAACCCGAACACCTGGAGCCGACATCAAGTGTCAGCTAGGTTGTTCTAGGGTAAGGATCATTTTAAGTGGGGTAGAGTTTCTAGCTGATTTGGTAGTACTCAAGTCAAAGGGGATAGATGTAATACTTGGAATGGACTGGCTGACCCAGCATGACGGCCTTATAGGATGTGCCGCTAGGACCATACAACTAACCAGCCCCGAAGGAGTCCAAGTAACTTGCCACACCCGAGAAACAAGATCAGACCCGATGGTTTATACCTTGGAGGCCAAAACCATAGCAGAAGTTCCAGTGGTGTGCGAATACCCAGATGTGTTCCCAGAAGAACTCCCCGGAATGCCGCCAGATAGGGACATAGAATTCATTATCGACCTTGTCCCAGGGACATCTCCTATAGCCAAGAGACCATATCGAATGGCCGCAGCAGAACTAGCAGAGTTGAAAGAACAGTTGAGAGACCTTCAAGAGAAAGGATTCATCAGACCTAGCTCATCCCCGTGGGGTCACCCGTTCTTTTTGTGAAGAAGAAGGACGGAAGTATGAGGATGTGTGTGGATTATAGGTCCTTAAATGAGGTAACCATCAAGAACAAGTATCCATTACCCAGAATAGATGACCTGTTTGACCAGCTGAAAGGAGCCAAGTACTTCTCCAAGATTGATTTAAGATCAGGATACTATCAGCTTAAAATCAGAGAAAGCGACACCCCCAAGACGGCATTTGTGACAAGGTACGGGCAATACGAGTTTACAGTGATGTCTTTTGGACTGACTAATGCCCCGGCATACTTCATGAACCTCATGAACAAAGTGTTTATGGAAGAATTGGATAAGTTTGTTGTCGTTTTCATTGACTGACATACTCATCTATTCCAAGAGTGCCCAAGAGCACGAGCATCACCTGAGAGTGATCTTAGAAAAGCTGAGAGTACACAAGTTGTATGCCAAGTTTAGCAAATGTGAATTTTGGCTTGAGAAGGTAGCCTTTCTTGGCCACATACTAACAACAGAAGGAGTAGCTGTTGATCCCTGAGAAGGTAGAAGCAGTGTCAAACTGGCAACAACCCACTAATGTGAGCGAGATAAGAAGTTTCTTGGGATTGGCCGGATATTATCGAAGGTTTATAGAAGGATTTTCCAAGATAGCAAGACCCATGACCGAGCTGCTCAAGAAAGAAAAGAAGTTCGTCTGGACTGAGTCATGTGAAAGAAGCTTCAAGAGCTAAAGAAGAGACTGACCTCAGCCCTGATACTGACCTTGCCAGATATTCAGCGGGACTTTGTCATATACTGTGACGCTTCCCGAAATGGGTTAGGATGTGTACTTATGCAAGATGGGAAGGTAGTAGCATATGCCTCCCGCCAGCTTAAGCCCCATGAGCAGAATTATCCCTACCCATGACTTGGAATTAGCAGCCGTGGTTCATGCCCTGAAGATTTGGAGACACTACTTAATTGGAAATAAGTGTGAGATCTACACGGATCACAAGAGCTTGAAGTATATATTCACCCAGCCAGATCTGAATTTAAGACAGAGAAGATGGTTAGAGCTTATCAAGGATTACAATCTGGAAGATTCATTACCACCCCGGTAAGGCCAATGTTGTGGCAGATGCCCTAAGCAGAAAGACCTATGCACCCAAGAATGCCCATCTACAAGAAGAAATGGCTCGGCTTAATGTGCACATTGTATCTCATAAGTCTTGCCCGCAGCTAACGGTGCAGCCCACCTTAGAAGAAGACATCAGGAAGGCCCAGGAATCAGACCCAGACTTGGTAAAAATTCGTAACCACACGGGAGAAAATAAAGCCCCAGATTTTAGAGTGGATGCAAAAGGAACCCTATGGTACAAGGATAGAATTTGTGTGCCCAAGCAAGGGAATTTCCGGCAGACCATCATGGATGAAGCCCACAACTCACCTTACTCTATTCACCCCGGAGCCACCAAAATGTATATGGATTTGAAACAGAAATACTGGTGGAATGGGATGAAAGCCGAGATCGCCCAGTTCGTCGCCCAATGCGATATTTGCCAGCGAGTCAAAGCCGAACACCAGAAACCAGCGGGATTATTGCAACCGTTGCCTATCCCGGTTTGGAAATGGGATGAGATTGGTATGGATTTTGTGGTTGGTTTGCCCAAGACCCAAAAAGGGAAATAACTCTATATGGGTGATAGTGGACCGACTCACCAAAGTGGCCCACTATTTACCCGTACGAACCAACTACGGAGGCAAAAAGTTAGCAAAGCTCTACGTAGAAAACATAGTAAAGCTACACGGAGTACCGAGCAGAATTGTCTCAGACAGAGGAACTCAGTTCACCTCCAAATTTTGGAAGAGTTTGCATAAAGCCATGGGAACTAAGTTAGATTTTAGCTCAGCTTATCACCCACAGACAGACGGCCAGACGGAAAGAGTAAATCAGATTATGGAAGACATGTTACGGGCTTGTGCCCTGACCTATGGGAAAGACTGGGAACGGAGTTTGCCCTATGCAGAGTTCTCTTACAACAACAGTTATCAAGCTAGCTAGGCATGTCACCGTTCGAAGCCCTCTATGGAAGGAAGTGCAGAACCCCTTTAATGTGGTCAGAAGTAGGGGAGCGTACCTTGGTCGGACCAGACTTTATAAAAGAAGCAGAAGATAAGGTAGCCGAAATCAGAGAGAAGCTAAAGGCTGCTCAGTCCCGTCAGAAGAGTTACTCAGACAAGCACAGAAGGGAATTAAGTTTTGAAGTGGGAGATTATGTTTATCCTCAAGGTTTCCCCGATTAGAGGGACCCGCAGGTTCCAAATTCAGGGAAAGTTAGCCCCTCGATACATTGGACCGTACCAGGTGCTTGAAAGGGTTGGAGCCGTAGCGTACCGCATTCAACTACCCACAGAGATGTCAGACATCCATCCAGTGTTTCATGTTTCCCAGCTCAGAAAATGTTTGAGAGTACCCGAGGAAGAACACATACCAGTGGAAACGATAGATTTGCAGAAGGACCTCAGATACCAGGAAGTACCCGTCAAAATCTTGGATACTGTCACCAAGCACACAAGAAATTCCACGGTACGGATGTGCCGAGTTCAGTGGAGCAGACATGGCGAGAAAGAAGCCACATGGGAACGCGAAGATGCGTTGAAGAAAGAATTTCCCAATCTCTTTAAGGATTCAGTCGAATCTCGAGGACGAGATTCATTTTAAGTGGGGTAGGTTTGTAACATCCAAAAAAAAAAATTCATCCAATTAAATCACGCGATAAAGGATCTTTTTCAAAACTTTGCAAAATAATTCTTGAGCTCAAATTTCCTTCCATCTAAAATCCATCTCAAGACCATCTCCTTGATTCACCTTTGTTTACATCCGTGCATCCCTTCACTCTTTCTCCCAAAGCAACATGCTAATCTTTTCCTTCCTTCCATGCGCACATACACGCACAACACAGAGCAGCACTTGCTAGCTTGTCATCTCGTTCTTGCCTTCATCTAGCTTCAGCACATGCACACAGGAGGCAGCCTGTTCCTCTCATGCATAGCACACACGCACAGCAGCGCACAGCACCAGGGCCCCCGGCCGAACTCACCCGCTGCCCCGCTCGCACAGCAGCGCGGCCCCGCGATGTGACAGCACGATGCCGCCCGGCACCTCGCCGTGCCGACCAAAGCCGTGGCCCTACCACCACGCCGCGTCGTCTCGTCCACTTGCCGGCCTCGTCGCTCGCGCTCATCATCCCTCCGTGGAAGCCGGCGACCCGCCGTGCCGCACGCCAGCGCTCGCCTGTGCCCGCCGCGCCGCACGGCACAGCGCCGGCGAGCAGTACCGTTGCCGTGCCGCCCTCCATCTCGGCCCCACTGCAGCGAGCCGCTCCACGCCGCGCGCCGACGCTCGCAAGCCGACGCCCGGCCACAGCACCTCCATTGATGGCGAGCTGTTGAGGGCCGGCCAACTTCCCTCGCCTCCGCCTATAAAAGGGCTGCGTCGAGCTTCTCCATCGCCGCCACCAGCTCGCCCAAGCTCCGCTTCCCGTCCCGAGCTCCTTGCCTCCAATTTCCTGTTACTCTGTTCTTCCTCACGAAGAACAGACCACCCATCGATCTCCCTCTCCATGCTGCCCCCGCTCGAGGTGAGCCTATGGTGAGCCTCCCCTCATCTTCCTCTCTCACCCATGCCCTTGGATTTGGAAACGGCAGCCGGAATCGCCGCCCGGCAGAGCTCCAGTGAGCTCCTGCCGCTACCATGGCAGCGCTGAGAGGAAAGGGACGATGTCCCTGTGGCTCTGTTCTCTATCCGTGTCTCTCTAGTCTCTCTTTCTCTATTGTTTATTTCTTCCACCAGCCCAAAACAAGTCCCGTGAAGCCCAAGTGACAGTCGCAAGGCCCAAACCACCATTCAGAACAATCCCGTGAAACCAAAGGCCCGTGAAGCTCTCACCTAATTTATGTTAATCCATTTTTGGATTTAATTATCGCCTAATCATGTTGACTAAATACCTCAACCATCCGAAGTCCAATTCCAATAATTCTTGTCTCCTAAATTCCTCTAAAATCATACTCTATTATTTCCATCATTCTTGTATCTAATTGAGCTCATTTTATTTTGTGCGCTTGTTTGATTGTGGTGTGCTTGCTTGTGTGCGCCGTAGATCACGGAGTGACCGAGGAGCAGCCCCGCGAAGAGTTCGGAGGACCATACCGCGAGCCGGAGTACGCAGGCGAGTACCGCGAGCCGGAGACCGAGGACCCGTACCGCGAGCAGGCACTTCCGGACGACTTCGAAGACGGCAAGTTCAATCCCGTCCTTTGATGCATATTTATCCTATGTTTTACAAACACAACCTATTGGCCTGTTTATAAAATGCATTGTTTTATTGCAAGACCCGGTTGGATAGCCACTCCTTGATTGCTATGAATATTCCTTGATCACCTAAGTTATCATTAAATATGACTTGCTCTGTTTGGATGATAGCCATTGCTAGAAACGCTTAGGCTTGTTACTCTTACCACTATCATATTGCAAATACTCATGTGTTTTAAAATAAAGAATGGTGTGAGTGTTTAAAAGAAAAGGGTGGCTTTTGGTGAAAATGGAATAATGGTGAAACCGATGGGATGGATGGTGTGTTCTGTGTGAAACACCAAAGTGGTGAGCTCGTGCCTGTGTGGCTGAGCAGGATGTGGAGATATCCATCTTGTCAATGTTTTAAGGACCGAGTTGATTGTCATCTAGCCTGGCCCAGTTTAGTGCTACCGCCCTACCGTTGTATGTGGCAACGGCTTAGCATAAATCCCACTAGTTGGTCGGGTAGCCAATGGGTGAGCTGAGAGCAATGGGAGAACAAGGAGCAGGAGTACGATCTATGTGAGTTACGTCCCGGTCATGCCTCGTTGGGAGGACATGGACCCCTTGGTTGCTTCCATATTGGCTAGACCGGCTTAGCTAAGGTGTGGTAATGGCTTTGACAGGTCCGCGCCGACATTTCGGTGTTCGTGTTGCGGAAACCGTTGGGGTGGGTTAAGTGTACAACCTCTGCAGAGTTAAAATCTATTCGAATAGCCGTATCCACGGTATTGGATGAGTCACGGCTTGGGCCTGAAACTAGTATTGGGAAAATGGTGGGATCTTTTGGTGTGAGTGTTTTGGAAAGTGTCCGGCAGGTGTGCCGTGAGCTACGGCGGACGGGGAGTCCGGTAGCATAAAATGTGGATCCTTTGTGGAGGATCAACCCACTTGTTATTAAAAATTTTTTTTACGAAAACCTGTTTAAAATAAACCCTTGCATAAAATCTAGCTTTTACGCAAATTAAACCTTAGCCGTATCCTTGATTTATCCTGTGCATAATCTTTATATCCCCCTCCGTGGACGTGGTTGGACTTGTTGAGTACGTTTGTACTCACCCCTATTTTGTTGCAACAGAAGAGGATCCGGACTTTGTCCCTGAGGAGTTCGAGTAGAGGTCGTATCCGCACCCGACGTTGCCTGTGGTGTGGCTCCTTCCAAGATGCTTCCGCTGTTCCTCGTCGAGATAGGGCTAGATCCAGTCATAGTCTATCTCTGGTTATGTATTGTTGTACTTTTGATTTCTGTTATCATCTGTATCGAGTACCGTGCCCCTTTGAGGTCGCACGATGACTGAACCATCTGTGGAATAAATGTGTATCAGCCTCCTGGGACTGATATTTGTATCACATTTAGTCTCTGCTTAAGTGGGGACGCTTCAGGCGGACAGTCCGTGAAAACAGAGCGTTTCAGGCTGATTGAATGCAACGGCTAGTTTGGATGGGTTGGCCTATATATACCCGGTCTCCTGCGCCTTAGAAGGTTGCTAAGCATTCCATTGAGCATCCTTGAGCTTGTGCAAGTCCTACCCATGAGTTTGTGCATGTGTTGCACATAAGAGAGGGTGAGAGGCATGATTTGAGTGCATTTGCATAAGAGATTGAGCTTTAGGCACTTGGTGAAGGGTCAAGTGAGTCTTGGCTTGTTACTCTTGGTGTTTGCCGACACCTAGACGGCGTGGTGGTGCTGTGATCCGGTGATCTTCTCAAGAAAGCTTGTGAGAAGACCCGGTGTGCTTGTGAGAGGCTTTGTGCTCGCCTCACCAGAGTGGTGAAGAGCAACTCTAGTGGAATCGAGGTGTGGAGCGGTTCTTTGGTTCAAGCCGGCTCAAGATCAAGCGGTGCCTTGATAGAGGAGCGGTTGGAACATTGAATCCACCTCAACGTGGATTAGGGGTGACCGGCAAGTCACCGAGACCACGAAAAAAATTCGGTGTCTCTCCTTTGTGGTTTGTTCACTTCAGTTCATTTAATTTGTGCAACTTACATTCAAGCAATTTATATCCTTAGAAACATTCTTGCTTGATTGTCACCCTAGGATTGCAAACCTTGATCTAGACATAGGGTGTTGGTGCACATAGTTGACAGACATATTTTTGGGGTATAGTCAAGTTTTAACCGATCGTTTTAATTCCGCATTATTATCGGTTAAGTCTTGTTAGATTTTTTTAGAACCGACTATTCACCCCTCTAGTCGGCCTCCTCGATCCCTACAGCCACCGCCGTGTGCCCCCTCGCGGCGGCCGTCGTCCCCCCGGGCCGTCGCCGCCGGGTGCTCCCTCGTGGCGGTCGTCGCTCCCCGGCC
Organism: Urochloa ruziziensis; assembly: GCA_015476505.1. Lineage (NCBI taxonomy): Eukaryota > Viridiplantae > Streptophyta > Magnoliopsida > Poales > Poaceae > Urochloa > Urochloa ruziziensis. The sequence goes on along the minus strand of CM027119.1, from coordinate 58,728,998 downwards.
TCCGGTGCACCGTCGCCGGATCTGGGCCAGCTCGGTCACGCGGCGGTGGTGGCGGTCCCCCCTTCTCCATCGCGGGCCGCCGCCGCCAGACTCCCCCGGGCTCCGTGCCCCGACGGGCGCCGGGTTCTCCACCTCCCCAGAGCCGCTGGCCGCCGCGCCGCCACCCTTCCGGCTGCTCGGTCGGCGGGCGCCAGCTAGTGGCCTACGCCACCCCCTCCAGGTGGGTGCCTGCCCCGCCGCCAGACGCCGCCCGCCGCTGATCTGGGCCCGCCAGCCCAGATCTGGGCCCAGGTCCACCTCCACTAGATCTGGATCCAGCATCCGGGCCACGGGGAGGCGGGCCCGACTCCACCAGTTCTGGGCCTAGGCATCCGGGCCTCGGGGGAGGCGGAAGGCTTCATCGTGAGCTGGTGCCGGCACTGTTCTTGGTCGTGTCGGATGGAGGAATTTCGCGGTTGTTTTGGTCGTAGTCTGGGTTTACTAGTAGCTTGGGTCGTCAATGTCGTCACTCTTGGTGCCTGTGGATGTCCCTCATCATTGTTATCACCATGGATTGCTCGCTGCCATCCCATCGTTTGGCTCTCATCCTAGACTCGGCGGTTGCAGTGTGGAGTTGGCTTTGAAAGCATTCGGCGAAAGCTAGGGCCGGTGTTCACCGGTGCCGACAACGGCTGCGTTCTTGACGTAGTTACCTCGCTAGAGGCGTTGTTGTGGCTTCCAAACCTATTTGGTTTCGCCAGGTGAAGACTTGGACTTCTCTTCCACGGGCAGTCGGACGTTGGCGTCGTCGACATCGCTCCCTCCGTGGAGGCATCGTCCTGCATGACCCTCTCGCTCTACCTCCCCAGCTCGGATTGTTAGTCGTTCGGTGACGTGTGTGGGTTCATGGTGCTTTTCCCTCCCACAGGATTTTGGTCGGGTTAGGTTCATATCCTGCCGTGGTCGTCATCTATCCTTCTACGCCTATCCCGTGCCTTATCAACATCACCTCGATTGCCTAGGTCGTCGTCTCTTGGCGGATGCGTTGCCGCCCCTGCTATACTCTCGGTTGCTTTTCACGTCGTTTGGTGGATGCTTTGCCACCTTTGTCGTTTTCGGGCGGATGCTTGGCCGCCATGCCCTTTGTTGTCCGGTGGATGCCTTGCCACCTTTGGTCGTCGTCTGTTGATGGGTTGTCGCTCATCTCTTCATTGGCGGTTGCTTTGCCGTCGTTTGGTGGATGTTTGGCCACCTCTGCTGCTTCCCGGGCGGATGCTTGGTTGCCATGTCTCTGTGTTTGATGGATGCTTTGCCACCTTTGTCGTTGCTGCAGGCGCTAGGCGATCTCAGCAGTGTTGTTTCTTTTCGGTAGGCTTAGAAGCTTTGTCTTCTTTGAGTTGGCAGGTTGTGAGGATTAGGGTAGTCGCTTTGCTTTCTGGCTGTGGGTTGCCCAGGTCGTGTCGTTTCTTTTTCTGTTTAATTTTCGTTTCATGTTGTGTCTTTGCGCTTTGAGAGTCTCTCAAAGTTGATTATTATAAAACTCTCTTCCGCTTAATGAAAAAACGTGCTATGCACGTTCTAAAAAAAACTTTCACCTTCCACCAAGTTAATGACATGCAAAGAGATGTCTGTTTCTGACACTATAGGTGCCGAGAGTTAATGAGTTACAAAGATGCCGTTTTAAATCCCGCATCACCTTAGTAATAAGATGGTTATTAGGAAATCTGTCAATTAATCAGAGTAGAGGTTTTTTTGTTATGTGTCAAGAGTAGTCCTCGAGTTGTCTTCTCTTCTATTCCTGTTGTTGTTGCGTTATGCTCGCAACTTAGGATGTGCTCTCAACATGTAATTCTTCTGTATTCTTGTGCTGAGCTACACTCGCAGTTGCTATTGTAATATGTGGTTTGCCTCATCGATAATGAAAGTTCAGGCTGGCATCTTGCCCGCGGTAGTCCCCTCAGAAAAAAATATGTCAATTAACTATGAGGAGCATGTTGTTTTCTTACCTATTAATCCGTCTTAATTAAAATTACTATAGCGTTCTCTCATATTTCATGACGAAGGGAGCGACTAGTGAGTATCCTGTAAATATAAACCTATTTTCTTTTTAGACAAATGAAAAGGTATTTATACATGTGTAAAAATATGAAAACCTCTTTGCAGATCGTATGAACATCATTAACTATTTATTTTTTGAAACGAAGCAGGCAGAAGAGCTGCTGATTATATTAAAAAGAAGATGAAACCAGACTGGACGAAACAACCAAAAGAAAAACAACAACACAAACATCAACAATGTCATCACACTCAAACGCAACAACAAATCGGTCGGTTGGATTGGGACATCAACATGAGCCGAGCTCAACTCATCTCGGAACACGCAACTTTGCCCGGTCGGATTGGGACATCGACACGAGTCGCATAACCACCGTCGCTCCACCACAACTTCTCAACACAACAATGGCACCCGCTCACCACCGCCAACAACAGTTGACACCACCAAACGAGCCGCGCCAACCACTAGAAGAAGCCAAGGACACTCACTTGCGCCGTCGTGACCGACGATGTTCCGCACCGAGCCAACCGCTGCTATGCATGCTTGGTCGCCACGAACCGGATTGGTAAACCATGTTATTCTCCTCTGAACTTCTTCGCACATCTTGGCTGGGAGTTGTCGTCTTCCAGCTTGATCCACGTGAGCACGCTCGGTGGGCAGCGTTCCCAGCGCCCGGTCGCCATGGAGAAGCGCGCCTGGACCTCTGTAGCGATCTCGTCAACAATGGACGCCGGGGCGTCACGGAACGTGAGGGAGATTCTTTCCAGCGACTGCGGCGGGCTCCCAAGCAGCAAGAGCTCTAGGACCCTGCATTCTTCTGGGTCTGCCCCCTTGAGCCCGTCGACGCTGACCTCCCGGAGGCGGTCGAGACGAAGCCCGTCGCCTGTGTGGGCGCCGCTCGTCCACCGCTGCCCTCTCCGCGGCGGCTCTTTGTTGCCCTCCTGTGATCAAAGGAGGTGGAATGGAATGAACATTATTATATATATATTGGTTTCCAAACTACTCAATGAATTGATGATGCGAACAACTAACGTACAAAGACCGAGAAGCAGTAGGGGCTCGCATCCACGTGAAGCCTCGTCAATCTCGGTGTTCTGGAGAGGAGGGAGGCGAGGCTTGGCGCGATGCCGCCGCCGAACCCCCACCTGAGCTTCAGCGAGAGTACACTGACATTGGGCAGCTGCGGAACGTGCCGGACCAGGTCCTCGCACGCGCCCCGCTACGACAAAAGAAAGGATAGAAACGAAGATATCCAAATTAACAAGCGTGCGTGGACTTGATGTAGTGGTATACGAGCGAGTATACGACCGTACCGTACCTACCTCTGGTCCTAACCAGTTGAGGAGAGCCATGTCGTCCGGCACCACGAGCTCCATGTCGAGATGGCGCGCGAGGGAGCAGGCGCGCAGGAGCTGCAGGGTGTACGGGGCGTCCAACTGGTCGCGCCGCCCGAGCGCCGGCAGCTTGAGGGGCCCGCCGAGCCTGCGAGCGTTTCCCAGGCCGCCGGAGCGGAAGGCGAGCTGCTTCGGGTAGCTGCGGTGCCAGCGGACCACCTCGATCCTCGGCGCCGAGGCCTCCACCTCGCCGCCGCCTGCAGGGGACCACCGGAAGCAGGAGCGGACGCTCAGGCACCGGAGGTTGGCGGCCGACACGTCCAGGCTCGTCAGGTCGTCGACGCTGCTGACGTCGAGCACCTCGAGGGCGTCCGTGCGGAGGGCGAGCCGGCGCACGCCCGCCCCCCTCACGGAGCGCAGGCGCAGCGCCCGCAGCCGCGGGCAGCACGACGTCACGAACTCGTCGAGGCGCCGCTCCACCTGCACCAGAGAGAGGCTCAGCTCGCCCAGCCTGGCGAACGCCGCCACGCCGTCGCCCGGGACGGGGAGCTCCAGGACGGTGCGCGGCGAGCTCACGTCCAGGGCCTCCGCGCGCGCGCAGGGAGGGAGCTCCAGCCCGTTCAGCGCGAGCAGCGACGCGACGCGCACCGACCCGACGGCGCGGCCCATCGCCTCGCGGTACCACCACTCGCCGTCGGCGAGGTGGCTGCCGTGGTCGACCTCGACGGAGATGGAGGGGATGCCGGCCGTCGGGAACCGGAGGAGGGCCTCCCTGGCGAGAGCGCGGAACCGGGGCCCCCTGCCGCGCCGCACGCAGTCACGGACGGATAGGTTCAGGGCGCCGACGTGTGCCCACACCCGCCTCCACCGCCGCGACAGCTGGGACGCGAGCACGGCTTGCGGGGTTGGCAGCAAGGAGAGGATGCGCCCGATCAAGTCATCGGGGAGGCTGCTGAGCCGATCGGTCCCTGATGGGATTGGGGACCCGTCCGCCTTGCGCTTCGTCATGGCCTGCCACCTCGCGCTCCTTCTTCAATTCATTACCCTCAGCCGTCACGGCAGGATAGGATTATTATCCTGAAGAGGAGAGGGCACCGATGTACAACACATGGAAATCAGCCCAATGTCAAGGTAATAAGAGGGAACAGTTCCTTACCGTGTCCGTGTACAACAGGAGTGTGGCGTGGCTACCTTTATTTTTTGATGCCATGTCGCCATCTAAAAAAATTCGACTTTTGTTCCTTCACCAGTTCACCGGTGGGCCGGGAACGAAGAGATGGCCACGGACAGGAAGATCCGCAAGAGGAAGAAGAAGACGACAATCCTAGCGACAACGACAACGGAGAAGATCATCCTGAATACAGATCCTGCTCTGCAACTTCAAGGTACGCATGCTGTCTTTGCTCACTCCCCTAGCAGTAACAATTAATGGAATCCCTAACACTGCGCGCATGAATTTGCTCGCAAAGCCGTCAAACCACCTCTCGCCGGCCGGCGGGACATGGTTGTTCACCAGGCGGCTCAGAACAAAGAGCCGGCGGAGGACGGCGAGCAGGAACGCGCCGGCGGCACCAGGGCGCGTCGTGACAGTGCCGACGACGCCTGCAGCATCTGTGGCGCCAGGTCCCACACCGAGTACTTTTGCGCCTACAACTACATGGACGGGTGCCTGAGCGTTCGTGCCTGCAGAGAGCAGTGCAGCAGCAGCAGCCCGGGGCGGCACGCGATGGCGGCCCAAGATTCCCTGCGGCGCTTCGTGCGCGTGACCAACGTGCCGTCGAGCCTGGGCGACCGCGAGCTCCGCCGGCTCTTCCAGCGGTTCGGGCCGCTACGGAAGTGCGTCGTGTCGAGAGCTGCGCCCGAGGGCGGCGCGGGCTTCGGCTTTGTCACGTTCGACAACCGTGGGGACGCGGAGGAGGCCGTCAACGAGCTCAATGGCCACCGTGTCGGCGACCGTACACTGCGAGTCGACTGGGCATACCCTCGTGCTCATCAAGCATGAAACAAATTTTTTAGCTCAATGGCCAAATAAAGGCAACCAAGGAGGACAACGCAAGCATAATCCAAATATATTTCGTTTTGACTTTTTTTATCCAAGTTTGACCGCTCGTATCTATACTATAAATACTATAAAGGACGACGAAATTTTCGTTTCGTCCGTCGTCGTATATATGCTACACCGTCAGATTTTATGACGATCGAACGCTCTAGATTAATCTAAAAAGTTCATATTGACTACATCTCTAAATTAGTAATTTTTTTAAACAAGTGCATGCGGCACGTGCCCTTCTGCTAGTTATTCAAAATATTGGTCAAAATATCAAAACTTTTGTTGCGGCTTACTTTATTATCAATAAATGTTCTTCAAGAATAACTTCAATTTAACTATGTTTGCTCAATTTTTTGAATAACACGAGCGATCAAACTTGAGGTAAAAAAGCAAACGAATTATAATTTGGAATGGAATAAGTACATATGAACTGTGCTGGAAAACTACATACTTAACGGATCTGTTGTTCTATCCAGTGGATATTGGGTCCTGCACTCCTGCTCTTTCTCTGTTTCAGCTTGCTTCTTTTTGCTTAAAAAAAGACTGACTGTGTGGAATCTGGCGCTTCAGTTGAGGGTTCAGATCTTGGTGGCTCCAACTGTGGGGTTCTGTCATGTTTGGCATTGTGGATAAAAGCTTACAAAGATGATTGGGCCAACATTCCAACCGTTTTGTCAACGATGATCCTTATTGCATATAGAGAACACTGCCCGCTCATAGAGGCACTCCATTATTCAAATAATATTCAAATGCAATTATAAAGTTTTCTAGAAGCGTAAGGGCTGATCAGCTGGTGGGTGCAAGTGCAACTATGAAGCCTTTATAACACGATGATGCGAGGCAGCGATAAACACAGAGTAGTAATGGGAGAATAATCCAACTGTTTATAACTGTACGAGAGAACTACTTTGGAACCTGCTCGCTTAATGGTACGGATGCACGTATGTGCATGCCGTCGACCGACTTGCTAACGAAGCATCAGCAAATCAAATTAAAGATTCCATAATGGTACCAGCATTATTGACACCAATCCAGACCACACAGCAAATGGCACGCAATGGGGTGAGTAGAGACAGAGCTACCGGAAGAGATTATTCTGACCTTCCTCGTGGAAGTAAACGATTGGAACAATCAATTTGATAAGTACATCACAGAAAGGAACGAACCATTGCTTCCATGACTAGCAGCTTCCCTCCAGCATCAACGATTTCATTGTCATGGGTGAAGCTTATCACAACACTGAGATGCACTCTGACTGCAGTCAGACAAGATTATATACATATCTAAAGCATGAAGTACAAGTGTACAACCCTCCCAAAGCAAGCACTTGTACTGCAAACATGCCACGAGATGATTGGCACCTTCCAGTGCTCCCCTCACCTCCTGGGGCTTATGTGGACGATCTACTAAGCTTCCGCCTCTTAGTCCTCCTGGAAGCCTTGCCTTTGTATTCAGCTGTAGCCCCCTTGGTCTTCACATCTTTGCCGTCAGGTAGCAAACCATATCCTTCCGCTTCAGCTGTCACTCTCTTATCTGTCCTTTCCGCATCTTCCTCTGCTGCGTTGTTCTCATTCTTCCTTTCTTCTAGCAGTTCATCTTTGGTTGCTACCTCCGCCAAATTCTCTTCATCATCTGCTTTCAGCAAGTACATTCTTGTGCTCCTCTCTAGTAGGCCTACTCCTTTTGGTTCTAGCCCATCTTTATGCACGATTGTGCACCTTTCAGCATTGAAAGCGATCCTGTGGCCACTTAAATCTAACATTGGTCCAGATATTATTTTACTTGTCACGCCCGGGCAATATAGTACATCCTTCAGAAGAAGTTTGCCCTCCTTTACTGATCCTTTGTGGCTGGACGATATTGTTTCGGACGCTGCTTGTAATGAAATCTTCTCACTTCTTGGATTGCTTAACATAGTAAGCTTTGGTACCATATGGCTCCCGCAACCAGTATCAATCACCCATTCCTGCACAACGAGCAAAATATTAAGGACTAAGGCAAACATCTGATAATAGATGGGACCAAAGGCACTGGGAGCTGAGAGAAGTTATGAGAGAGTTACCTTTACATCCTCATCGCGTTCATTTTCATGGTAAGCATCAATTAACTTGTCATCACCTGGGACATCCCATATCATAGTTCGGAAGACATATTCATAATACTTTCTGCCAGTATCTTTTTCCACCTTTTTCTGAAGAAATCCTTCTCCCACCATTCTTGCATCCTTTACTGAAATGATACTAAAATGCCCATCTGAGATGGTTGTCAAAAGCCCTTGACTTGCTAGCTGACCAACAGATACAACATTGAAGGCCATTTTGGGGATGAAACCAACTTGACTGAGTTTAAAATTCTTTGTGACGACAGATCCCATCATTGCAGCTTTCAGTTCTACTCCACCACATGAGTATACGAGGACTTGGTCTTCCTCCTTGATATCCTTTAAATTGTGCATGATTTCTTTATCATTGCATATGTGGTGCGTGGCACCAGAATCCAACATGAACTCAAGTTTCTTTGAAGAAGTGACCAACAGATATCCAGACCTCCTTTTAGGGGTCTGCACCAGAACATCGACATGTTAGCTAAATTTCACATACAAGGAGTCAAGGACAATGCAGTAGAGTGTACACAAAATATTGCAAATTAAGGCCATGGTACTATAAATAAATCCTCATTGTATTAGTTTTTTTTTTCATCTTCACCTCTATGTTTGGAAAGTAATCATAGTCTGATTTTTCATCCACACTCATGCCATCATCTCTATTTGTAACATAGTTGTCATCAAATGGCTGATGGACATTTTTGACCTGGATAAAAGAACAAATTGTGAGAAGCATCATATTTAATTAGAGGGGATAGCATGTCAAATCCCTTCTGTCCCATTCTCATTCTTTTACCTTAAGAGCTAAAACAATGTGTTTGCTATAGACGCTCTCCAGGTCCATCTTCAAGGGGTTTTTATTCCATACATATATTGTGTCATTGTTATCACATAACTTGAGGAAAGGAGGTTCATAATCCTCAGGCTGCCAACATGTAAAATAACTATGTTTAACTGCTAGCAACAAATTCGCAAGCAACAAGAGAATTTAATTCCTTATTTGTTGTAAGCAAAGGAGAAGATTATCTCTATCAACAGCTCCCAAGCATCAATATGGTCACAAATAAACAGAACAGAAGCTTTTACTCACGGTGATGTCATCATAGTAGAGCAGCTTCATTAGAATGGTTCGCTGAACACAAACAACACACAGAAACATATCAAAATATATTGCAAGTTTGTAAACAAATTACAGAATGTGAGAAAATACCTCCTCTGGCATTGGGTCCAAGGTCTTCATAAGTGAAATAAGCCTTCTGATCATCTTACAAGCAGAGATCCTGAAAGAAAACAACCAGAACACCATGAAATAATCTTCAAGGTGTATTAAAGCACCAACCTACAAGGATGATGGCCTCAACCTTCAATACTACTCCCTCCGTTCCAAAATATAGGTGGTTTTGACTTTTTTATATTCATAATTTTTACTATGCACTTAGCTATAACATATGTCTAGGTGTATGGCAAAATCAAGGAACCTTGAAAAGCCAAAACGACCTACATTTTTGAACAGAGGGAGTATGTTTTTGTAAACCAAGAAATCAAAGGAGAGTTGATGTAAAAATAAATAACTATAAATCTACCAAGTTTCTAAAGACTCGCATACTTTAGCGTAGCCAACAAATAGATACTTAAACATAACCTAGCAATTTTCATCATATTCTTAGATAATGAAATCATGTTACTGAATTGTTTCAAATCATAATATTTTGAATGCATGAATATTTTGTATGAAGGCTGCAACTTCATGCAAGAAAATTAGCATCAACAGTAAGAAAGTACCTCATCTGATGTGGAGTTACTTGTGAAGCATTTGATTTAAAAGTAGTGCTACCCTTTTTGCTCCCTGTACGACTTATACTCATCACAACTTCCTCAGTGCAGTTGCTGGAGTAGCTAAATGAGACTGGGAAACAATGGCGTATAGTAAGCAACTATGTGAGACATAATCCTCAATCCAACCTAATATTCTACAAGTCAGCCAGATTTCACAGGGCAAAACTTACAGGCATACTCCTCAATTACATGGCCTTCCTCGTAGATACAAAAGAGAAGGCTCCTCAGATATTTCTTTTGCAAAGCATCATAGACACCTAATAGTTTGATTCCCAAAGTCAACCAAGAAAGAAAATAAGAACAATAGTTTCAGACATACTACCTGTGTTACAAAATAGATATGTTCTAGAATACATCTCAGTGAAATTTTCATAAAAAATGCTTTGGTATATTATACCCTTTTATACGATTTTCCTATGTAAGTTAGAAAAATTAATGGCCAAGATGTGTGAAGAGATCATGGCAATACTCGAAACAAGTATAATACAACAAAGACTTTTTGGAAGTAAATGGCATAGGTCGTAATGACCATACAACAATAAAGTCACTGAATGAGCTCAGAACATGTTTTACCTTTCTCCATCCAATCAATCATTTTCCTAGATTGTGCATCAACTGGCAGCAGCATTTTAGTTTTCATTTCTGCAGCAACAAAGAAGGATTTAAAGAAAAATTTCATATTAGCTCCAGATGTAGACTTTTTTTTTATATAAATACTGGGTTTGAAGTTATTGCCAATTCTGACCTAGTGCTGGAACAGACATATCACTGAAATAGCTCTCGTGAAATAGGCCTCTGATATAGATGATATTATGTATGGCCATCCAAAGCAAATTTCTTATCTGTTTGACAAAAGTAACATTATTGTTATAAAGAATATCTATACAAATATTTTGGTTTGATGCAGACCATGTTATGATTTCTCAAACCAGATAGATGTTGAAAGAAGCACTTCAAGGTTTAAGCAACTGAAGGTCTATCAACTCACAAAAAATCAAGTATCTCAATGTACCATGGTGCTCACCAAAACAAAAGGGGCATAACATACATGCTGTGTCTTCCAACAGTGAAACACAGATTGAGCAATATATAACGGACTTGTTTTTTTTTCCAAACATACATTTATACTATTAGAGAATTTTTAAGAGCATCAAAATGTGAACTAATTCACTGATTTCTATAATATAGACGGTGTTCATGTTCTGGAGCGTTATGCAGCTGCAGCTAATATAATCATGCAACATACATTTTCCACGCAAAATGCAATCGACTGCATATATATAAAAAATTATAGGAGACGACAGAATTGGAATAAACCACACAGTTTTCTCAAATAAATAAGGCACAATAATAACTCTATAACAAACAAGCATCATGCAAACTACTGAATTGTTAATACCGCTATGGCTCTGCGTAGCAGTCACGGTGCAATTACCAAAACCATATACTCTGCTTTGGTACATACAATGAAATTGTTATTACTAGAGCATGCTAGGGAACGCTTGATAAATACAAATGATTCCCACAAAACCATAAAATATGAAGTCCATGAACAGCGCAAGCTGCACAAGGCAAAAATCCATTAATAAACTGTAGAAGAAATGTTTATGAAACCCATGATATGTACTTCTAGAAACATGGGCACTGGAACTATCGCACTCAAATTAAAGCAAAATTTGTTATATTCAAAGTATATTTGGACATAAATGTATCTTCATGGTCCATTCCACATGCAAGCAGCATAAAGGGGAAAAGGCTAAGTACCGAACCTGCCCCTAAAATTCAGAGAAACAAGCACAATGGAAAGCTAAACCAACCAAAACAGACTGAATGAGTATTCAATTGATTTGTAATTTCTAAAGGCTCCTACAGAACTGGTTTGCAGCCACTACAAGGACTAATTTCTTCCAAAATAGATAAAACGACCAGAAATCATACGTGCAAACTAATCTGATCGGACCTCTATATACATTGTAGCATGATGAAATCTAGACACAATTAACTGGCACGTACTTCCCAACAACCAAGCCGACCCAGTGCTGTGAATCGCCTAATTAAACCGGCCATGTAGATAAGTGAAGGAATTCATCATGCTACAATGTAGGATGCTATTAGCTGACCCAATGTAGGATGTCTTCCATCATCCAGTAAGCTGACCCAACACAGTGTACAGAACACAAACCAGGAAAAGTTTCACCAACTTTGGACCAAAATCAGGCAGGTACCTGTAGGATACTTCCAAATAAGTAAAGGAATTCAAACAAGCAAGCAGCGCAATTACAACAGCAAGTAATCCATCTGAACAGCCCAAATCTATCCGCACATTCGAGAGAACTAGGAATCAAACCATCCAGAAGCTACTGACCCACTGGAAGCAGAAATTAGTAGAGATCCAAAAATACACCGCTCAAGCACCAAATGCGTCTGAAATCTGAATCCGCACACAGAACGGGTAAAATGAGACGAAATTCACCTAAAAAAACCCGCAAACGCGAACAACGGAATGCGATCGGAATTTTCGAGACCGTAGAAATCAAAACACAGAATACGCATACCCGAGCGCTAATTTTGTGCGAAATCAGGCGCATATACTATATCTCTCGGAGACTCCTAAATGCCTACCAAATTCGATGGAGGGACAACAAAACTGATGGGAAAAGCTATACGTTGCCCGGGCATTATTTTGGTCCCCAGCACCCACCTCTGTTGCCGTTCGATCTGTGATCTGGTTTTGCTGCCCGCTGTTTGATCCCCGCGGCCCACCGTTTCGATTTGTCCGTATCTTCTTTTCTGGCCCCATTTGTCAGTGTCAGTATTTGATTTTTGTCCGCCGTCTGATGGTAGCGCCTGACCGTTTTGGATTTTTCCGTATCTCCTCCTGTGGGCCCCATTAGCCAGTGTCATAATTTGATTTTTGGGTTGCGTGCGCCGCTTTATCCCGCGCCCCTCTCTCTCTGTCGGTGAGAGGTCATTTCTCTGTTCTTCCTCCTTGCTTTCCCCTCCTTCCGACACGGTCGCTCCCAGGCGATTTCTCTGGTTCGTCGATTTCTTCTCTTCTCCAGGGGCATGTTGATATGAATTGCTTCGTTGATCATTTGGTTTGTCGTTGCTCTGGTCTATGTGCGCATCGTGTTCGTTTCGGTCTGGTTCTGATTTGTTAGGGTTTGATTTGATTTCGTTTTCCCATGTCGATTGGATTGTGTTTGTTCATCTATTTGGTCAGATTTGTCCTGCTATGTAGCCGCTGCTAGTTCGTAGCTGAATCTATTCTTATTTGCTACCCGCGCCAGCTTAATTTGTAGTTATAGAGTTCGATTTCGATTTTCGATCGATTGGTAGTGTTGGGCGAATTTTCTGTTTGTTTGGTCCTTATAGTTTGGTATTCCTCATCATGCATCTGTAGAATTTGATTTTCTAGGGTTCATTATGGTTTTGTGAGTAGTGCTCTGTGTATTTGCTCTATGTTTTGACCCTGCTTATTTGCTCTGTGTATTTGTCGTGGCCATATTGGATTCAATTTTGTAGTAATATTTGTCTCTGTCACTATTTGGATTCAAACATTCGTACCTGATAAGTTTGTTGAATTTAGAATGTAGATCTCAGATACTTTGCTTCTTCACGTCTGCTAGTTTGAACTACATTATCATGTTTATTCCCCTCGGCTTGATTAATTAGTTCTTCTGTTCTTACGTAATGTCTGTTTCACTCTTTTGTATGAAATTCATTGCCTCCTCTGGTTGCATTTAGACCTCTCGTAATGTTACAAGTTAATCTGATGATATGTACAGATGGCTCGAAAGAGACGTAGAGATTTAGAAGATTGGACTGATAGTGATGATGATGTGTTTGTTGACTCAGTTAATGGTTCCATATCTGACACTGATGATGTTCATATCGTCTGCTCTCAAGATAGATCAGCAGATGAAGCACTTGGAACTCAAGTTAGTACCCCGTTATTATTTTATATTGAGCATTTTCGGTGTTTTGACACTATGTATTCAACATGTTTTGCTTCACTAGTTTAATTAGTACCTATTTTTTCGCAGGATTCATCATCAGATAGTGACAGTGAATTCAATTTCAAACTATACCAAGATGTTTTAAAAGATGTGAGTTGTTTCGTTTAATGTTTCATTACTATATCTTATATATTAAGCAAACTATACTGTATCTAATTTATTTTTTCTCATTTTTAGTACAACAAAGTCAAGGCTTATAAAAATAAATTGAAGAAGAGGTTTATTGAGCAGGTAATGATCTTTAAGATTACTAATTTTATATTGTTACTCTGTGACTCTGTGTTATAAACTTCACTATATGCATTTACTGTTTATTTACTCGTCCTACTTTTTGCTGTAGTCTGGCAAGGCTAAATCTGTCCAAAAATCAAAGGATGCATTTACCCGCTTCTCTGTCAAAGCTTTCTCTGATGTGTTAGATGCTCTTACTCCTCACCACAGGACAGTGATTGACAAGTATGGGTTTGGTTCACTTTTGCTTTTTGACAAGTGCTACGTCCCCAATAAATTCGCTAAGTGGGTTGCTCAGCTTGTTGATTGTAACTCTGGCGACATTGTTCTTGATGGAAAGATTATTTCTCTCACCAAAGAATCTGTTAATCATATTCTTGGTATTCCTATTGGTGGGACTCCATTTCCAAGTGATGCTAGTTCAGGCAAATCTGTTATTCTGCACAAGTTCCAGAAGATGTCCATACCCCCAGTGAAGTTCTTTGCAAACAAGCTTATTAAGAATGATGCTTTGTGTGATCAGGATATATTTATCTGCTTTATTGTGGTAGCTCTTCATTCATTTCTCTGTCCAAATGCTTCGCTTGTACCAAGTTACAGATATTTTGGATTTTTTGATGATTTAGAAAATGCAAGAAATCTTGATTGGTCTGGATATGTTCTCTCCTGGTTGATTGAGCATATAAAACAGTACAAGAAGAAGAAGGCTAAAAGTATGAGAAATGCTGAAGGATCTCTTGGTGGTTGTATTTATTATCTGGCTGTAAGTTTGTTCCCTTCATTTGTTGTTTTATTTTTTCCATTCAGGTATGCATTGAATGTAATGATCACCTTATTTATCTGTATATATTTATTTGAACAGGTCTTGTATCTTGACTTTGTGGATTTTGGCCCTCGTCGTGTTTCTGATGCGATCCCCCGTATTTCTGTGTGGAAAGGCAACATGATCAGAACCTATTCTAATTTCGATCTCAAATCTCCTGGTTTATATGGATTTAGACCCATTATGGATTTTGCTGATACATGTTATTACAAGGTTTGCCCACATTTTTATATGTCATTATTTCTTCACATTATCTTTTTGTTTGCACTGATAGTATTGTAATTTGTTTCATATTTTTTTCTCTCCAGAGCATTGATGTTCTGAGAAGAATGGCATCCTCTGTTTCATTTGATAGTGGGTTTGTGGAAGATATTGAGTCAGTTTCAAGATGTAAGCTGCCTAGTGCATTGAAGCAATCTATCTGCAAGGCTGTTGAAAGTCATTGTTTTCACTCTGGTTTGATGGTTAATCTTGACGTTGCATCTGTATCTACTCTGCCTCCCAATTTGTTGAACACTTTCACAAAATTGATGCAACATGCATCTTCTGTTGACCAGAGGAGCAAGAAATTAGTTTTGGATGTTCTTAAGCTTATCACAGAATTTCCTCATGATGATTGTGATATTGCTGATGAGCCCCCTTTGGATGCTTCTCCTAATAAATCTCCTGTCAAGACAGCAACAAATTCTTTACCAGCTCATTCTTCTGATGAAATGAGAACACCAGGTATGCTCTCTCAAGTTGCATCAAGCTAAACCTTCATGTCTCCACATGTGACTTTAAATAATATATATTTATTTCCAATTCTTTTCTTTCTTTCTAATGTTTAAATATTGTGATAGGTTTACAATCCAGTGGTCATAGTTCTGAACACATTGATTTGACTCAAGCTAGTCCAAAGGTTCTTCAATCTACAATGAAAAAGGTTATTTTCTGAGCATTAATTTGTTTTATTGAATTAGACCCAATCTACACTTTTCATTTCTAATTGTTTCTTCCCTTTTGTTGTTAGAATTCTGTTGGTTCTACAAAATCATTTGGTCAACCTCCCAAGCCTGCTAATAATTATACATCACATCGTTCATCAGATCCCTCTACATCTAACACACCTGCAGGGGAGGTATATATTATAGTTTTTTTATTGTATGTTTCTTACTAATTATATATACAAAATAATTTATTTTCATTGCATGTTCCTTGTCTTGCAGGTCAATGTTGATAATCTCGTGCAGAAGTTGCACAACAATTGTATTGCTCTTATTCTTTCTAACCTTTTAACATGGTACTGTTTTTTTTAATTTCCAATCTAATTACATTAGTGACATTTGTAGCTGTTGTCACTCCTAAACCGTCAACTAAAGTTCAACAATTTGTCTCTCCAGCAAGTGGATATTCTAAACCCTGTAAGATTTTGATTTATCTTGTCATACAGATCATTATATGTCCGCTTGTAATGTATTTTTCGATTTGATTATATACTATATTTGTTTTCTTCTTTTCAGCTGGTCAACGACCATTGTTGTTGAAACACAAGCCTCGGTTGATTGGCTCTAAAAAAGTTTATATAGAAAGTAAAATCGCTTCACTACGTGATCCTCTGTGTGATATTTCTAATGTTGATGTTGTTTCGACACAATCTAAATTGAAGCAAAGTATCAATTCTGCTACTGCTGATGTGAAAGATGTTATTCCACTTGATGATGATGAAGGATTTGTTCCTGATTCTATTTCTCCTAGCCCTAGGCCAAGAATTCAGATGAATTTGTCTGTCAAGGTACTGAAATTATTGTCTTTTCTTATCCACCTCCTTTCCCCTTATTTATGTTCTTGTCCCTTTTCTTTGCTATTGTAGTCTTTATATTTTTTCAAACAAATCACAGGACACTCCTGATTCTGATGATGATTCATCTTTTCTTACTCAAAGAGTAAGTTTATATCATTAATGATCTTACCTTTTCATATGCTTTTCATGTATTTTCTTAATTGAAATTAATTATATAATGCACTGTTGTAGGAAAATATCCCTAAAGTTACACCCAACTTATCTAAGAGGCATTCAGTATTATCTCTGAAACGCAATGTCAGATCCAGTTCTCTTCCTAACTCTCATAAATCAATTGTAAGCTTCCTGTTATTTGGGTTTTTTCATTTTTTTGCCACATTTAACTATTTTATATTTTTAATACAGTACTCCATTTATTAAGTTACACGATTTTTTGAACTGTAATTTCAGTGACATGCATATGTATATTTTTCTAACTTTTCTACTTCTGTGTCATTGTTTTTTTTTCAGCAGAAATACTTCTTATTTGGTCATAATTTAATTGTACACATCTATTATATATTGTTGGTCATTCTGTTCATAAATTGTTTTCATTTTTCTCCAGCATTCTCCAGAAATTCAAGTAACTGGTGTTAAAAGTTTGTCTCAGAGTGTCCGTGAGATGACTAAGAAATCTGATGATATGTACAACAAGAAGTTTCTTTCTTCTATTATACCAGCAAAGACACCACATGACTCTGATTTTCCTGACATGTATGCTTCTGGGTCTGGTACCGCTAATTTTCCACCATACCTTTCTCGTGATTCGTCGACAGGTGGCAAGTTACCTATCTATGGCCCTAGAAGAGTTGTCAAGCCATCTGCTCTTTTTCATGGTGATTTTGAAACTGAGAAGGTTGACATCTCCGTATCGAGGTCTGACTTGAAGCATTACAAAGCTATTTGCTCTCTGTCCTCCTCTCAGTACAGCAAGTATGTTTTCTTGTATTTTTCCTCCCATCTCCATTCATATATGCTTCTTTCTATTCCCTATTACCCCTAGTCTATGAAGAGTTATCTTAAAAAAGCTGTGGACTTATATAAATTTTTTTGTAGTGAGGATGCTGTTTGCTTTGGAAAAGTTTGGTGTACCTTTTGGTCTCTTGGGGAGTCTATGAAACCTGGTGGATATGTTAATCCCTTTGTTATGTCAGCATTCTGTTACAGTCTCTATATAAAGCCCAGTGGTCAGCCAGATCTGTCAAAGGCACACTACTTCTTTGCCAACATTGGAGTAAGTACTTTTCATTTCCTTTTCACTTTTACTTTCCTTTTTAATTTGGTTCCTTCATTTGTTTTGACCTGCAAATATATTATTCTTAGGAAAACATTATGAAAGATCCTGATGAAGCTAATCTTGATGTGCTGATTCGTGCTTTTAAACGGTCATCTAAAGCCCGACCTCTTAACCACTGTAACAATGTATGTTTCCATTTATGTGTAGACTTCACAGTTGTCCCATTTCATTTTCTGAAATCTCTTTTGTCTAGATATCCCTGATTGTTTCCATTTTCTGTAGCTCTACTTTCCCACAAACTACAACAACCACTGGTTTGTTTTTGTGGTGAACATCAAGGACCACAATTTTGTATTTCTTGATCCTCTACACCATAAAGATCATGAGTACATAGATTATGTCACTGAGAAGATGGTGAGTTTTTTATTTTTTCTTTCATATCTTGATAAATGCGAATTAGTTCCGCTGGTGCTCCTGTATACAGTTCATATCCAATATTCTTACCTTATTTTAGATGTTGTAAATTTAGTGTTATCAATATGTAATTTTTTGGTCCAATACTTTTCATTAATGTTTACCACTTTTTATTTCCTGATTGCCAATTATATTCCTTAGTTCTAGCCTCTTCCTTAGTTTTCATTAATTATCTATAATTTTTGTTTCCTAGGTTAACAATTTTCAGTTATACTGGGATCGCTATGTTAAAATTGACATGAAATTCGATGACTACCGCTATCTGTATCCAGATCTACCTGAGCAACCCCTTGATAACAGGTGTCCCTATTTTCTTGTTATTTTTTTCTTATACTTTTCTTTAATTTAAATCATCTTGGTTTTGTCTATTTATCTTATTTCCTATTTATATGATTCCTAATCTCTTCATTTTCTATGTATTCAGTTTTGATTCAGGGATCTATGCTATGATGTCCTTACAGCACTGGACTTCCCCAAGATCTGTCCTTTGCACTATGTTTAACAGCCACGACATTTCTCGCATTAGAGTAAAAATTGCAAATGAACTAGTGTTCCTACCTGCAAATGAAGGGAGGAAAGATCGTGTTCTCGACTATGAGCACTAAGGTATCTATTCATACCTTTTATCTTAACCTTATGTTGTTCATATTTCCATTGTTAATTGCTTTAAGCCGTTCTATATTATTATGTATTACATATTTTGCTACAGTTACTTGCCAGTTTTGAGTACATTCATATTTCATTTTGTAATATTGTTGCTTCTTGTAGGATTGCTAAATCTCAAGCTGCAGTGGATCTTCAAAACAATTTCATACAAGCAATTGGAACCAAATATATAGGACATAGGTCTATCTTGATGTAATATCTTCAAACAATCAATTGGAAGCAAATTTTTTGTAATACTCATTACATTGTCATAGATAGTACTTGTCTACAAACTGCTGTAATAAGTTTACAATCAACATGTCACAATGATTCTCAGATTGCAATGTTCTATTCATGTTGAATGTGACATCTTTCCAGCTTTTTGAATGAATCCTTTTTCTTCATTTCTAGTACTCCACTTCACTTGATCACACCTATTGTCTCTCACTGTTGCCTTCAATTGCCTTTCTCTGCCTCTTCCTTGGTGTTTTTCCCTTTGGACCTGCAAAACGATTCAATGAACATTATATTTTCAAGTTATTTCCTTACAATAGCTATTTTCTTTTCTTTTCTTTTATGTTAGTATTGCTTACTTGAATTAATTTGCTTTTCCTTTTGCTTCTTCTTCTCCTTTCTGATCAACTTTTGCTTTATTTCTTCAATCATTGGTACTAATCTTTTTGGCTTGGGGGGTCTCCCTTTTGTTTTGACTCTGTCGGGGTCTTGTAGTTCCCCTAGTTGCAGTAATGTATTTGAGCTGTTCTGTCCATTCTCATGTGAACTTCCATCCACTATTTCTGTTGAGTGACCTTCTTTATTTGATTGTGCTATCATATTGTCAAGGTGAATGTTAATCCTCTCAAATTCTTCACAAAGGTATGACGTTGCTTCATCTGTCATTGATCCTTTTGAATTCAATTCAGCAGCTTTCCTTGATAGAATATTGAATCTTAGCATCTCATTAGTCTTTGGCACAATGTTTGGCAATTTTAGATTTAATTTGTTGTCTTTCTTCCTCCACCTGTCAATAATATATTTTCCTGGAATCTCACTGATTTCTTCTTCAATTATAACTTTCAGGATGTGTGAGCAAAATATCCCATCCTTATTGAACTTGCCACAGAGGCAGCTGAATTCCTCTCTACCAGGTGTCAGGTCAGTCAGCACAATGTATGTCCTTATCCCGTGTGGCTTGATTATCTGGTTTGTTTTGGGCCAGACTTCATAGCATTTTCCCTTCTCTACTTCTTTGTATTTCAGTGTTTCTGTTTTCTGTAGCTGAAACTGAAACCTCTTGAATATGTTCATGTTGTACAGTTCCATGGCCTGTTTTTCCACATTGTATCCAAACATTAGATCCTTTGGTCTTTTCTCCCTGCTTCTATTGTCAGCCTCTTCTTCTTTAATGTTTGTAACCTCAACAATTCTCTGAAATTCTTTTAAGAAACTCATGACGCTGTAGGTTGGCCCCACATTTTCTTTCAAACTTGCATTTGTTCCCTCACTTCTACCTGTGCTTTGCAGGAATGGGAAAAAATTGTCCTTGAAGTACACAGGTATGAATTTTTTCCTATTCTGCCACATCTTCCCAAAGTATTTGTTATTTTCCAAACCATTGTCTGCAATCATTTTCTACCATAACTTTTCGAACTCATCTTGTGTCAAACTATTGTTCACAATATCTTCAAACTCTTCCATGAGTCCCTTTTTGGTGGCAAAGACTGTTCCATTCTTATTGTAGCATTTGTACTTTATGTGGAAGAAGCAATTTCTGTGGATAGTATTAGGGAACACTTTTTCTATGGCTGCCTTCATGGCCTTATCCTGATCTGTAATAATGGTCTTTGGATGTTTGCCTCCCATTGACTCCAGGAATGTGTCAAAGAGCCACACGAATGTATCAGTGCTCTCATCTGATAGAAAAGAACATCCAAACAAACAGGTATGTCCATGTCCTGTGACACCCACAAAGGGACTGAATGGTAGATTATACCTGTTTGTCATGTATGTACTGTCAAAGCTAACACAATCACCATATTCTGCATAGTATCTGAGTGAAACTCCCTCTCTCCAGAACAGATTCCTTACTTTCATTTCCTTGTCCACGTCAAACTTGAAGAAAAACGTAGGATCCTCAGCTTTTCTTTTCCTCAGATATTCTAGAGCTTTTGTCATGTCATTTGCAGTCACCTCTCTATTTATCTTTGTTCTCAAGTTTGCCACATCTTTATTCTTGTATGGTAGTGCTAGCATGCCTCCTCTTAGATAGGACAGTATAGCGATCATCTTTCTTGTTGGGATGTTGTTGTCATTTAATGTTCTAATCATTGCCTTCTCCATATCTGTCATGTATTTCCTCCCACTAAACAGTTGGTTTCTGTTACCAGGGCTGAGTTCATGGTTGTGATCTAGTTCAAGCCTAACAATCCTCCAAAACCCATTTTCTAATTTGACCACCATAACCACAGGGCAATCTGTCTTCACCTGCACATTTGTGTCTCTTTCCTCTTTGTCTATATCTTCTACAACTGCTAATTCTTCCTGTTGAAGTTTTGTGCTTTCTTTTTCCTTCCCATGCCGTACACATCTAATCTCCACTTTGTATATCTCATTATCTCTCTTTTTGCTTGTTGATCTAGTTGTATGTGTCGTCTTCACCTGGAAGCCAGCAATAAACGCATAGAAGCTGAAAAAATGGTGAGCATCTTCTCTACTTTTGAACTGCTGATCAATCTGGGGAGTGTATTTGCTGTCAGTATCTGCATTGTTGCCTTCAGATGCAGCTATCTGTTCACTTCTAATGAATTCATCAATCCATTCCTCTGTCACTTCCTCGCTTCCATTAGTTGGATCCTCACTTGTTTCTTCATCACCTTTCTCTGTTTCTTTCTCAATGTTATTCCCATTTCCATTTTCCTGTACACCAACCTGTCCAAAACAAATGTTCCAAACACAATCAGAATTATCCACTTCTGTTATGTTCAATATACATCATTCTTTTAAAAATAATTGTAGATGTTACCTCCTCAAGTTGCATGTTTGTAAATAAGTTTTCCCTCCAGTCGCTGTCATTGTTTAATCCTAATTCTTCATCCGTGCCATATCTCACTTTGTTCTGCAAATATTATAAGCTCCTATTTATTAATATCATATTGTTTACCATCTCATTTCCAATCTACTAGTTGCCTGGTGTTCTTTCTTCTAAACTAATAAAAGTAATTTGTTAGGCTGAATTTTGAAAGGAAATTGTGATAATTAAAATTCAATATTTTCAAAGCACCTTTTCGATTTCATAACCATCTTCTGGTAGCTCCTTTTGCCCCTTCATTTGTTCTTCACCATGTACTGACACCTCCATTTGTCCTTGTAGGTTGTTCTTTACATTCTGCATTTCAGAAAGTTGCATCAATGTTAGTGACAGTATTTCCTCCTTTTATACCAATTTGTACATTTTAAATTTTTGTACCTCGTTCTCTTTTGTAGAATCACTGATCATGTTGTTGTTTGCCTGAACTAGCACAGTATGCCTTCCCTGTGCCTTGCTCATATCATATGCCTTGGATTGCTGTTAAATGTAAGCTATTAGTTACATTCAATTTGTTTTCAAAAAATTTAATGTGACCTAATTTTTTTGCATATTCTTACCTTTAAATGTGCCTCTATGCATTCTATGTCAACTATTTCATCATCACTTGGCAAGCTATACATGGTCATCTGCATTCCAAAAAGGTACGTTTTTAATCAGAATCATATATGCAAACACTGTTTCATTTTTTTCATGTATTTTGTAAATGTGCTTACCGTATCTACTTCCTCTTCAAAGTCATCCATTGGCATGTTTTCAAATTCAAGTGGTGTTCCCTGAGGAAGTCTTACTTGCTGCATATACATTATTTTGCATAAGAAATTGTTTATAAATGTTGATGTTATTCCAATATCTTTTTATATTGTGATTCTTTTATCTTTCTACCTTGAAGCCATAATCTGTTGTCAGCAAACCCATAAATGTTGTTCCATTGACCTGAAACAATTAGCATGAAAGTTTTATTCAACAAACTACTCTTGCACCTTAGGCCACAACAGATTTATTTTTTGCAAAGTACCGTATCTGCATTATTCACTTATAGTTTTGTTGGCACTTACCATTTCAATATTTTTTGTAGGCATTTGAACTGAATCACCATTTTTTTCCTGCGACATCCTTATCTGCTCATTTAATAGATCAGTGTAAGATCCCTGCAACACAATAACGTTGTTTGTTAGCTTTCACATTTTTCATCAATGTTTTATTCACACATACAATGAAATGAAACCTGCTTACATTAGTTTTCCCTGATTTTATTGTACTTTCATTTGTTTTCTTCTTTTTGTCTTTATATTAACCAGCTTGAGCAATGATTAGTTCAATGTTTTCTAATTAAAACAAAGTTACCTGGTTTTTGCCTAGTACTTCATTTAGATAGGCACGCAGACTCTCTGCTTCTTCTTCTTCCTGCATTCGAAATTTACTTAGTTCATCTAAATATTCTATATCAGCAACTTCAATCTGATTTGAGTGATAACCGCATAGTTACCTGTACAGACTTTGCCAGCATTGCAGCTGGAACATCACAATATTCAACATCACCTATCTGAAGTGTTCCATGTCGGCACCCTGGTAGGAACTTGGCCTGCATTTGGATTATAATAGGTCAATTGTATTCTTTTCGACTATTTCTTTGTTCACTAACAAATTTCATTTCATTTACAGTTTTCTACAATCCCATTTACATTAGTTTTAGCAATGTAATTTGCATGATATGCTTATGTACCTGCTAGCACAAATATTTTGCTAAGAAAACATGTATCTCTCCTAGCACAGCTTTTTTCAAGTTACTTCTATAGTTTGGCCTGACACCTTTATTTCTGAATGCAACCGTAAACTGTACAGAAGCAAACAATTTTGCAATGTGTGTCATTCTATTCTCCTCCAATCTTTTGTCTATTTTAATCCATATTTTGTGTTATTCTTTTACTAAGATTGAGCTAGAGCACTCTTTATCTATTGTAATTTGGTATTTTCTTCACTGGTTACACATGTAAGCATAAAGTGCTTTCTGTAACTCAAGAACACACTTTGCCTCCTGATAACCAAGATTTCAAAGACAAGTTGCAGTTAAAGTAAGTACTTACAGATTTGAAGTTGCATGATTCTGCTCACTTATCTGTTTTTTCTTGTTATTACTACTATGTGTTGCCTACGAGATGGACACATTTGTGCAATATCAGATTTGTCCTGGTTTTTAGTACTAGGAAGTTTGTTTCTAAGACCCTGATGTTTTCTTCTAAAATCCTGCTTGTTATTACTAAGATCTACCTGTATTTACACATGTTAGCCTGCTTCTACTTTGCTTTTTTTTCAATTTGTTGTACAGGTGAGGCCTCAATCAATGCATCATACGAAAACTGAACTTTGGAATTCAAGCACGTGAAGATTCCTATCAAATCAAGTAGTAAGGAAATTCTTACCTGCTCAATATGCCTTGGCTCTTCATAAATTTGCTTGCCTTTTCCTTTCTTTTTCACTGCATCGTCCTCCATCTTTCAACCTTCTCCCTTCCTTGTGATTTGACTCTTTTTCTATGTTTTTTATGTTCCCAGAGATTTTATCTCGTGCACGAGCTTCTTGGAAGCCAAGTTTAGGCCAAGTTTTTTGCCTTTCCATTCTTGCCCTCCCACCTGCTCCCTGCTAGTACTTTTCATGGGCATTTTGGGAAATAGTTTTAAGTTACTGCAATGCCTTTTTCTTTTCTGTAAAAGTAGGCAGTTGCACGTGGGTTCTGTTTCAACTGGGCCTAATTCCATCTCGTGCCTTCTTTTTTGTGTTTACAAGGCCCATTAGGCAATCTGTTTAAGGTTAACACCTTAACTGATTATAATTTTTAATGGGCCTCTATTCTTAACTGTCCCAAGGCCATTTCCACGTGTTGTGCTCAAAAAACAAAAGTTGTCTTCCACGAGTGGTTTGGTTCATTGTGATAGTCTCTTTTTCTTGCCCTCTCATTTTCTTCCCAACCTTTCCCTTCCCACTATTCATTTTAGTACTTCAGTCGCAGGCTTCTCTTCCTCCCGTGTTCCAGTTTCTCGTAATTTAACTGTACACATCTTTCTATGGTGTGTTTACAGTTTGTTTGCACTATCTTTACAGTAATGCAGTCACCGTAAATTGTCTAGTACCTAACTGTACCTGGTTTGTTTCTATTTAAAGTTGTTTGTAGTTCTTTTTATTTGAATCATAATATGAGTATTTCTGCCATTTATCCACTTATTTGCATCTGTTGGGGTTTCTCAAGGATCCCACTTCTCTGTATTTTACTAACCATAGAAATTTTTTTAATTTTTCATTTCCATTTTGCATTAGTTACTTTGTATTTTACCTAATATTTTTAATCATAGATGTTACTTTTGTTCATTTTTTTCATCTTTAGTGGTTTCCCCATGGATGAAAGAAATCTTTATTTTCATTTTTTTATATTGATATGATCAATTTCAACATGATTCCCTTTAGTTGCATCTGTAAGGGTTTCTCATTGATCTCAGAGATCTTTATTTTCCAAACTATAGATAAATTTGTGAAGTTGTTAATATTTATTTATATTTTAGCTGATATATTTTATGTTTTTAAATTCTTGTCTTATAGTTCCTTTCTGATATATTTTATTCTTTAATTTTCAGCTAAATTGTTGTTGTTTATTCTCTTGCTTGATAAAAATTTTCTTATAATTATTTCGTTTCTTATCAATTTTTTTGTTCCAACTATGATAGCAATGTTTTTTAAGCTCCCAGAATAATTTGTGTAGTTAGATTTTTTTGGTTTATTATCATACTAGTTTTGTCTAGAGCTTCCTCGGTTACAAAATATGTGTATTTGCAAGTTCTGTAATACACGTTTTATAATATGCTAAAGATGTGTATTTCCCCTAGTTTGGATGCATGTGCAATCTGCGCCTCTGAATTGCACGGATTACTCTTTCTTTAAAATCTGTGTATTTTATCCTCCTTGATTGCACGTGCAATCTCAGGCCATATATTGCCCAAGTACCAGGTAGACACTCCCAAACTGATTTAATTCGAAATTTCGAACCATCTCGTGCAAGATACTGCTTCAAACTAATTGGGAAGCAGAAACTCAGACACCGAAATCGCACATCTCATGCACCAAATTGGCCCCAATCCGCAAGCAAAATGTGCAAATCCGAGTCCAAATCCAACGGAGAAAAACTCGAGACCTAACCCGGCAATTTACGAAACGACTCGAAATTAAACATACAGTTGTTGACCAAACCGGCGCTGAGAGATTTCACGACACGGGAGCCAAATAGGTGGGGATGAGGAGGCGTACCGGATCCGGATCTGTTTCGTGGCCTTCCGCCGTGATCCCCGAGCCGGTCCTCGCTCGGGGCACCTGCAGCGCGAGCGGAGCTGAGCTCGCCATTTCCCCCCCCCCTTTTGCACTGGGCGCGCGCGCTCGCGAGCGCGACAAAGGGGAGGGAAACTGGGAAAGTTGAGGAGGGGTGTAGCGCGTGGAACTACTTTTATAGACGGTGGGCGCAAGCGCAACTGCGCAAGTGGGTGGGCCGTGAGGGCTAAGACAGCTCGGTGTTCTTTTTGAATTTTGAACCCCCCGGTGCTAGTTGTAGCGTGAGAACCATCAAACTTGTTATTGGAACAACTTCTATTTTTAGTCCTCCTTTTACCTGGATGTTAAAGATAAATCCCTTTTAATTAGTATTATGGTTATTTTTTTCTCAAATCACCTTTTTATCACTTTCTGACATAAAGATCCCACGTATCAATGTTTGTGGCTAATCTATTTTTTTCCTTCTTTTTCCTCTTTCCCTCCCTTGTACGAAAGGGGAATAAAGGGAATTAAAACTAAAGAGAAAGGGGGTTATAGGAAAAAGAGAACGAGAAAAGGAGGCTTGGAGCTGCATCTTTTTTTTTTTTTATCTCAATCCTCTTTAAGTAGGATTGCAGGAAAACAGAACGAGAACACTGAGCCTGGAGAAGGCCTTGGACGTGGGATTTTCGTTTTCTTTTATTCCCAAACAAAACATAATTGGTGCTCAGTCAAGCGCTGGGGTAAGCCCAGTCTACCCGCAAGCTACGCCCGCCTAAACTATAGCAATTGAGCCTATCGATAGCTTCTTGTGCATGCTCTCGTTGCTCGAAGACCACGCAGGCGAATCCCTTGCACGCTCCGGGGGCGTCCATGGCGAGGTGCCACATCAGTAGCGGCCCAAACTCGGCGAAAAGCCTGGCGAGTTCAGCCGGACGGCAGCTCCCCGGCAGGTTGTTCACGCGCACGAAGCGCCGCAAGAACCAGCGGTGTTCGGACAGCGCGCTCCTGGATTCCCTCCAGGCGGCAACACGCGCCCGGCATGGCACGTACGAGGCAGGGGCGAGGTAGTTGTAGGGGCACGTGAGCTCCGTGTGCTTCGCCGCCGCCGCCTCCTCCCCGCAGATGCAGCAGGACTCGGAGTTCGGGTCCTTCCAGAAGTTGATGGTGGGGTTAGCGTCCAGATCCATCATTGTCCTGGTCCCTGAAGCTATGATCGAATTCCTTTATACCCAGGCCCAGGACTTTATTGTGTGACGGGCAATCCGTGGCGCAAGTCAGGAGAACTTCTTTGCCGTGCACAGTAGGAGGAAAGTCATATCTGAAATATAACAGCAATCTCGGTGTGGGACTCTGATGATGACCTCTATGACTGCACATCACAATGCGTGATGTTTCTTATCTCACCATCCAATAGGCGAAGCACATCGTGCACAAAACCTCTATGACCAGGATCTTGCGCACCTGATACAAATACCTTAACTGCACCTTTCACCTCAATCCAGCTGCAACCAGGAGACTTCTTGACGCCGTGCTCAGCCATTGCTCTCCTCACCCTCTCGGCCTCCTTCCATTGCCCACTGGCACAAAACAAATTGGACAGCATGACGTAGCCCGCATCTCTTGCAGGCTCGGTCGCCACCATGTCTTCCACTACCTTCCTTGCAACCCTGGCATTCAGGTGCTCCGACGAGCATGCGCTAAGCAGAGCTTCATGTATGTTGCTGCTATGTGTCGGAACCGTTTCTGAACACTGATCCAGCATCTCCACAGCCTTTGTTATGTCCCCTGATCTCGCATACATGTCAAGAATGCAGGACAGATGCTCTGTCTTTGGTTGAATCCCATGGACAGACACCATTGACTCGAAGAAGATTTTCCCTTGCTCCAGAAGGCCAGAGTGGCTACAGGCTGTAAGCAAGCCTGCAAATGTTACCTCATCAGGGCAGACTTCATGGGATTTCATGCTTTCGTACACCAACAGTGCCTCGTTGGCCCATCCATTTATCGCAAATCCGAACAACATTGTGTTCCATGAGACCAGGTCCTTGCCAAAGATGCCATTGAACACATTGCTTGCGCTCTCCACATCCCCGCACTTGGCATACATGTCCATCAAGCTGTTGGCTACATACAGGTAGGACACGAACCCAGTTTGGAACACTCTACCATGGACCATCCTTCCACTTGCAAGAGACACAGAAGTAGCACAAGCATGCATGACAGCCCCAAATGTGAAGTCATCTGGATGAATATGCTCATGTGCCGACATCTCGACAAATAGTGCGAGAGCTTCATCAGCACAGCCGTTCCTTGCAAGTCCTCCAATCATGGAAGTCCATGAGATGACATTGTTCTCAGGTACACTTCGAAAGAGAGAAGCAGCTTGTTCCATGTAGCCAAGCTTCATGTAAGCATCGATCAGTGAATTCCATGACACAATGGTCCGCACCTCCATAGACTCAAAGATTCGCACAGCGTCCTCGAGCAAGCTGAACTTAGTATACAAGGAAATCAATGAGTTACTGACCTCTGCCATTGCATTCCATCCACTCTGCAATACAATCTTGTGAACTGCAAAGCCAGTAGATGGGTGGGCCAGCTCGGTGCAAGCATCAACCAGAATACAGAGTGTTGCATCATCACAGGCCAGTCCCGCCATCCGCATCTTGTTGAAGAGAAGCAGACACTGTCTGGGATTGCCACTGCGTGAATACCCCATAAGCAACGTGTTCCAGGCGACGATTGTTTCTGC
Organism: Urochloa ruziziensis; assembly: GCA_015476505.1. Classification (NCBI taxonomy): domain Eukaryota; kingdom Viridiplantae; phylum Streptophyta; class Magnoliopsida; order Poales; family Poaceae; genus Urochloa; species Urochloa ruziziensis. Next base: position 58,700,255 of record CM027119.1, on the reverse strand, counting down.
TGGGCATTTCATCGAACAGCTCCTGTGCGAGCCTCAAGTGACCTGAGGCCACATAGGCGTGCAGGAGTGAGCACCAGGACAGCGCATTGCGGTCGCGCATCTCCCGGAAAGCAAGCATGGCGTCGTCGGCGCGGGCGCACTTGGCGTACATGGCGACGAGCGCGTTGCCCACGGGGAGCGGCGCCCGCAGGCCGAGGCGGAGGAGCCGGCCGTGGAGCTGCGCGCCGGCGGCGGGGCACCGGAGCGCCCCGGCCGCAGCGAGCGCGGCGGTGAGGGAGTACGCGTCGGGAGCTGGCGCGCGGGCGAAGAGCGCGAGCGCGTCGCGCGGCCGAGCGGCGCGCTCGTAGGCGGTGAGCATCGCGTTCCAGGCCATGGCGTCCCGCTGCGGCATCGCGTCGAACACGGCGCGCGCGGCGGCCGCGTCGCCCGCGCGCCCGAGCGAGGCGATCCGGGAGGTGGCCGCGGCGATGCCTGCCACCGCCGCCATGCTCTGCTACCCGTGCAGCGGCGCGAGCAGCTGCGTGTGGGCTTAGGCTCATCAGAGTAGAGCGAGAGAGGGAGGTTGGCTAGTTTGCGTCTCAAGTGGCCAACTGGCCATGAGTCGTCAACTGACGTGGGAAGCTACTTAGGCGGGGGTGTTTAGCTCCGTAAAAAAATTTACTAAAATTTTTAGTGAAGAGATTTTTACCATTTAGTAGTAGTAAACGTATACTAATATTAAACTAATTATATATCTCGTCCAAAAATGATGAGACAAATCAAATGTGGGTAATTAGAGATAACTCCATAATTAACAGATGATTATTGTAGCATTACTGTTACAAATCATGAATTACAAATCATAAATTAAGTAGCCTCATTAGATCCGTATCACAGGCAGCTTAATACAGTACTAGATCCGTATCACAGGCAGCTTAATACAGTACTAGTTTCTCGATTTTTTGTGGAAAGCAGTTGAATTCGTGCAGAAATCAGAGAAATCATTTGAAACAGGAACATAGGATGTCCATAGCCCAACTGACCCTTGCCAACTGTCAACTGATGCTACCTCGCCATCAACAAGTGCCTGGTATAATGCAATGGGAGGTGCTTTCGGCGTAAGAATATGTTTTTCTTAAGCACATGGTTTGAGTAGTGCAAGTTTGTATCAAATAAAATATCGTACATTACATAACATTATGTTTCTCTCACAATTGTTACAGAATATGTACACGGAAAAATCGGCATAACTCGTACAGAAACAATTTGGTGGAAATAGGCACAAATATTTCCACCATCGTATAGCTTTGCTTCATGTGTAAACAATAATTGCTGGGCGCGAGATTGTTGAGGACGCGACCTCAAGCAGATATCAAGCCATCAGGAAGAGAGAGGCCCTCCTCCCCATCTCCTGACAAAATATTACGGCATGCATACAACACAGCCGAGTGGAACCCGGAAGGGTTGTCTATAAACACGAAATGACCCCCCTGCAGAATATAACCACAAAGGTTTACTCCTTGAATCAGTAGTATAAAAACTGTAATTTGAGACTATGCAATGTTGCCAGCTGGCAAGGTGTACCTGTGGAACTCTGATTATTTCACAAGGAACTTTCATGTCCTTCCGCGCTTGCTGTGCCCCTTGGTAGTTCATCCAATCGTCCTGCCCATATATGAAAGTAGTCGGCACTTTCCAATCGGATGCGCTGTTGCAAGGACAGTAAAACATCATCAAACATCATGTAGATTCTATGTACTCCAAACAAAATGATGATTTCATTGACATTTTTTTGGGAACAACTTGTTGCTATTAGAAATAAATACTTGTACCACAGCCTACCCGGCTCCCCTAACAGCAGCCTATCCGGCTCCCCCATTACTACAGACTGTCCCAATAGAAGTGATAGTATAAGTCCAAATGAAAACCATGCTACATTCAGGATTGCATATCTACCTTAGATATGATTTGCAAAATAAGATAATTCCATCACTTTGTACTGTGCATGATCACTACCAGAGAACAGTTAACCATAGATAAGTATAAGAAGCTAACCACTCCAGAAGAGGCTTCCTTGCAAATGCCCCAAAGGAAAATATGTATTTCAAGCACAGCTCTCCACTAGCTTTGGCAGCTAAGGTATGGTAAATATAATCTTCATAAATGAGAAAACAACCATGAGGCTCAGTTGAAAGTATTATAAGAAAAAAAATGCATATACTGGATTAGTTAACCAAAACTACCTGTCAGCAATGCAGATTCTTGATCTGTTAGTAATTCACCGCTTGATCTTGTACCAAACCTGGCACTGGTATATTTTTGTACCAGACCTGGACCCCAAGGACCTAATCCTCTGTTTGAGGAAAACACATAAAAATAAGGACAAAATGTAAGAGCTCAGATATTGGATGCAAAACAGTAGTGGTATACTCCATGGGCCTGTGTTATGCAGATGAAAATGTTATTTTGTACGAACATTTTAAATCATTAGTGTTGGTGATACTTTGATTACTTTCACACATTTGGATGCGGATTTTTTTCAATCTGGAGTTGCGGATGCGGACTCAATTCGAACTTGGCAGGTGTTTCCAACCTGAAGACAAGTTTCGGTTTATTCCGGGATCTTCCAGTTTCTCTTTGATAGTTTTCTAGTAATAAATCCATGTGTAGCTGGGTTAATAATTGACAAGGTACTTCTATCAGTTGAAATAAAAACTATGCTACTCTCTTACCTTAAAGGGCCAATCTTATTCAAATCTAACTACAAGGGACATATTGTTCCAACATTTGAATTCAAGTAGAAGGTTTCTGTTGCAATGCTGCGCTATTTCTATCCCAATAAATAAATAAAACAACAGAGTTACATGAAAAAAATTTAAATTGTAATGTAAAATGTTTTAAAAAAAACGTGCAGTGTTCTTAGATTACCTAACAATTCTTTGAGGAGTAAAATTGGACTCCCAAAGATGATTGATTAGCATGCCTTTCCATGTTGCTCGAAACTTTGTTAACCACTCAGACCTATGCTCTGTTTCTGATGAGAAGCCGGCAGGACCAACCAAAATCAAGTGCTGAACATGTTCAGGGTGCTGAAATATGACTGAAGTTGTTAGTAATGATTGGCATAAGTGGATACACTTCACTCAGTACATGTTTTAGGAACATACCTTCAGGGCATACTTTGCTGCAACATATCCTCCAAAAGAATGACCAAGCAATACAAAATTACTGAGGTTCTTGGCCTTGCGCCACTCCTCAAAAGAATCTATGAACCATGCCTCGGTTTCTGTTTATACACACCATAAGGAAGAAAAAAAGAATATAACTTGTTATTTACCACCTATGCAAGCACATATTAAGCACTGAATCAAAAATATGAATTTGATGGAACAAATCTAGTTATGTTTCTTAAGAATGGCTAAACTATTAAGATCAGAATACCATCATAAAAAATAGAGCATGTGGCATGCTTAACAGTGGACAAGTTAAAATCAAATGGTACTTGTGGCTAACCAGTAGCATAATAAAAAAAATAACATCAGATATAAAGTTGGTGCAGGTAAAGTAGAAGCATACCTTCGGTACCTTTACAGGTGAAGTCAGGTCTGCTTGAACCACCCCAGCTGCAAAAGGAATGAGAAAAGTCAATGCTATAGTGCTATGATGAAATGCACCAGAGGAAGGTTAACTGAGAATCCATTCCTCCAAAGTTCAAACATTCCATGACATATTAAAAGTCAAGGACCAGATCAATTAATTGAAGATTCTGATAATTTACTACTGAATACTGATTAAAGACCTATGGTGGTCAATCATTTTTTTAATTAAAAATATCTGTGTCACTTTTATCAAAACTTACCCAAGCTGATCAATGGCAATCACCCTAAAACGGTTTGCAAGGGCATCAAAGTTTCGAAAGAAGAACCCCTGAGAAGCTGCGTAGCCATGGACCATAACAAGGGTGGGGGCGTTCTCCTTGCTATCAAATGTTACAGTGTTGATGAACCTTGGTTCATCACTTGCTGACCTAAACCATCTTACTTTTGACCCAGGTGGAGTTGAGCCAATATTGACTTGTTCCTGGACATACCCAGTTCTGCAAAGACAAAAGGAAAGGTGCATCATGTACCAGCAAAATACAAAAGAAGATACAGAAATATCTAGAATGAAATGGTAAAGGCAAGACAGCAGCATTACTAACAAAAGAAACAGAAAATTAAGGTCCTGTGCTAACAATAATCAGAAAACCACAAAATATATTCACAGGTTATATTAACGTGTGAAGTGCGATAGGGATGGTATAGATTTTATAACTTGAAAATGAACCCAATTATATTATACTAATCCATGGTGGGAACTTCCTGCCTCCCTCTTTCAGATACCTTGCAACGTTTCAGTATAATCAGGAGCAATTGTCTGCTTATAGTCACTAGGTCCAGATGAAAGACAGTTCTTTCATACATTGAAAATGCAGTTCATGAGTATGCTGACAGTTAAAAGGACTCACTGGATAAAATCCAAGCAGTGGGCTGAGAGTTCCATTTATAGACAGAACAAGGCAAAACCATCCATTAGTAAATCACCTCATGCAATGCGCTACAGAATCACAACAACACTTGGTAATTTAACTAAACTCAATTGCCCTGAAACAAAGTCTTACATCATGTGGCTGTATGATCTCAACCAACTGGCAAAATTACATACTCAGCACAGGACAAAACCATCAAAATCCACTTGAAGTGACTAAAAGTTTAGACCCAAGTGTCCAAAGCAATAAAGTTATGATCTTTTTTAGAACACACATACTCCGTATGTACTATTCCAAGTCCCCAACATTCGATCTTTCAAAAAAAAAAGTCCCCAACATTCAGTTGCTAGAGTTCATAAAACTGTTAGCTCGATTGCCCAATCAGTCTTCACGAACGGGGAGGCAATTGCCTTTCAGTTCCAGAGTATCAGCTTGCTTTGTGCTTAACATTCAAAAGAACCTTAATTTTATCCGGTCTAGATTGCAGATGAACTAACAACCAGTCACCCAATTAGCACCGGACCAATTGCAAATGTAAATCTACACAAGTGACCAGGAGCTGCTCTGGCCAAAAGCCTGAAGTTTGTACCAATTGGCACGTAATTTGATAGTAAATTGGAAGGCAGAAGTGAGTAGCTGTACCGGTCCAAAGCGAAACCACAATAACTAGTTATACTGTACAGTACCAGTCAAAAGCCTGAAGTATCAATACATTCACACGTTGTTTGGTAATAAATTGGAGGGGGGGAACCAAAGTTGGGGGGAGGGGGAAGTCGTACTTGAGTACGGAGAGGAGCCGCTTCTCGGCGGCGATGATGCGGTCGGTGGAGGTTGGGATCCAGCGGAGCGACGGCGGCCACACCCGCGCCCACCTCGACCCCGCCTGCGCCGGCGCTGCCGCCGCCGCCGGCACCTCCGCCGTGGCGGCCGCGGCCACCGCAGCGGAGGCGGAGGCCCGTCTCATCTCCTCTGCCGCCATCCTTGTAGTCGTCGCGACGGCGGCGCGGCGCATACGACGGGGGGCACACGTCACGCGCGCCTTTCTCTCCCCCTCGCTTCTTCCCTCGATGCTCGGTCGCGCTCTGGGAGTCTGGACTCTCTGTAGACTCGAGGCGTCTGCTCGGTAGGCCCCCAGGTGCGGTGCCCGTGCCGTTCGTTAGCGTAATCGCGCAGGTCTTTGCGTGTTTTTAAAGTGGAAGGAATCGAGGAGGCAACACGACGGGCGCGTTCGCGGGAGCCGCGGTGACCGCGCGCCGGCGGCGGCAGGCTTACGTCACGGCGTGCGTTTCATCGTGGTGCTTAGCGCCACCACGCACCGCGTGCGGTTTGGGATTGGAGAGCAAGCAAGGGGGTTTCCGCTACGGCTCGTCGGGTCCGGACTCCGGATCAGATGTGTGCGATTTTGCGAACTGCGATGCATCCGGTAGGCGCGCTCTTAGGTGGTTATGGAAGTCCAAATGGGTCCGGTAGTATGGGTAGCCTGAGGCAAGACACTAGTCTGACCCTAAGCCCGACCCGGTCCGATAGGAAGTGCCTGTGCCGTCACCTAGGCCTATAGTGCCGGCCCCAAGCCATGGTTCATAAGGTGTGAGGCGTCACCGAGGCGTTGTGGGCATGCCTTATCGTCTAGGCGCTCAAGGCGAGGCGGTAAGACAGGCAAGACGGACGCCCTATTCACAAGCAAATCAGAGACAAAAGCCCATAATAGATGAGCCCACTAGTCTACTAAAGCCCACCTAAAACAAAAGCCCATAAACAACCCTACCCCTCCCGCCTCACGTACCCTACCCTCTCATCTTCCCTCTGCACGCTGCCTCTCCCGTCCCCGAGCTTCACCACCCCGCAGAAGCAGCGACGAGAGGACGAGTTCGCCGCCCCCAAGCACCTCCACAGACCATGAATCGACCTCCTCCCCCCTACTAAAATGGAGCCCCACTAGCAGAGGTAGATCTCCGCCAGCAATTGCTCTGGAATTAGTGGGTGGAGCTGTGCCAGCCATGGCGCCCGAACTGGTGAGGACGAAGGAGGAGGAAAGTATACTTGATCATGGGTCGGGTCGTGTCGGGTTCGGGTCAGGTCATGTCGGGTTGGTGGGTCAAAATTGTTGACCCGCGCCTGACCCGTGGTATGGTCGGGTCGGGTCGGGTTGTGTCGGGTTCGGGTCGGGTTTCGGGTTTCACGTGTAATTTTTCGGGTCACGTCGGGTTGGGTCGGGTTTTTTTGTGTTTCGGGTTAAAAAATTGGCCCACACCCGACCCGTCACGTGCTCGGGTCGGGTTTTTTTCGGGCGGGTCGGGTCGGGTTTATCGGGTCGGGTGGTCCATAATCAGGTATAGAGGAAAGAGAGCTCTGCCGCCCACTAGGTTACCTCATTGCTCCTCCTATCTTGTCTGTGTCCCTTCTTCCCTGTCCCCTTCCCTCTTTTGGCTAGGCGTCGGGGACGCCTTGCCGACAGCGAGCGCCTCATCGCCTAGGCGAGGCCTTTCGAACCATGCCTGAAGCACGGCACAATGATGGGCCCGATAACTACCGGCCTGTTAAAGTCTTAAAGGCCCCCTTCCCAATCGGCCCACCCTAAAATCTTTCAGACCCTAGCTCTCCCCCATCGGCCCGTCCCTACCCCCGTTGCCCCCTCCCTTACCCCACTGCTCCCTCCCTTAGTCCTTCACCCCGTCGCTCGCTCTTTCACCCCATCCAGAAAGCTTCGGTCGCCGCTACTCAGGGGGGCGAGTCGGAGCCGCACCGAGCTCCTGGCGTCGCGACCACCACCTGGGTGCGCGAGCACGGGGCGTCGCCCTTGCTCCGGCCAAGCCGAGCCCCTCCTCCGCCACCGTCCTGCTGGGCGCGACCCTTGCTCCTCCCGCGTCGCCTCCTTCCTTCGGCCGTCGTCGGAGGCCAAATCTGCACCCCTCCTCTGTCGTCACTTGAGGAAGGCTCCTCCTCCGTCGCTGGGTGCCGCCGGCACCACCCAAGCCGTCGCAGGCTTGAGGACTCGGACGGGCCACGGTAGCCTGATGGGCCGTCGTGGCCTGATGGGCTAGTCGGGCCACCGAGCCGGCCAGACACTATAAAACGGCTTTAGTGTCAACCCTGGGCCGCCCGTTCAGCATGACGGGGCTCGACACTATGAGGCCCGATGGTCTGATAGTGCTAGGCCGCATCGAGCTAGGGCCGGGCCGCCCATTTGGTATTCTATATAGGCGGTGAGCATCGCGTTCCATGCCACTGCATCCCGCCGCGGCGTCGAACATGGCACGCGTGGTGGCCGCGTCACCCGCTTGCCCGAGTGAGGCGATCCGGGAGGTGGCCGCGGCGAGGCCGACGAATGGCCTGCTGCGCTGCCATGCTCTGCTATCCGTGCAGCGGCGTGGCCAGTTGCCGAGTAGGCCAAGAGAGGTAGGTTTGGCCACTTTGTGTTTAAAAGCAAGTATTATGATGAGTGTATGGCCGGTGAAATGTCTAGGTGGAAGAAAGGTGGAAGAAAGAGAAGAGAAGAGGGGCGAGCGTCTCGCGACTCGCTCGCATCCGGCAGGCCAAATCCAGACGCTCGCTCAGCATGCAGCAGGCGTTGGTATTGGTGAACAAAACTGCTAGGCATTAAATGGCTGCGGGCCCCTCCACTATGGCGGGCCAGGCTGCGAGACGCTGGCAGCGGGCGTGAGCGTGACTGTAAGACCTGCTCTATGTGGCGATGAGTCCTACAATAGTTTCTCGAAATTTTGCGGGAAAAAGTTGAATTCGTGCAGAAATCAGAGAAAATCATTTGAAACAGGAACACTGGATGTCGAAAGATCAGCTTTGATAGCCCAACAACTGACCCTTGCCAACTGATGCTACCTCGCCATCAACAAGTGCCCGGTATAACGCAACGGGAGGTGCTTTCGGCGTAAGATTTTTTTTTCCAAGCACATGATTTGAGCAGTGCAAGTTTGTGACTTGAGAATCAAATAAAGAATCGTACATTACATAACATTATGTGTCTCACAATTGTTACAGAATATGTACACGGAATTTTTTTTTGAAAGATTGTACACAGAAAAATCGCCATAACTAATGCGCATACATATTTCCACCATCGTATAGCTTTGCTTCCTGTAAACTATTGCTGGGCACGAGATTGTTGAGGATGCGATCTCATGCAGATATGAAGCCATCAGGAAGAGAGAGGCCGTCCTCTCCATCTACTGATAAAATATTACGGCACGCATACAACACAGCCGAGTGGAACCCGGAAGGGTTGTCTATAAACACGAAATGACCCCCCTGCAGAACATAACCATAAAGGTTTAATCCTTGAACCAGTAGTATAAAAACTGTAATCTGAGACTATGCGACGTTGCCAGCTGGCAAGGTGTACCTTTGGATCTCTGATTATTTCACAAGGAACTTTCATGTCCTTCCGCGCTTGCTGTGCCCCTTGGTAGTTCATCCAATCGTCCTGCCCATATATGAAAGTAGTCGGCACTTTCCAATCGGATGCGCTGTTGCAAGGACAGTAAAACATCATCAAACATCATGGAGATTCCACGTACTCCAAACAAAATGATGATTTCATTGACATTAAGAACATTTTTTTTGGAACAACTTGTTGCGCCTAGAATAACTGTGCCAATAGAAGCTATAATATAAGTCCATATGAAAAGCATGTTATATACAGGATTGCATATCTGCCTTAGATATGATTTGCAAAATAAGATAATTCCATAACTGTATTGTGCATGATCACAACCAGAGAACAGTTAACCATAAATAAGTATAAGAAGCTAACCACTCCAGAAGAGGCTTCCTTGGAAATGCCCCAAAGGAAAATAAGTATTTCAAGCACAGCTCTCCACTAGCTCTGGCAGCTAAGGTATGGTACGTATAATCTTCATACATGAAAAACAACCATGAGGCTCGGTTGAAAGTATTATAAGAAAAAAATGCATATACTGGATTAGTTAACCGAAAGTACCTGTCAGCAATGCAGATTCTTGATCTGTTAGTAATTCACCATTTGATCTTGTACCAAACCTGGCACCGGTATATTTTTGTACCAGACCTGGACCCCAAGGACCTAATCCTCTGTTTGAGGAAAACAGATAAAAATAAGAACAAAATGTAGGAGCTCAGATATTGGATGCAGAACAGTAGAGGTATACTCTAGGGACTGTGAAGTGTGTTATGCGGATGAAAATGTTATTTTGTACGAACATTTTAAATCATTAATGTTGGTGATACTTCAGTAACTATCACACATTTGGATGCGTTTTTTTTTTTTCAATTGGAGTTGTGGACTCAATTCGAACTTGGCAGGTGTTTCGAACCTGAAGGCAAGTTTCGGTTTATTTCGGGAACTTCCAGTTTTCCTTTGATATTTTCCTAGTAATAAATCCATGTGTAGCTGGGTTAATAATTGACACGGTCACACGGTACTCCTATCAGTTGAAAAAAACAACAAACTATGCTACTCTGTTTACTTAAAGGGCCTACCTTATTCAAATCTAACTACAAGGGACATATTGTTCCAACATTCGAATTCAAGTAGAAGGTTTCTGTTGCAATGCTGCGTTGTTTCTATTCCAAAATAAATAAATAAAACAACAGAGTTACATGAAAATTTTAAATTGTAATGTAAAATGTTTCAAAAAAAAGAAGTGCAGTAATCTTAGATTACCTAAGAATTCTTGAAGGGGTAAAATTGGACTCCCAAAGATGATTGAGTAGCATGCCTTTCCATGTTGCCAGAAACTTTGTTAACCACTCAGACCTATGCTCTGTTTCTGATGAGAAGCCGGCAGGACCAACCAAAATCAAGTGCTGAACATGTTCAGGGTGCTGAAATATGACTGCAGTTGTTAGCAATGATTGGCATAAGTGGAGACACTTCAATCGGTAAATGTTTTAGGAACATACCTTCAGGGCATACTTTGCCGCAACATATCCTCCAAAAGAATGACCAAGCAATATAAAATTACTGAGGTTCTTGGCCTTGCGCCACTCCTCAAAAGAATCTATGAACCATGCCTCGGTTTCTGTTTATACACACCATAAGAAAGAAAAAAAAGAGAATATAACTTGTTACTTGGCACCTATGCACGCATATATTAAGCACTGAATCAAAATATGAATTTGATGGAACACATCTAGTTATGAATGGCTAAATTACTAAGATATTAACAGAAAAGAGGATATCAGAATACCGTCATAAAAATTAGAGCATGTGGCATGCTAAACATTGGACAAGTTAAAATTTAATGGTAGTTGTAGCTAATCAGTAGCATAATAAGAAAAAAAATAGCATCACATAAATTTGTGCAGGCAAAGTAGAAGCATACCTTCAGTACTTTTACAGGTGAAGTCAGGTCTGCTTGAACCACCCCAGCTGCAAAAGGAATGAGAAAAGTCGATGTTATAGTACCATGAAGAAATGCACCAGAGGAAGGTTAACTGAGAATCCATTCCTCCAAACCATATTCCATGACATCTTAAAAGTCAAGGACCAGATCAATTAAACGAAGATTCTGATAATTTACTACTGATTAAAGACCTATAGTGGTCAATAATTTTTTTAAAAAAAAAACCGTGTCACTTCTGTCAAAACTTACCCGAGCTGATCAATGGCAATCACTCTAAAACGGTTTGCAAGGGCATCAAAGTTTCGAAAGAAGAACCCCTGAGAAGCTGCGTAGCCATGGAGCATAACAAGGGTGGGGGCGTTCTCCTTGCTATCAAATGTTACAGTGTTGATGAACCTTGGTTCATCACTTGCTGATCTAAACCATCTTACTTTTGACCCAGGTGGAGCAGAGCCAATATTGACTTGTTCCTGGACGTACCCAGTTCTGTAAAGACAAAAGGAAAGGTGCATCATGTACCAGAAAAATACAAAAAAAGATACAGAAATATCTAGAATGAAATGGTAAAGGCAAGACAGCAGCATTACTAACAAAAGAAACAGAAATTAAAGCCTCGTGCCAACAATAATCAGAAAACCACAAAATAGTTTCGCAGGTTATATTTAATGTGTGAAATGCGATAGGGACAGTATAGTTTGTATAACTTGAAAATGAACTCAATTATATTATACTAAGCCATGGTGTGTACTTCCTGCCTCACTCTTTCAGATACCTTGCAACGTTTCAGTATAATCAGAAGCAATTGTGTGCTTATAGTCACTAGGTCAAGATGAAAGACAGTTCTTTCATACGTTGAAAATGCAGTTCATGAGTATGCTGACATAAAGGACTCACTGGATAAAATCCAAGCAATGGGCTAGAGAGTTCCATTTATAGATAGAACAAGGCAAAATCATCCATTGGTAAATCTCCTCATTCAATGCGCTACAGAATCACTACAGCATTTGATAATTTAACTGAACTCAATTGCCCTGAAACAAAGTCTTACATCATGTGACAGTATGATCTCAACCAACTGGCAAAATTACATACTCAGCACAGGACAAAACCATCAAAATCCACTTAAAGTGAGTAAAAGTTTAGACCCAAGTGGTTCCAAAGACAAAGTTATGATTCTTTTTTTTAGAGAACACACAGGTACTATTCTGAGTCCCCAACATTCAGTGGAACTCATAAACTGCTAGCTCGACAACATTAGCAGCGCAGTTAGCTAGAGCACTAACAGCTTAACTATGAAAATGAAACTGCAGCAACAAGCCAATCAATCTTCGGAAAGGAGAGACAATTGCCTTTTAGTTCCAGAGTATCAGCTTACTTTGCGCTTAACATTCAAAAGGACCTTAATTTTAGCCAGACTAGATTGCAGATGAATTAACAACCAGTCGCCCAATTAGCACCGGCCCAATTGCAAATGTAAATCTACACTAAGTGACCAGGAAGCTGTTCTTGCCAAAAGCCTGGACTTTGTACCAATTAGCACGTCATTTGATAGTAAATTGGAAGGCAGAAGTGAGTATGTGTTCCGGTCCAAAGCGAAACCACAATAACTAGTTGTACTGTACCAGTCAAAAGCCTGAAGTATCAATCCATTCACACATTGTTTGGTAATAAATTGGAGGTGGGGGAGCGAGAGGGGGAGGTCGTACTTGACTACGGAGAGGAGCCGCTTCTCGGCGGCGATGATGCGGTCGGTAGAGGTGGGGATCCAGCGGAGCGACGGCGGCCACGCCCGCGCCCACCTCGACCCCGCCTGCGCCGGCACCTCCGCCGTAGCGGCCGCCGCCGCTGCGGAGGCGGAGGCCCGTCTCATTTCCTCGGCTGCCATCCTTGTGGTCGTCGCGACGGCGGCGCGGCTCATACGACGCGGGGCACACGTCACGCGCGTTTTTTTCCCTCGCTTCTTGCCTTCTTCCCTCGAGGCTGCTCTGGAACTGGAAGTCTGGACTCTCTGTACTCCGTATGCTCGAGGCGTCTGCGCGGTTAAGTCCCCCAGGTGCGGTGCCCGTGCCGTTCGTTAGCGTAGTAATCGCGCGGGTCTTTTTAAAGGAGAGGAATCGAGGAAACGACACGGGCGCGTTCGCGGGAGCCGCGGTGACCGCGCGCCGGCGGCGGCAGGCTTACGTCACGGCGTGCGTTTCGTGGTGCTTAGCGCCACCACACGCCGCGTGCAGTTTGGGATTGGAGAGCAAGCAAGGGGTTGGGCGGCGAAAAATCGCCGCTACGGTTCGTCGTGCGAACTGTGATGCATCGACGGGCGGGGTTGGTGCCTTGGTGGGTGCCTGGGTGGTGCCGGGCGCGCGAGGGGTGACGACGACTGCCGGGCAATTGGGTCGTCGGCCGGTCGCCCTCCGGCTGCCGGAGCACGGGATCCACTGATCCAGCTTGGCACGGCCATTGCGCGGCGAACAGATGCTGATGTGACTTGGCAGTTCAAAGCACTTGGGAGCAAAAATACATGGCGATTTAGTGACGTGGGAGTTTCAAGCACAGAAAGGATCACTTCCCCATTTGGTAGCAGTAGCACCCCCACTGTTTAAAGTCTCATCTTAGTAATTTAGTGTATGTGGATATCTATTTTTTGGATCAACGGGTTGCATGTCTTTCAAGAGGCAGGAAAAACATTATTTGATCTCACCTGTATTTTTTTTAGAAAGAATGGATACATTTGACCTGACATGTATACCACCCCAAGACCACGTCTACCGATTTTCTCGCTCATGAGAGAAGGGGGGTCTGTTACTTTTAACCTTCATGTGCGTGCCCAATAAGAAAACTGAAAATTGATTAGTAAACCGTAAACGCGGTGAATGGAATAGCTGACCTTTCTCTATCTTTAATTGACCATATGTTTAGTTCTTCATTTTAGCACGAATCCGAAACAGAAGTTTCTCGGCATTGAACATTTTTAGTGTTTTTCTTTTCTTATATCTAACAAAGCTAAGAATCTGGTGAAGAAGATAAGATCTAATACTATTTGAGCCAGCTACCTTTCGGATTTCAACAGATGAGAGAGTACAATTGTACAAACTTGCAAAGCATGGAGATGGACAATCACTAAATACTGCTCCGAAATGCACAGTATGGAAGCATCCTGGAGGATAAGATTACTAGTCCTACTAACCTACAGAACTTCAAGCTTCAAGAGATACTGCTCCAGGAAATAAAGCATTAACTAGGCTGAATTAAACCGTTGAAGAAGAAGGGGAACGGGGAACCTGAGGTGAAGCAGGAGTAGAAGTTTGTGGGAAAAAGTCCCTTTTACCTCCCTGGACAATGGGCCGAGTTCGCGTTTCCTCCTTGAACCACAAAACCGTTTATCTAACACCCTCAACTATCAAAACCATTCGTTTTACCCCCCTCAGCGGTTTGGAGGGTGGTATTCGCTGACGTGGCAGCGGGCCCCACATGTCAGCGTGGGCCCACCTTCCATCTCTCTCCTTCCTCCCTCCACTGCCCCTTCTCTCTCTTCCTCCTCATCTCTACCGCCACCTCTGCCATCTCCGGCTGCTCCCGGCGGCCGGCGCTGCCACCCGCCGTCGACTTCTCCCCACGTCGCGTGGGGGAGGGGGCGGGGAGGGAAGGCGGCAGCGGACGCCGTCGTGACCCGGACGCCTCCTCCGCCTGGCCGGGCTTCCCCGCGCCGCCTCCCCGCTCGATCTGGGCGCCACGGAGGCCAGCGGGCGGCGACCGACTCTTCCCGCTCGATCTACGCCGGTGGGGGAGGAGCGCGTGCGCTGTCGCCTGGAGCCAGCCGCCGCAGCTTCTCGAGGAGGAGCTCCGCCGGCCGCTGCCTGCCGAGCTCTGCCGCCGCGAGGTCGAATCGAGGCCGGACGCCTCGAATCCCCGCCTCCCCAGCCCGGATCTCCGTGCGTGGCCAGAGCTAGGGTGGAGGAGGGTCGCCGGAGCGACGAGGCCTCCCTCCTCTAGGCCATGCGCCTGCCTCTCCTTCTACCCTGCCACGGCCTCCACCTCCTTCTCAGGCCCGCGCGCTTCCCCGTCGACCACTGCGTGCTGCCACCGTGAAGGAGAACGAGGGCGCCGCCGGTCGAATCGGGCCGCCGCTTCGAGGTCGGGGAGCAAACTCCGGCGCGCCGCACCCCATGAGGAGGCTCGGCAACGAGGGAGAGGCCGCGCCGGTGGTGGAGCAGAGGCGCCGGTGAGGAGAGAGAAAGGAGAGATGAGAGGGAATGGATGGTGGAGAGAGAATGGATGTGGGGCCCACATTGACATGTGGGGCCCCTACCCACGTCAGCGTAAACCACTCCAGAAACCGCCAGGGGGGTAAAATGAACCATATTGACAGTTGAGGGTGTTAAATAAACGCTTTGCGGTTCAGGGAGGAAACACAAACTCGGCCCATTGTCTAGGGAGGTAAAAGAGACTTTTTCCAAGTTTGTGAGTTGACCAACC
The DNA here is from genome assembly GCA_015476505.1 of Urochloa ruziziensis. Taxonomy (NCBI): domain Eukaryota; kingdom Viridiplantae; phylum Streptophyta; class Magnoliopsida; order Poales; family Poaceae; genus Urochloa; species Urochloa ruziziensis. The sequence goes on along the minus strand of CM027119.1, from coordinate 58,684,940 downwards.
TTGGTGGCATACCAAAATGGGCCGAGGGAGTCGAAATTTGGCAGTTGGTTTTGGGCCGTAACCCAAGTAGGGGTATTTTGGTCAAATCAGGTGCTGGAGAAGGAACACAGGTGTAGCATCAGGGACGCGTGTCTGCAATCGGCGTGCCCACTGGCCCCACCGGACTCGTTAACGCCACGCACGCACGCATGACGCACCCCTTGTTCCCTCCCAACCGCCGCCGAGAGCACGCCGCCGCCGCCGCCCCACCCTCGCCTTCGACCCGCCGTGCGCTCCCCCACTCCCTTGCCGCTGCGCCGCCACAGATCCGCCCATACCTCGATCTACCGTAGTGGAGATCCGTCCGAACGCGGATTCGTCTGCTCGTTTGCTCGGTATGTTAATCCAGCTCGTCATTTTCCCCAATCAAGCCAGAATCGTTTTTTCTCCCCGTCCTTTTACTCTAGATTCGTGTGATGTGGTGCCGTGCTGATCCAATCAAGCCAGTAATGATTCGATTAGGTTCGTCTTCTTGGCCTTTGCAGCGCGCTAGCATTCGTATCAGGTGGGCAGCATTGGACCTCAATGTCGGTACGGTTGCAGTTTAATTTCAAAACACTTGTTGGGTGGGTGGGGGGGGGGGGGGGGGGGGGGGGGGGGGTGGGTGGGCATTCAACTGAACACCCATTCCGCGAGCTGGAAGCGAATTTCCTGATTAGCGACTGAAGGACGTTTCTGCTTTTGTCCTCTGGGCATGATCATAACAAGACTGACATCCTGCAAGATGACTGTGCTTTCTTGTTTTCTGCCTTGTGTTGTTCCAGAGCCTCAAATCTACTGTCTAGCATAGAGGCATGTACGCTTGCAGCGAGCTTAGAACGTCGGTGTTTAGCCATGCCTTTTTCAGTTTAGTTTGCAGATTAGAACACTGAGCTTAAAACCAGTAAATAACCGAACTTGACTGAATGCACTACACTCATGCTAGTTGCATATGCATGTGACAATGGTCGATGGTGATATACTACTATGATTTCTGCAAATACATTAGTATGCTTGCAGGGAGCTCAGATCGACAAGGTTTCAATTCAGTTTGAAAATTATGTCACTAGTGAAGAGCTTAACTTTCTGAATGTACTCCTCTCATGCCAGTTGCATATCCATGTGACCAAGTTTGATTATATATGATACTTTGATTGGATGACTACTGCATTGGCTCTGACGATATGCAAATTGACTATACTGCAATGATGTGTTAACTGCTTCATGAACAATGACTAGAACTCTGAACTTACAGGCTACAGGCAGATACTGGTTCTTAGCATACCCTGCCTAGTGGTCAGGAGTTAGGACTTGAACTCTGGACTTATGGGTTTCTGATAACTCTATATCTTCACAGTTATAGTGTATAGCATACTTTTGACCCAAGACAGAAAAATTGAAAAAAAAAATCCAGAGTAGAAGTAATTCTAAATTTCTGTTGGAAAGAATTGACAAGAAAACTCTTGCAGGACTGAAGAATTGACAAACATGGCGTCTAGTGGCATGAAAGATTTTTACCGTCAGAAAAAGAAAGGAGGTGTGACCAAGGCTTCATCATCTTCCAAGAAGAAAACACAGCACTACACTGGAGGGGCCTCTGTCGGGGCCTTAGATACTGCTCAGACATCGGCACAAGTTTCTCATGGTTCCTGGGATCTCAAAGGTACATGCCACCTGCAGAGGGATCATAAGAGTAATTTCTTTAATTTATGCACTTCTCACTTTGTGGGAGTGTAGAAGCACTTCTCGTAGCAGTCATAATTTAGAGACCTCTCTAGCTGCTTCCTATTTATGATTCAGAGACCTCTCTAGCTGTTTCCTTTTTGGTACTGATAATGTGGCTAGCTGCAGATGATTTTGGTGAGCAAGAGGAGCAACTGCGACAATTTGACATGGACATGAAGTTTGGCCCATGTATTGGTGTTACGAGGCTTCAGCGCTGGGAGCGTGCTTCTGCCATGGGCCTCCAGCCACCAGCCCATCTCCGGGATCTCTTGCTGCGGATTCCATTAACAAAGGATCGCAGTGACGGCAATCCCTCTGTTGAGTGCCTCTGGGAGGGTAAAGTCTAGACTAGAAGTATCATCTATAATAAGGGCTGCCTTGTTCATAGTAACCTAGTGTGTCTTTTTCCACTGCTTCCATCAACCTAAGCCCACCTCCTTTGACTTTGACCCCTTCAAGTCCTCTCTACTGTTCCATAGTTGGGGTCCAGTAGTTCACCACCCAACCTTTTGTTGATGTATGATGGCACTGCTTTGTTTCTCTTGAGCATCCTTCAGTCTGGCTGTATGTACTCAACATCTCTAATTCCGTGCTCCTGTGTGTGTGCAGTGCATTGTTAATCCTCCCATAAGTTCTTGGCCTAACCTGCTTATATGTATCTGAGGGCTCCATACGTGCACCGGTGCACATGAAACATTCCCTGCTGGGTAACCTTCATTGCGGTCGAATGTTTGGCGTGCTGTGGTTTCGCTAAGCTAATTCAGGTGAAACATAAATGGTGAACAACAGCCTCTGATTGAGACCTGGAAAAGATGACCCGTATCGGCCTGCAACTGGGAGTTGGGGACAATGATGGCCCAGGGACATGGAAACCGTGGAAGTTAGCTATCCAGGTGTCGGGAGAAGTAAACGGGCCGGCTACGACGGGTAGAAATTCAGAAGAATCCAGGACAGTGTGTAGTTGTCGCTGAGAGTTTTTCTGATTACAATCTCAGCCCATGATCATTGCCCCCAGCAAATTTCCAGACGCTCTTCTGTTGGAGGGAGAGCCAGGCATTTCTGTGTGGGATGTGGGGTTCCCTCTAGCCATCCAATCGCTATCTACAGAGCAGTAGTAGGGAGCGCCTAATTTGCGCTCGCCCGCGAGGGGGGCTGCGTGCGCTCGCGAGTCGTGACAAAGCGTGGCCCCCCTGCGGGCCCCCCATCCTATACTATATGCAAAAAAAATGTACAAATTTTTTCAGAAATTTTTGTAGCAAAGTTTTATAAACAAACTTTTGCTTGTCTGCGACAAAATTCTTCAGCGAAAACTTTTTTGCAACAAAATTTTGTCAACAAATTTTTGCTTGCTTGCGACAAAATTCTTCGGCACTAAATTTTTTGCAACAAAATTGTCAACAAACTTTTGCTTGCGACAAAATTCTCCAGCGACAATTTTTTTTGCAAAAAACTTTTGCTTGCGACAAAATTCTCCAGCGACAATTTTTTTGCAACAAACTTTTTCTTGCGACAAAATTCTCCAGAGTTAAAATTTTGTCAATAAACTTTTGCTTGTGACAAAAAACTTTAGCGCCAAAATTTTTGCAACAAAATTTGCGACAAAAATCTTCAGCGCCGAAATTTTTGCAACAAAATTTTGTTCAACTAACTTTTATTAGGTCCAACCGACAGTCAGCCTACGAGATACAAGAGGAGTCGCGCGGGGGTGGGGGAGCGAGCGCACGGGCCAGCCGGTGCGCTCGCCCCCAGATTTGGGATCGCGACAGTAGTACTACGCTGTGCGCTTTGCCGCTTCGATTCTTCGATGATGTGAATGGACGCATTGCGTGCGTCGTTGGGCCGGCCGGCCGGGTCGTACAGAGTGGGTGACAGGGCCATCATGGCGGGGGGCGATTGGGAGCCGTATGTGTGGTGTCTCAGCCATCCACGCATAGCTCCCTCTCCACCTTGCTGGACCGCTCAAATGCCGGAGACCCACGAGAGAGGATTTTGAAAAAAAATCCGTATTTCATAAATCAAGTTGCCAAATCAAAATCCGATTGCACCGCTAAATTTCTTACGAGAGCTGGAAGGTAAGATAGCAAGCCGAGAGCTGGAAGGTAAGAGGAGCGACATCAAGTGTTGAGCTCAACATTAATACTTGTGCGTTCTTTCCTGTTAAAAAAGTGACTTTCTTTTTTTCTAAATTACTCCACTCAAGTATAATCAAAGTATGGATAATCCCCTAAAATATGTTTTGGTTTAGTTTACCTCCTAAACTATGGCATTCGGTTGAAATTAACCCTAACACGATTTGTCTTTTTTGTTTCTCCATACATAAGTGAAATCTTGAATTAATAATTTACATGATGATAGTTGACATCACAATGTAGTCATTATGTTTCACACATAATTTTGTATTTCAATGATTAATTATTATGAAATATCCTACCATATAAAAATAATGATAAAAAATTCATGAAATATTTTTTTAATATGTGTTATGATGTTTATTATCATATCGCAAAATTTAAACTCAAAATTACACTTGTACATCGAGAAACAAAAGGACAAATTGTATTAAGGGGTAAGTTGAACCAAATGCCATAGTTTAGGGGGTAGATTGAACCAAAACATATTTTAAGAGGTTATTCGGACTTTGCTTATACTTGAGGGGGGTAATTTGGACTTATGTTGTGGAACACAGCAAGAAAAGTGTACTTTTCATGCCAATTAGAAAAGGTATACTTTAATGAAATTATTTCTCAAGTAAAATATACTCATATATATTCTTAAATATTAAAACTCAATAAGAAATAATAAGGGACTGGAGAGGGTGGCACATAGCTGGTAAATCATGTTGTAAAATAAAAGGGACCAGAACAAGATATGGACAGTGTTCAGTAAACCTCGAAGCCAGTAAAGTTCTATACACCCCAGCCCCAGACAGTCCATCGCTATCTTTTTTCTGATATCCGTGCATGCACCTAACCTTCTGAGCTTGAATTTTCAACACAGCTGAGTCATGAAAGGTACCACGTTGAGTCAAAATAAGTTGGTCGATCTGCTAGTCCATAATACTATGTTTTAACAGTGATGAAACAATCCAGCATCATTATTTTGCTGAATGTCAAATTGGTAAAGATAATGGAAACCGACCTTTTGTTAGTGTGGTGATCGGATTCGGAGGTGTCAGGGTTCATATCCCAACTTTTTTTTCCCCTAGGGCTTTGAGTTTTGACGGGCTCGTGGCAAAAAATGCAATCTCTCCCATGCGTTCATTGAACCTTGATGTGGCACCGATAACCGGCGGCTGGTTCATATCACTACTCTCCGGGACCGGGAGGATATCGATCAAGGAGGCGCGGCCCCGGCCGATGCGATGCTCTGCCGCCGCCGCTTTCACGCGCGCAATAATATAGCTAGGCGCCGCCGTATGTTAATAACGTTGTTGTTTTCTTCCATTTGGAAACAGGATCTTTGCCGCTTTGACATTACTTCCGGTTATGGGACGTGAAAACGAAGCGAGCTAGAGCGCCGCGCGGTGCATGTACGTGCTGCTGCTGCTGCAACTGTGCTCTCCGCGCCGTGCATGGCACAGGGCCGGCTCACTGCACGCCCCCTCGTACAGTCGAGCCTATCCCTCTAACCACCGCGCATTGTTGTCGTGGATAGCTGCCGCATCCTCGTCCTGCGCAACGCGACGCGCGCGACGCGACGCACACCGTTACGCCGGCCGGCCGGCGGCCGCCTCAAGTTAACGTACGATCTCCCGGCCGGCCGGCCCCTGTAGCCAGCCCATGCTCCTACTTGACCCGTAGGGGCTCGTACACGTACTGTTTCTTGTAGAAGGAGGGCGACGTGGCGGGATTGCTAGCTCTATCTTCACATCTTTGATACTACCGCTCTACAGTACTAGACTACTGCGTTCCGACTGACGGCCGGCAAGCAGCGTCGTCGTCGTCGTTGGTCGTTGGAACGTAACGGGCCGGCCTGATTCTCATGTGTGGCCGGAGGTGTGCGACTGTGTGTGTAACATCGACGCGGATTTGGTAAGCACGCCGGGAAGTCCGTCCCCTCTTTCTCGCGCTGACGTCAGCCTTCTTCCTTCTCTGGCCTCGGCCCGCTTCCCGCCGCCGCCGGCCTCCACCTCCGGCACCGGCCAGCGGCGTTCACACCGCCGTGCCGCTCCGCCCTCCTCCCGCCGTCGCGCCGCCTCCCCCCGCCGTCCCCATCGCCCGAGCCGCCGTCGCGAGTCCGCCGGCGACCTCTGCCATGGCTCCGACGCCGCACTCCACCCCCGCTGCCGGCGCCGCCCACCGGCCATCCTCCGCCCCCCGGCCGGCGGAACCATCGCCGCCCGGCCCTTGCCGCCACCAACCCGCCGCCACCGCCGGCCATCCCTCTAAACCCGGCGGCGGCCATGGCCCCCGGCAACCCCAAACCCTAAGCCCGCCCTCTGCACCGCCGCCCGCGGCCGGCGTCGCCGCCCGCCCTGCCCACCAACCGTCGCCGGCCCTATGACGTCAGCGATGATGTCATACTGACGTCATCTACCCCGTCAGCCCTGGATCTCCCCGGTCCCCCACCTTCACCCGCACGAATCTCAACGCGAAATCGACGGCGAGAAACAGGGGCTGATTTTACCCATTGATTACCGCATCATTTTCGTGTGTAACATGCTTAGTAGTTGTCACACTGACCGGAGTACGGAGCCAGCAGCGATGGCAGCAGTTGCAGGTCGATCACACAAACGATGGGAGACCATGACCATGATGCAAAGCGACGACAAAACCGTGTGCGTGGCGCGTGTGGTGTCCAGCCATGCATGAGTCTACTATCTCTCCTGCCTGGGGTGGTCGGCGCAGCGGCGCGCGGTGACGTGGAACGACGAGTAGTGGTGCAGAGTGCCCCGCACGTTTTCTCACCCTGTCCGGCGACGGACGACGGAGCGAGAGAGCAAGTACGTCTCCGCCAATGGCTTCAGATTCTTCGACAAGGACGGAAGAACGATGTAGACAAAAATACTCCCTTTATCTCAAAATAAAAGCAATTCTAGGATTGGACACGAAAACCAATGTTAGGTGTAAAGTTAGCAAATTATTCCTTTTCTTTTATAAGAAATATCTAGACATTGATTTGTATTTCTAGAAACAATTATTTTTTTGTGGTTGATAGGTCAAAGTTGCATTTTTTATTGAACAAATTTCAAATTCTAGAATTGTATTATTTTTAGAACGGAGAAAGTAGACAATAAGGACACATGTGTTGCGAGAATGTGCAAATTAGGAGGATAGCGCCTCCAAATTGGAAGCGCTCCGGAGACAGAGCAGGGTGGAGGAGGAGGAGCGGAGGATGGGCGCTCCGCCTAGGGTTTGGGACTCCGCCGGAGACAGCCGGACGACGAACCGGGGCGACCGCCGCGAGGATGCGGATAGCACGGGGGAGTGCTGGCCGGAGTTGAGGCCCTCGTAGCGCGGGGACGGGTCCAGAGGAGGCTCAGATTCCAGGGCAGTCCATCGCGAGGGGGCGATTGGATCTGCGAGAACTTCGTCGACTCGCACCACCAAGGAGGTGAGCGAAGCTCGGGGGATGGTCATGATGAAGAAGAGGCAAATCGCAAGGAGAACCTTCGTCGCAGGGATGAATGGAGAGCACGCAACACTTCCGATGAGATGGGGTGAGGACAGGGATGATCAATCGATTCAGCGTCGGCGGTTGACGATTGCAGTCAAACCACGAGAGGAATTCCCCACAATTCCAAAACGATCGGCAGCGGCAGAGGCCTGGATTAGGCGAGAGGAGCGGGAACGGATTGCGGAGGAAATCAAGTGTCATTTGTTTAATCCAAAGCCCATCAGAGATGAGGAATTGGAGCGGGCCGTAGAACAATTAGAGGAAGTGTTAGCTCGAATCCCGGGAGGAAGAATCTCAAGGGAGAAGGAAGGCCCGGGACAAAAACAGGACTACAGTGTTGGGCTGACCCATGAGGAAATTTTCTCTCACTCTAGGGGACTGTGTGGCCGAGCATGGCTCTGGATTTCCAAGGAAAGCGCCATCAGGGGAGAGGGTTATCCTACAAAACCTAGCGAGATCATTAGATTTGGACACTGGGCAAGGAGAGTGCGACGTATTGGAGATCCGCCGCCATTCCACAAATCCTTCGCTCAGGCTGTGAGAGGAGAGGAGATGGCGAGGCCGCCGCCGCAGCAAAGGCTTGGAAAGCGTAGGCAGGACTACGAGGAGTGGATGGACGAGGATGATTTGCTTGGGAGAGAGGAAAAGCTGGGGCATGATCTCCGATTCAAAATCCAGAAAGGACGGGCGGATCATGTGGAGGATTCTAGCAGATCCCGTACTTCTGAAGCAAATCAGAGAGGAGGGCAAGGTGCCAGGTTCAACAACATCTATGGAAATAGCTAGGGGGATTACCATAGGATGGATCGCCAGTGAATATCAGCCGAGACCATAAGGGGGGGGGGGGGGGGGTGATGGGGGCATGGGAGCTTACCATCGACCCTTCTAGTATGAAGATAGGCACAAGCCTAGAGCACAAGGGGAGCAAAAAACTGCTGGTGCTGGTGGTCGACCCGTAGGGAGGCAGGAGGAGGAGGAGAGGAAACAACAAGTAGAGCCGAGGAAGGAAGCCCAAAAGAATAGGAACTACCAACACGAAAACAACAAAGTGGTGGAATCTTCGAAATGCTTCAGGTGTACAGAAATTGGTCACCACCAACCTGGATTGTACTAATGATCCGTTTGTTACAAGTGTAAGAAGACAGGACACATGGCAGCCGAATGTGCAGGGGTGCACAGCAAGAAATTGAAGATGTTTGGGTTTGGGGTACATGGACAGGGTTTCTACTCAATAGAGGTGCCTGATAAGGAAAAGGAGAAGAAAATTGGGGGTTTGGTGGTGGTAGAAGAAGGGGAGGCGACTAAGCACAAAATTGACAGAGAATCGAAGAACTTGGTTAAAGCTGATTGGGATTTTGAAGTCAAAATGATGACTAGGAAGAAATATAGAGTTTCTTTTCCTGACCAAGGGACAATAGACACCTTCTCCAAGTTAACTAATTTTAGGCTGCCTCTGTATGGTCTAAGAGTTAAGTTTGTGAATACAAATGTAGATCCAAAGACAACCTCCATTCTGCAATCTACTTGGGTGAAGGTGTATGGGGTGCCTCAGTTTGCTAGAGAGGAAGAGATTCTTAAGGAAATTACATATTTGGTAGGTGAACCAATAAAGGTGGATGAACTGATTCTACTAAAGGATGAACCTGCAAGGGTCAGAGTTAATTGCAGAGACCCATCAAAACTAAAAGGCTATGTGGAAATATTCTTTAATGGGGAAGGTTGAGCAATAAGGTTTGAAGATGAGAACTCCCATGGAAGAAATCAGAGTAGGGGGGATAATCCACCAGGAACAGGAAAAAACAATGATAAGCAAGGCAAAGGAGATGGAAAAGATAAGGGTGCTGATCAGAGCAAAAGGCCGGGAGGTACAGGTGGGCCTTCTAGTAAGTTTGGGCAAGATGGGGAGCCAAGTCAAGAAGAATCTCAGGAGGATAATATGGAGGAACTTGTGAGAGATGGACCTCCAGGAGACTGTGAGCCTAAAGATGGAGAAAGTTTTCCATTAGTTGCTTTTCACCTAGAATGGGGAACAAGTCAATTTCAGCAAAAGGAAAATGTCAATAGGGCTTACTACGGATGTAACACCCCGTATTTTAAAGCATTTAAAAATATATATCTTAAATAATTTTTCCTTAATTTAAAATATAATTTTCCTTTCCCTTAATATTCAAAATATATTTTTTAAATAAAGGCTATGCATTTAATTGATCATGTGTGGTGCATTTGAATGTTTTAGAATTCCTCTCTAATCTCTAAATTCTAAGAGATAGAAATTTCCTTCTCTTTATCAAACCTTTAGGTCTAATATTCAAATCCAACTTGAATATTAAATTCCCCATCCCAAATCTCCCCAAAAATATTTTAAAAACTATCTATTTCAAGACACCCATCGAAATCTCCTTTCCCATTCAAATTTAAGCCCAAAACATTGCTCAAATAAATAGAAAACCTCCCTTTTCCCTAATGGGCCGCCACCCCCTTTCCAGCCCACTAGCACATTCGGCCCGTCCTCAAAAGTCTACAAAACCTCCCCGAATTCCCTCTCCATCTGCCTCCTCCTCTCCCAGGCCGGCCCACGGCCCAGCTCGCCTCCCCACTTTCTCCTTCGGCCCACGCGCGTTCCTCACCCCTCCACCGGCCGAGCAGGCCAGCAGGCCGCCAGGCCCAAGTGGCCCACGCGCGGCCCCTTCCTTCTCCAACCCTAGCGGGCAGAACGCCGCCGCCGCCGCTCCGGCGGCCCTCTCCCCACCAAACCTCATCGCCAGGATCCTCCTTCCCTCCCTCTTTCTATTTTTCCTACTCCTCTTCCCCTCTGTGCACGTCCGACGCCGGCACCCGGGGCGCCGCCGGCCATGGCCGCCATGGGCGCCGGCGTGCCTGCCCTGGCCGCTGCGCTGCCTAGCCCTGCCCCGCCGACGTCACCGCACAGCTCACCTCGCCTCTCCCTGCGCGCCAAGCGCCCCCAGCTCGCCCCAGGGTCCCTCGCCCTGCCTGACCTACACGCCGCGCTGCGCCCGCCGGACTCGCACCTGCTCGTCGCCTGGCAGGCCGGCTGGCCTCTCCCTGCGCGTCACCTCGCCTCAACCACCACCCATAGGGCGCCACAACGCCACTCGCCCCCTGCCACCCCGCGCGGCCACTCACCCTGCCAGCCGCGGATGCACTTGGACCGCCGCCTGCTGCCCTGCTGCCTTGCTGCCACGCCACCGCTACATGCTTCCTTAGCGCTCAAGCGATCAACGGCCTGGCCAGCGCCCGGCAGCTCCCTGCCCCCCCCCTCCGCTGCTCCTATAAAAGGGGACGAGAGGCCTCCGTCCCTGCTCGCCCTACACGAGAGCTGGAGCTCTCCGGCGCTCAGTAAGAGTGAGAGCTTCAGCTCTCACCGAGAGCGCAGGAGGAGCTCAGCTCTCACATGCGATAATGCCTGCATGAGAGCACAACTCTCTACACACTGCAGAAGCGCTGCCCACGTACATTAGAAAAGGTGCGCCAACTGCTGCTCTGCTCTGCTTTCGGGTGTTCCCAGAACAGTTCAACCAGCGGCGTAGCTTTAGCCATGTCACACCGCCCAATACACGTAGGAAAGGTGCGCCAACTGCTGCTCTACTCTGCTCCCGGGTGTGCCCAGGAACAGTCTAACCAACGGCGTAGCTTTAGCCATTTAACCCACCATTGCGGACGATGCCAGTCCGGCTGGCCGCGCAATGCCCAACCCCCGCCGCTAAACCCCATCGCTGCTCGCTGCTTCGCAACCCAAGCCGGGATGCTGCCCAATTCCATATTCCATCCCAGTCCACCCTAGCCGTTATAGTGCCCAACCAAAACCACTAGCCCCACCTAGCAGTTATGCTACCCAATTCCAAACCCCACATATCTCCCGGTATAGCCGTTATACCGCCTAACCACAAACTCCGGCTATTAAACCCTGGCCCTTATGCTGTCCGACCAAAATCCCGAATATTAGCAAACCCTAGCCTTCATGCCGCCCATAATATTCCTAGAAAATTACTTATTAATTTTCTAAAATATTATATCCATTAATTATTTAGAAATCTATTTCTAAATAAATAATATAATTACTCGGGAATTATTCATATCCGGTAATTCCCAGAATAATTATCTCTAGCCTTTCTTCAAAGCCACTCTATCACTTCGACCCCTCCTAAACCCATTACCCTATCCATTAATTATTAATGGATAATTCATCAAATACTAGAATATCCATAAACCCTAGGTATCGATGAAGCCCTAAGCACCCTACCATTCAGATAAGGACCTTCTATAAGCCCATATCAGTAATTCGAGAATTATGTCCTAGAAATCTATATAATTTCCGAAATACTGATTATCACCATCCTTTGCCATTTCTGGAGAAATTACCCAGGAATTTCCTTCCAAACTCCATCAGCCCGTCCATTAATTATTTATATAATTAATGTATTATTCGTCACTTCATCTCTCATTACTAGGTAAATCTTGGAATATCTATCTCTCCTCTTTATTTCTATTCTATAGGTATTGATTATTATTTTCCATGTTTTGTCGATAGCATGACCGGGCCTGACGAGACGCCGAAGCTCCAGAAGGCCCGGGGCCCAGCCCGATCAACATACGATAAACGCACGCGTAAGGAACGCCTAAGGACCGACAATGAAGGCAAGTCTCACTAATAATATCACCCCTTCACTAAACTTTACGGTATGCGCAGCATAAGCTACATGGGGCATAACCTGAGTGTATGCCCAGCATCGCTATAGTTATAGGATGCTTTAAGATTGGGAATGCAAGGATAGCCTCGTCGAGGTATCCTAAGAGCCACTCTGATCAGCTAAGGACCGATTCATGGGAGAATCTTTCTAGTTCCCCGTACAACCCCACATGCCAAAAAGGCATAGCCTATGGGAATGCCTATTTATGTGAGGCCTTGGTTCACACCCCACCAGCTGAACCTAGTAATCCATCCCCAAGGAGTCGTATGATTGGTGCAGAGTGCCGACCGACGTAAACTAGGTAGCGCCTGGTGCCTAGTCGGGCACGCGCCAAGTCGAGAAACGGGTATACTGGAGACAGACCCAGACAGAGGGCTGGGACTGGGCGGCACGGGTTGACTGGGATACAGGGTCAGAGACCCTGAGGGCCAGAGGCCCAATTTATGAGCTCATATACCCAGGTTGATATCCACGAGGCGGATGTTAGTGGCCCCTGCTTAGCCCCCAGTACTATCCGTGGATGGACCTAGGGAATGCTGACCAGCGATGGTCACCGGTGGGTACAAATCTCGTAGGTCGGTACCTGCCTTGACGAAGGTAGGGGCTGACCGAATCCGGGGTATATAAGTTCAACCTCTGCAGAGTGTAAAACCTATCTGGATAGCCGTGACTCTCGACATAGAGTCCATTTAGTCAAAGTCCCTATTGATTAGATTTCCTTTCTTGCATGGAGAACCTGGACGACGGGAGTGCCGTTGGCTGGGTTCTGGACTTGATATGGGGACTGGCAGGGAGGAAATGCCCCTCTAGGCCCGACCCTTACATTTATTTAATTTATAATTATATTATTGAATTTGTGGGATTGGCTGAGTATTCTATCCAGAGTACTCACACTCTCTTTCATTGTCATACAGGTTTAGGACTCCACGGCGATGAGGTGCTGCAGCTCATTCCAATTGAGAAATGAGTGCCCACTCGCTCTCTGCTAGTTTAAAACGGTAGTTATATTTATTTAGTTTATACGTTATTTACTGCTTTTGATACTAATCTGTGATGAGATCCGTATCAGCGTACTGATCCAGAGACTGATACGGGTGATCTAAGGGACTTCTTGATAAGGGGTCCCCACAAAGGATGTGTTGCCAGAGGCTGGAACTCATTTACTGGAACAACATACTGAAATTAATGAAAGCCAGGAGTCTGTAGCGCTAACTCCAGGGGTTCCGCAAGAAGCGGTTCAGAACATTAAGGGGAAAGACCCTAAAATACATGAAGGGAAGATTCTGGTGCATAATGTGGAGGGTACATACTTAATGGAAGCAGGAAAATGGCCGAAGTTACAATTAAGTGAAGAAATAATCAGGGAATAGAACCACATACAGGAGGAAGACTTGATGGAGCAAGAGTTTAACAACAACCTCGAAAGAACTTCTGAGGATGATGACTCCCAAGGGTTGGCAGTTCAAAAGTCCAAAAAGAAGAAGAAGGTGGTTACCAAAAATATGAGGCTTTTAGTGGCTGTAAGAGCAAGTAAGAGGGTGCCCAGGGATGTGATACCCATTGCAGCCAAAGGCTATGGCACGAGCTCAGGACAAAAATGATCTGACAAGAGGTATGCATTCCAACCCTTTTACTATTTTGAATAATGCTTCAACAGATCATTTGAGTTCTGTGTTATTAGATTTAGATGTTGAATGTAACGATATAGATGCCCAAATAAATGTTTTTCGAGCCGAAGAATTAGTTAGGGCAGACTTAGCTCAAGCAAATTACAAGATATATAAGGACAAGCTTAACAAGAAAAGTGCTCCTCAAGGAGAGGAGGACTTGCAGGATCTAGCTATGGAAAGGATTGATAATTCTGTAAGGCATCTTGAGGAGCCGAGGGCGGCGATCTCAGATGACCTAGTCAATGTTAGCCTAAACGCTAAACGGTAGTCGTTCGGTCAAGCACCGTTTAGCGTGTAGGTCGTGTAAACGCCGTGTACACGGATTACACGGTAGTGTACCACATCAGTAAAAATGACAAGATGATAAGTAATATAGGGACCAATTCTCAGTTCTTAGACACTCGTCGAGTTATACGTAACATAGATCATAAAAACACATGTAAGCAACCATACAAATATAACCAAAAGGCAACATGCGACAACAATACTGATTCACACCTTCAAATTCATGACAATGACATACAAGTACCAAGTAGTATATAGCATAAACGGTGGCCTACACGGGTTTACACGTTGTGTAAATCTGTTTTGCGCCGTTTAAAGTCAACCGTTTACACCGTGTAAGACCGTGTTTGACCGTGTAAACGGGTTGACCGTGTAATTAACCGTTTAGGCCTAAACTGCACAGTGAGCCATCGAGTAGCGTTTAAACGCCGTGTACACGGCCTACACGGCCGTGTAGGCGAACATTGGACCTAGTAAGTAAGCAAGGCGAGGGGACTTCTACTCACATATTGAATCAATGAGGATCATGATGTGGAATGTGAGGGGTTTGGGAAAACCTGCGAGACGAGGTCAGGTGAAAGAATATTTAGCTAAGGAAAGAGTTGATGTTGTGGGTCTGCAAGAGACAGTAAAGCAAGATTTTGAAGATATGGAATTATTGGATTTATCTGGAGGTTTCAATTTTACTTGGAAATGGAAGGCTGCTAAAGGTAGATCAGGAGGTATTTTGATGGGTGTCAAGGGTGACAGCCTGGAAGTGGAGGATTGTGTGATCAGGGACTTGTCTATACAAATGTGTTTGAGGAATAGGCTGACAAATGTGAGGTGGAATGTAGTGACAGTGTATGGGCCAGCTCAACATGGTCTTTCCACTGAGTTCATAACTAAGTTGGAGGATATTTGTAAGCACTCTGCTCTTCCTCTAGTTTTGGGAGGTGATTTCAATCTCATAAGGAATGAGAATGAAAAGAGTTCAGAAAATTACAATCAAACACTCATGAGTCAGTTTAATAGCTTCATTGGAGACAACCATCTCAGAGAAGTAGTGAGATCGGGGTCTAAGTATACATGGACAAATAAACAAGATGTCCCTGTCCAAGTAACTTTAGACAGATTTCTTATTTCGACTGAATGGGAGATTAAATTTCCATTATGTGTGGCATGGAGTGTGACCAGGGTGGGCTCTGATCACTGTCCCATTATACTTGATTCAGGGGAGCATGGTGCTCCAAGACCCAAATACTTCTTTTTTGAGAAGCAATGGTTGTTGCAACCTGACTTGCAACACATTGTCACCAAAAAGTGGAAAGAAAGCTGTGGAAGAAGACCTGATAATACACTAGGCCACAAACGATTTGTGCTGGCAGCACAAATATACCGCCCTGGCGGGTGGTGATGTCGCCCGCGAGCGCTAAGGCACCCAGGTCCAGAAGGGCTGGAGCCCGCCAGCACAGATAACCGTGTGCTGGCGGGCCGATAGGAGGCCCGCCAGCAAAGACTAACTCATCTTCGCTGGCGGACGACTTAAACAACCGCCAGCAAGGTATACAACTTTGCTGGCGGGTGTTTAATTCGCCCGCCAGAAAAGTTGGAGTAAGTAATATAAGGCGTCGACTCGCTCTGCTAGCTAGCTACTTCTGCTTGCTTAATAGCTATAGCTTCTCGCTCAAGCTTAGATCTGCGACGGGTTCTGGGCCTGCCGCTCGTGGTTTCGCCGCCGGTCCCCTTTGTGTCGATGTGCTCGCGCGGGTGCGAGTTTCTTAGAAACAATGGGAGGTACCGGACAAACCCCGATTACGTAAGTCATATATCTTTCTATTTATATGTGCATACTTAAGTTTAAAAAATGAAAACTTCCTGCATATGTGCCTACATAATTTGCCTATAGCCTGGAAGAAATAATTATGCTGATCATCAACCTTGTAAAAAATTTGTAGCTGACTGTTGAACAGAAAAACTGGCTGATATTGCTTCAAAAGTCTTGCTCTTAGACTTGCCAATATAAACATGTAGGCCGAAATATTTTTCATTGCTTGCTAAGTCAGATATGCCCAATTCCAGTAACATTAGCTTTTGGACCTGAAGCTTTGTTTTAGGGCTGAACATAACTGATATTTTATCCTGGTTGATAACTTGCCCCGACACCTCCTCGATCATAAAGGCGTAGAATCTGTTGTAAGCAACGTGCCCCTGAAACTGATGCTTTAAGTAAAACCAATGTGTCATCAGCAAAGAAAAGGTGACTGACATGAGGTGTGTTCTTCTAGTTTCATGGCAAAGAAAAATAGATGCTTTCTGTTTTGAGCATGTAAATATGAAGTTGATGAAATGGCTACAGATAATGAGGAATTTATGGGTTCTTAATATTTTTTTCAGCTGCCTATCATCCCCGAGACCGACAAGCATCTCGACAATAAAGCCATCGACGATATTTGTGCTAACTTGGTATGCTTCATCCAACAGGAGATTTGTCGTAGTGAGGGCAAGTACTTTGACCATAGTGGGATCTTAGTTGAGCCAGAGAATGAGTCTCTTTGCAACTGAAAGGACAATTAATATTTCAAAACTCTTGTTTATCTTCGAACAATATATGTTGGAATCATCTCATGATTCTCTGTGATCAGAATCATGAGAACTGATATAATATATATATGACGTTGGATCTCTTCTTTCCAGAACTGATATATGCTTGGAGACATTAGTTATATTAATTGTCGGGCCATAGTATAGAAAAATTACAATTAAAATTAACGATTTAATGGCAAAAAATATATAAATTTATATAGCTATAAATTAAAAAAATATAGTGCTAGCGGGCAACATAATCGACCCGCCAGCATACATCCAACAATAACTGGCTGCGGCATTAGTGGCCCGCCAGCAAAGACCAAATGTTGCTGGCGGGGAGTAATGCTGCCCGCCAGCGAAGGCTCCAACCTTTGCTGGCGGGGAGTAATGCTGCCCGCCAGCAAAGGTTGGAGCCTTTGCTGGCGGGGAGTAATACTGCCCGCCAGCAGAAGTACGTCAGTGCTGGCGGGCACAATGCCCGCCAGCACTGCTTGCCATTTGCGCTGGCACACGAGTGCTGGCGGTTTCTGCGCCCGCTAGCAGAGATGAGGTTTGACCGCCACGCCAAATCGTCTCTGGCCTAGTGATAGTTACTCACTAGATAATTGGCATGGCAGCCTATGTATGCTCAGACAGCACCTAAAAGGGTGGAATTTACAGAAAATTAGGGAGCAAAAACAAAACAAAGAGAACTTGCTGGGACAACTCAAGAGCTGGATGTTCTGATTGAGGAGGGAGATTCTTCAGTCCAGACTTGGCAGGAAAGATATAACATTGAAGCACAGCTGGAGCAAATGTATAACCAAGAAGAAATCTATTGGCAGCAGCGGTGTGGAGATAGGTGGACTCTGAACGGTGACTCCAACACACAATTTTTTCACATATATGCAAATGGGAGGAGAAGGAAGAAGGCTATAATGTGTTTGGAGACTGACCAAGGGGAGGTCAGAAATCAGAAGGATATTATGAGCCATGTGACAACATTTTATAAATCGCTATTTGGTTCTCAGCCTTCAAGGAACATTTGGTTATCTGATGACTTTTGGGAAGGAAGTGCTAATATTGATCAGGAACAGTGGTCTAGATTAGTGGTACCTTTTAAAGAGGAAGAGGTTAAAGCAGAGATTTATGGGATGAGGTCTGACTCGGCTCCTGGCCCAAATGGGTTTGGAGTACATTTTTTCAGGAATTTTGGCCAATAATCAAGGGAGATTATTTGGCAATGTATGAAGATTTTCATAGGGGAAGTCTAGATATCAAGAGGATGAATTACGGGGTAATTACCTTGGTACCTAAGATCAAGGAGGCAAATAATATTAGGCACTACAGGCCCATTTGCTTCCTAAATGTAGATTTCAAAGGTTTCTCCAAAACTCTATCAAACAAATTTTCCCCTATGGCTAAGGAGGTCATTGGAGGAAATCAAACAGGGTTTATCCAAGGGCCGGAGGAATATCCTAGAAGGTGTGCTGATTCTGCATGAAGTTATTCACGAGATAAAAAGATCAAAAGGGAAGGGATACTAGAGTTACTAGAGATCCTTTGAAAATTCTTTTCCCAAACCTATATAGCATCTGTAGAGATACTAGAGTTTTAGTAGCAGATTGTTTCCATAATGGTGATTGGGAGATAAGTTTCAGAAGGACTCTAACTTCTCAGGATGAAGAGCAAAGGGTTGCTCTTCTCCAGCTATTACAGTCGGTACATCTACAAAGCTCAGTCAAGGATGACTGCAGCTGGAGTTTGGATAAATCCAAGTCCTTTACTACGAAATCCTTGTATAGATTTTTGACCCACAGAGGGTGTAGCATAGCTGATAGTGATAGTATTTGGAAGACCAAATTGCCTTTGAAAATCAAGATTTTCATCTGGCAACTTAATAACAACAAATTGCAATCGGCTGCTACCTTGAAACACAGAGGATGAAAAGGGGATATCCATTGCTCCTTGTGTGGGAAAGTTGAGACAACTGAGCACATTTTTTTCAAATGTTCAATGGCACAATTTACTTGGGCGTGCATTCGTCAAGCTTTTAATCTTCCTGCATCCCCTACCTCTGGATACAGTCTGCAAGGGGGCGGGCTGTTGGGTGGAGTTAAGTTAACCAAAAAAACTTAGCATATTTTTGTTTGCAGGAGTAGCTTGGGCTTTGTGGGTCGCTAGGAACAAGATGGCCACTGACAAGATTTACCCAAATAAACCAACTGATGTCTTTGATCGGGCATTGCTTTTGTGCAGAAGTGGAAGCTGTTGCTCAAGCAGGATGATCAAGACAAGGTGGATGTTCTGATGGAGAAGATACAAGCCTGGTTAAGTATTTTCCAACCTACAGCAGTGCTGCTTTCTGATGTTGGGGAGATTTAAGCGCTTCATGTAATAGGATAGCGTCGCTTCCTTTTGTGGCTGGACCCCAAACTTTGTATGAACCTTATTGCTTTCTATAAAAGCAGAGTAAATCTCTTTTCAAAAAAAAAAAGATAAGTAGACAATAATAATGCAATGCAAGCAGGGACCGGGACGCGTAACGTCTTTTCCCTGCGCGTCAAGGTCAGGCTCAGGCCGTTGTTAGGCCGACACGAGACGTCATCGTCACACGGTCCTTTCGAATACACCACGAACCGTGTGCTAGCCAGCGAGCGATAGATCTTGGACAACGAGCGCGCTGCGCGCGTGCATACTCCGTATGCTTGCAACGGCCGGAAACCGCCGTTCGGACGACGGGACCCGCGCGGATCGGACGGCGTGCATATGGTCCGGCGATCAGGTATTCAGGTGGTCGTGCGCGAGGTGCCTGGACGGCTGGACATACGACGTAGGATCCGGCTGGGCCGCCGGCGCCCCCGGCCGTAAGCAGCAGATGTGTCACTGCCTCACTGGCGCGCCGCGCGCACGACCTCCGATGCACGCCTGCGGCCGGTTTAAATTTAGGCAAATTCCTTGCTTGCCATTCAGAATTATAACTTATCCCTTACATGTCATTAGAAATTAGCACTTCCCGTCAATGCCATTGTTCTAAATTTTTTATCCCCTCCATGCCATTGCCGTCGCAATGGGCTAATCGAGCCGTTGAAGTGTAAGGTGAAAAGACAAAAATACCCCCATCTCTTCTTCTTCCTCCTGTTCATCCTGCCGGCGCCTCCCTGCTCCTGTGCCCAACTTGCTTGCCGCCAGCGCCGTTCTCCCGCGAGCCTGCTAGTCGCGCGCCCGCCGCCACTGCCTAACTCGTCCGCGCCGTGCCGTTCTCCGCCGGCTTGATCGGCCGCCACCCGCCGGCGCGCCGTCCTCTGCCCGGCCGCGCCGTGCGCCGGTCGCCGCCCTCCGCCCAGCCCAGCTCGCCTGTGCTGCCCTTCGCCCGGCCGCGCGCCGGCCTTGCCTGGCTCGCCTGTGCCGCCCTTCGTCGGGCCACGCGTCGGCCGTGCCTGGCTTGCTCGCCGCCGGGGGCTTGGCTGGCCACCAAGGCCACAACCTTATCCATGGTGGTTTTTTGAAAAACGCCCCGGAAAACTTTCTAAATCAAACATAAAATCTTGTGTCTAGGCTATCTGGTAAAACCCCCCTAAAAGAGTAAAAAAAATATAAAGATCCGATCAGTGCAACCATAAAATTGGAGGAGCCCAACAGGAGGGGTATACATGTCCAAACCGTAAAATTTAACGCCGTTAACCAACGACTTGTAATGGCAATGACATGTAGGGGATAAAAAAATTTAAAACAATGACATTGAAGGGAAGTGCTAACTTCCAATGACGTGTAAAAGATAAGTTATAATTCCTAATGACATACATGAAATTTGTCCTTAAATTTTGGGGTGACAAGGCAGGGGACGGCCGCCGCTGCCTCCCGGTGGGCCTGCAGGCGTGGCAGGAAAAAGGCAGGGATGGACAACAGAAACCAGCAAATCACACCCAGCCCTTCAGATTCTCGCAGATCAAGGCGGGCCAGGCGCGGCCCCTGTGTCCGCAGATAATAGCGGCACGGCGGCGCAGACCTGCTGCCTGCCAACACAAGGTGTCATCGCCGGCCGGGCCAGCGCGCTGACGCAGGGAGAGCTAGGGCCTACGGGGCCTGCCTCCGTTGCAGGTAATAGCGCCAGTTCGCAGCGGTCGTTGATTGGCCAACCGTCCGGAGGGGGGAAACCGCAGCAACGTCCTCCGTGATACTCCTGTACTCCGTACTACTACACTGATAGAGTACGCGCTCGGCCGCTCGCCCATTGATTGCTCCTCTATTACAGTAGATCTGGATTCGTGTATGTACGGCGTGTTTTAGTATTTCCCATCCTGTTTGAATATCTCCTACCATGTGTATTTTTTTTTGCGAGAACTACCGTGTGCAATTTTATTAGCATTTCGCGTGAAAAAAGAGCAGCAGCACTGTTGAAATAGGAGAAAAGAAAAAAATCAAATACATTCCTCAAAAAGGGGAAACAATCAAACTCCATCTATATTTGCAATCAGTACCGCTGCCATCGTCTATTTGTAGTTCAGTTCAATGCCGCCTCATCTCTAGATTTCATCGGCATGATGCTAGTGCGATCATATTAAGTGCTTCATGCGAATCAGCCAGTAAGGGTCCTTGTGGTGAAACTTGCCCAATAGGGTTTAAGCCCTCAATTTGACGTTGATGCTCACATTTTTCTAGATTTATTTCAAGATTTAATCGCCGTTATTTTTCAACGGTAGGTGATGTTCCCATCGATATCGAGACGTCAGTGGTGACTTCGTCAATCGGGAGAATTTGCCAGTTCAATCTATCGAAGGTGCTCATAGGGGTAGGGCTGCGTGCGTGTGCTCGTAGGGGTGAGTGTGTGTGCGTGTTTGTGAGCGTCTGCGTCAGTACTGTGTGATTCACAAAAAAAAAGTCTTCTTGCTGGAATGCTGCATTTTCATTTTGGTGATGACATATTAGATATGGGGAAAAATCTATTTTCACCCTCCAACTATAGCAAAAATCTGATTTTCAACCTGCAACTAAAAAACCAGACATTGAGGACCATCCAATTGTTCAAATTGGGCATATTTGGCCCTTTTGGTTGGTTTCAATGATGGTTTTACATTTTTTTTAAATTTTTAAAAGTTTTGGTCGAAGAAATAAATACATAACTAATTCATTTTAAATCATAAAAATATGGAACGAGTACCATTTTTTTAAAAAAATTATAGGCTATTTGTTAGTAATCTATTTGGAGTTATTTACATTTCATTTATTACTATTCCTAGAATTTATTGCCTATAATAAACACAAGGAAAATGAATAAATAATATTCAAATGATGCCAAATAGAGCACCAACTAATACTTTACGTTTTTAGAACTGTTTTTTATTACAATTTGATATTTTTTGTATTTTAAATGAACTAGTTATGGATTTTTTATTAAACCAAAACTTTTAAACTTTCAGAAAATGCAAAACCAACCTTGAAACCACCAAAAGGGCAAAATCTTCCAAGTTTTGACAGTTGAATATAATGGCCCTCCCGGTCCGGTTTTATAGTGGTAGATTGAAAATCAAACTTTTAGTATAGTTAGAGTGTGAAAATATAACATTTTCCAGTTCATAACAATCTTCTGGTACGATCTTAACATGTACTTGCATCTGATAAAAAAAATTTGGTTTGGATTGTGGGGATCACGTGCGACGACATGTATTAGACACGTATCACAACAGCATCGATACTAAGCAATGATGCAAAATTACTTGCATAACTGGATATCTCAGTGTGCATGGCATGTTTTAGGTATCATTTTAATGGGCAAATTCCATGTATGCCATCAAGAATTACAACTTATCCCCTACGTGTCATTGAAAATTAACACTTCCCTTCAATGCCATTGTTTTAAATTTTTCATCTCTTCTATGCCATTGCCGTCACAAGTTGGTAGTTAATGGTGTCAAATTTTGCTCTTTGGACGTTTTACCCCTCCAGTAGGCCTCTCCCAATTTTATTGTTGTACTGGTATGCTTTTTCGAGTCTTTACAGGATTGTTTCACAAGATGTCCTAGACACAATATTTCACAATTAATTTCTAGAGTTTTTCAGGAGGCGTTTTTAAAAATTGCCACAGACAAGATAAGGCTTGGCCGGCCTTTGTGGCTGCTGCCCCGTCCATGCCTTGCTCCCGAGCGGACGGCGGCCGCGCAGCCGAGCGGCGGAAGGCGGCCAGCGCGGCCGAGTGCGGCGGAGCGGCGGCCGCTGACCGGAGGACGGCGGACGAGCGGCGACGGCGTATGGCGGCCGGCAGGCGGCGCGACCGGTGCGGCTGAGCGGAGGGCGGCGAGCGGCGCGTACGACGGCTGAGCTTGGCGCGACCGGCGCGTGGCCGAGAGGAGGAGGACGTGTGCGATATGGCGGTGCGGCGCCGGACTTCGCGGTGCGGCGGGCCCTCCGCGGTGGCGTCACCCTCGGCGCGCGTGCGCGTGCCTTCGGGCGTCAGGTGGGCGAGCTGGGCGCGGCAGGGCAGAGGCGGCGCGGGCGAGCAGCTGGGCGGCGGCGTTGGCAAGAGGAAGAAGATGAGCCAGGGGCATTATTGTCTGTTCAGCCCTTTCGTTAACAGCCCAGCAACTGTACAGTCACGGCAATGGCACATAGGGGAATGCAAATTTAAAACAATGGCAGTGAAGAGAACTCTACATTTAAATGACATGTAGGGGAGAAGTTGAATTTCTCAATGGCAACCAAGGAATTTTCCCCATTTTAATCACTCCGCGCCGTGGAGCTATCATCGGAGCCGTGCCAATATTTATGGTGCAGGTGGGAGGGTTCTCACCAATGGGTGCTCGTCACTACCACATTTGATCGGGTTCATTTGTCCTATAGTATGTCCAAGGGAAGAACTCAGCTACCACTAGTGGAGAAAGCAGCATCACCGGTCAGGATAGACGGGTTAGTACCGGTTCCTAAAGTGCAAAAATTACATTTCAATTATGAAACCTTGGTTTTGGGGCTGACAAAAAAAGTATACATTTTTTCTCGAAGAAAAAGAGCATGAACAATCCTCGTCCCACCTGCACAAAATATGTCGTTCCTACTGTACCTAGCTAGTCATATTTATTCACCCTGCATCATGTCCAATCCAAGAATAGTAGGAGTGCAGGAGTTCGGACTATGTTTCACTGTCTCTCTGTTGCCATGCGTCTTTACTCCGCTTTTATTTGGGTTGTCTGTCACAATGTTTTTCTGGCAAAGCAAAGTCTCTCCGTTCCAAATATAAGTCATTCAAACCTTTTTTAAAGAGTCAAACTTTTCAATTTTGATTAAATTTATATAATAAAATACTAACATTTATGATATCAAATAAGTACCATTAGATTCTTCATTCCATATATTTTCATAGTATAGCTATTTGGTATCATAAATCTTTAAAATCATCTCTATAATTTTGGCCAAAGATAAAATAGTTTGACTCTTTAAAAAAGTTAGAATGACTTATATTTTGGAATGGATATTTTGAAATGGAGGGAGTATTACGTTTCAGGGCGCTGCCCCGGTCAGCAACTTGAATTCGTCACCGATGAAATATCACGAAATTAATACACTATACTGCACGACACCGCGTGTTTTTTTTTTCTTGCTACACCGGCCAACGACCCTCCACTTGAAGTCGTCTCGCAGTACAAGCTAGCTAGATCTGCAATCAGTACAGTATCGGAGTTTCAGCGCCTCAACCGCCAGGGCCGACGTACACGACTGGTCGACTGCTGCGGCAAAAGGAGCGATACCATATATAACACAGAAGCACGTGACTTGCATTGAGCAATCTCTAAACCCTGCTTCTCTTCGAAATGGTATTATAGCTAGCGTACGTCGTAGATATTTTGCATTGTGATATGGTACGCCGGTATACCTATTGTACAGTGTACGACGATGCCGACATGTTAATTTCGTCCGTGACATGCAGCAGCTAGCCATTGGATTGGTCGTAACTTCTGGCGCCTTTATGTTGCTGCTAACTAGCCCCGTACGTGCACTGCCGGCGGTCGCCTAGACGATCGATCCGATGCGCGTATATAAGACGAACTCGAATGATATGATCTTGAATTCTTGAACTCCTAGCTACTCGACGGCTTCAAAAGCTTTTTTTCGACGTTTAGTACCGGTTTCACGACTAGTACTAATAAATTGCTTGTCATTTTAGCCTCGATTCTTTAATTCCGGTTGGAGATCGAACCGGTACTAAACCCGGCTTAACAACCAGGACTGAAAGTCGTTTATCCTGTAGTGAAGTGAACAAGACACACGTTGCATGCAAAGTTTAGCAAATAAATGTGGAGGCGCGTGCATACGTGGTGAGGTTCGAAAGAAAGCCATGACCAAGAAAATTACGCGCTGCATGAAGAAGTCATATCGTCGTCGCTGAACTAGGCGCCGGCGAGACTGCAGAGAGTGTGCATGGCGAATAGGCACGCGATCGCCATGAAAAAGGAGCATTACGTTGCAGAAGATCACGGGCCGTCAGGCCGAGCGGCATGCATGCGGCAGCCAGTAGGCAGCAGCCAGAGGCTCAGCAGGCGCCCCACCAGCCAGGTAGCCAGAGGACACTACACCGGTACCGCACGCTGCAGACTAGACGGGATCAGATGATGCGTCACCATATCCTCGTATATGTGTGCATGCATCCGGGTCTTGCCGCGCGGTTGGGTCGGGGTCGGCGCTGCCCGTTCAACGTCGGGAGAGGCGCGGCGGCGGAGAGACGCGCGGGGTTGATGATTTGCTTTGCTTTGCTTGTGTCTTGCCTCCTGCGGTGCGGGCGTTTTCGACTTGCCCAATAATGGACAATACTCCAGTACTGTCTGGCAGAGGAGGAGAGAGGGAAATGCCGGGTGGTAATGAGCCATGGCCTTTATGCCCTATTCACGATCCAACTCGGCCCTAATTATTTGTAGGCTAAATTTGTATATAATTTCGATCTGATCCGTTTAAAACTCGATCCTTAAATTTGCTAGTATGAAAAGTTAGGCCCACTGTCACCCTTAGATGCCCCCACCGCGTGTCTGCGCTGTACTCCGTCGCTGGAGGCACGCCATTCGTGGGCAAGAAAAGTCGCCTCGACCCAGGCCCTCAAACGGTTCCTCGTCATTGGCTGCCGTCGTGTCACCTCGGCTGGAGAGAACTGGCGACGCGTACGTGTTCCACAGCGGTGTTGGCGGGGTTCATTTACGACTAGTGTTTCACGGACCCGTACCCGTAGCCGGCCACCACCAGACTCTGCCACACTCTACCTCGTCCTAAAACACCAGTACTCAGAACGTACTCCGTATGTGAGTTTAGTTTAGAGGGACTATTCCACGAGCCAAGCCTATCACTTCTATGATCATTCGATGAAAAACCAACAGCGTTCTTTCAAAAATACAAAAATTAAAGTGCATTAATAATAGGATATTTTATTACTTGTCTACGAACGTTCATTTTAATTAGTTCGTGGTAGACCGGATTATATATGCAAATCCGATAGATTTTTACCAGCTCGAAACATTTCATTTATCAGCCTACAACATTATAATTCACCATTTAAACTTTTTTTCTTCTCCTTAAATTGAAACATTGCAAATCTGATGGTTTTTTTTTTGCATAGAAATTTGTCGACAAATAAATAATATTTCTCTTAAGTTTGAGCGTATTTGTGAGAGTTTCATTTAGAAGGCTCAAGCTTACGAATAAGGACCATAGTGTTTTATGAGGGAGAATAAACCAGAACAAGCCGGCTTTGCTAGATGAGTAGCTAGTCGAGTAAGTATATGATAGTTAGGATTGTTGATATATATTCACACATTTTTCTATTGGGTAGTAGTTTTATTATAGGGCTATACATGTAGTGAAGTATTATCCGTTGCAATCCAGTAGCTTTAATAACATCGGTAAAATAGCGTAGTAATAATCTCCATCGAGTTTGAGCCACAGGTAGCAGATCCGTTCACCACAGTGATAGCTGCATTGCATGCGATCTCGACCCGCAGCAGCTAGCGTTTGTTTGAGTGCTTGCCTCTGGCTATATATAGCTGCTTTGAATCTCTAATGCCGTAGTGCCTGCCGCGTACACGCAGGCCGTTAGACATGCATGGGGACGCGCGCCAGCGCGCGGGCGAGAAATCCGCCGCTCGCCAGGTGTGAAAAGACGTCGCAAAAGGGGAGGGGGGGATCGGTGGATATCTCCATTTGGTTCGCCTCTTCTTTAATTTGTCGCCGGATCAAGCAGATCAAAAAAAGCTCTCGATCAGACAACCAAAACAACAAGGTAGTAGAAGGCACGATCGCTCTGGCGCTCTGTGCCTCCAAAGCAGCTGCTAAAATCTAGCTACTGATCCGTTATAGCCTACTCTTCTTGGATAAAATGAGAATAGCTTATATACTCTTCTTGAATCCGCGGAAGATCCAGTACCACCATTATTCGCAATCGATCCATCACATTGTCGGAAAACTTCACATCATTACCGGTCACACAAGCCGTTAGTACCGGTGATACTAAATGGGCGGCACTAACGTGCAAACCCTTTAGTACCGGTCATACTAGCCGGTACTAAATGGATCAATTTAGTACCGGTCAGTGTTGCCGACCGGTACTAAATTGAGCGTAGGTTTTCCTTTTTTTTCTTTTTCTTTCTTTCTTTATCTTTTTCTTTCCTTTTGTTTTTCCGCAACGCCGGTCATCACAATCCTCACGGTAAGAATCACACCACAAATTTTATAAAAATCACATGAATATACATCTCATAAGAATACTAAGAGCATATCTTACAACAAAATCACTATCACACAGCTAGCACATCACTTTATAGAGTTCTCAGATACTACACCGGCAGAGTTTCCAATCCTTCCCAATCCTGGATAACTCGTCAATCCTGGAGAAGAAGGAGAAGCAATCGAGATCTGAATAATGGAAAATGGAAAAGAAGGAGAAGAAATCAAAGAAGGAACACTTGTACAAGTCGAAGACGACGATTGAGACCAGCCCACGCGGCCGCCGTTGTCGGGGTAGCTCGCTCACGTACACTGTCGGCGGGGGAGCCCGGCCCCTCGCTCACAATGCCGCCGGGGGACCCTGCCCCTCGCCAGTGCGGTCGTGCCCACTGCACGCCACTACTACAGAAAACCGTTTTCAGGGGTGGGTTAACGGGCGTTTGTAGGGGCGGCTCCAAAATCCGCCCCTGCTTTTGGCTGCTAAAATTGACCATTTGCAGGGGCGGGTTAGTAGCCCGCCCCTGCAAAGTATTTTCAGGGGCGGGTGAGGGCATCACCCGCCCCTGCAAATGCCATTTTCAGGGGCGGGTGAGGGCATCCTCCGCCCCTAAAAATGACATTTGCAGGGGCGGGTGATGCCCTCACCCGCCCCGAAAACGAATTTAAAAATAAAAAAAAATAAAATTAATAAATAAATAAAATTACATTGCGGGCCAGATAAAATAAAAAATAAAAAATAAAAAAAGAAAAAGAAAAAAAATAAAAAAGGTTGGGAAGCCAACAGGCCCCCGCCACCGGCCGGGGTAGCGCGGCCTCGCACCGGCCAGCAGCACCGCCGGCCGGGGGAGGGCGCGCGGCCGCCGTCGGCACACCGGCCGCCGCGCATGCCAGGGGCGGGCCGGCCGCCGGAGCTGCCCGCGCCCGAGCATGCCGGGGGCGCATCGGCCCGGCGCCGCCGCCTAGGCCCCGTGGCCCCGCCCATATATGGCCGCGCCATGACTGCGCCGCCGCCCCGCTTCGTCCGCCGGTCGGGCGCCACCGCTGCTCCCCCGACCGGAGTCGCTGCGCCGTCTGTCGTCGGGCGCGCCGGCCGGAGTCGCCGGCGCCGCCGACTGCCCGCGGAGGAGGTGCGCCAGCGGAGGAGCCGGCCTCGTGGCCCCGCCCATGGCCGCGCCGCCGCCCAGCCGTGGTCGCGCCTGACCGCGCCGTCGCCCCGCTTCGTCCGCCGGTCTCGCGCCGTCGCGGCCTCCGCCTGGCCGGAATCCCCGCGCCGCTGAAGTCGCTGCGCCGTCCGCCGTCGGGTGCGCTGGCCGGAGTCGCCGGCGCCGCCACCCGCCCGCGGAGAAGGTGAGAGAGAAGGGGTGAGAGAGAGGAGTGGTGAGGGAGAGGGAGAGATGGAGGAAGAAGATAAGATGGCTGTAATTAGATTGCTGATGTGGCGATCCGTGGGACAAGGAGATGAACCAATAGGATTGCAACATTTAGAGGGGTTGGATCATTGATATTTGTGTTTGTTTGGTTGCTTTATAATGCATTTTTGGATAGCTAAATGAGCTCAAATTAAAAAGTTGTAAACTACAAAGTTTCATATCTCGTCTAGATCTACAACTTTGGTATAGAACGTTTTACATCCAAGGTCATTTGAATATTTTAAAATTTTGAAAATTTGAAATATGATTAGCTATAATGATATTTCAAAGTATAAAACGATCTCAAACAAAAAATTTGTGAACTACAAACCTTTACATCTCTTTGAGATGTACAACTTTGGTATAGAACTTTTTTACGCCGGAGATCATTTGAAAACTTTAAAGTTCAAGATTTCAAATTGGATAACTTATAATAATATTTTAAAATATTAAAAAACTCTCAAATTAAAAAGTTGTCAACTACAAAGTTTTATATTTCATCGATATGTAGAACTTTGGTACAGAATTTTTTTTTCATATGAGATCATATAAAAACGTTTATGTTCAAAAAATACATTCACTACCTCTCACACACACAATTACACATATACTCTCACATATTAGTACTATTTTGTGAAATTTAGTGTGTAGTATTTTTATTGGTGTAAATATGTATTCTAATTCATTCACATATGCTTATGTACTCACATACACATATACTCAACCATTAGAAAGATATGGTTTATATTTTAATACATTCAAATATGCATATATACTCACATATGCATATAAAGTAAGGAATGAATTGGACTTGTCCCATTAATATTTATAGTTTGGTTTGATACAATAAGATGGATTTTAGGATAATGTTTCATACAATTTCATAAGCGTTCCATAGAGTTCAAAATCATCAAAATCGGACTTTGGAGTAGAAAGATATGATCAAAATACGAAGTGTTGAAAAGTGGTGACAGATGAATACTCTCACATATTAGATGTACTTTTATGAAAATTAGTGTGCAGTATTTTATTGGTGTAAATATGTATTCTTATTGATTCTCATAACCATATATACTCACATATACATACACTCATTCATGAGATCATCAAAATACCAAAGCCGGGATAAAGAGATGAACGAATTGGACATGTTCCATGAACGTTTATATTTTGGTCTGATAAAATGGTTTGACTTTCAGAATAATCTTGCACAAAATTTCATAAGCTTTACATAGAGTCAAAGATCATCAAAATCGGACTCCGGAGTAGAAAGATATGATCAAAATATAAAGTGTTAAAAGGTAGACCACCATTTTATCCTCTCACTTACAAGAACAAGGAGAGGATAAAATGGTGCATACAAATAAATTGCACTCTTTCATCCTCCCACTTACAAGAGTAAGGAGAGGATAAAACGGTGCTCAACTACAAAGTTTTATATTTCGTTGATCTATACGACTTTGGTATAATTTTTTTCATATGAGATCAAATAAAGAAGTTTGTACTCAAAAAATATATCAACTAACTCTCCCACATACAATCACACACGTACTCCTACATTCACACATACTCACACATGTTACTAGTATTTTTGGTGAAATATGCATCCTAATACATTCACATATACACATATTGTAATACATTCACACTATCACATACACATATATGCGAAGATCATCAAAATAACACTAGTTTTCAAAAGTAGAGAGATTATAATGATATTTTGGAGTAAATAACCATCTCAAATGAAATTTGATAAAATGGGATGGGTTTCAAGATGATCTTGTATAGAATTTCATAAGCTTTCCACGGAGTCTAAGATTATCAAAATCAGACTCCGGAGTAGAAAGATACGATGAAAATACAAAGTGTTAAAAAGTGGTGACATGATAAATGGTCAATCATCCGGTGTATACAAAATATATGGCGACCGGATGAATGAGCAATCATCTTGTGCATACAAAACTTAAAATAAGAAGGAGAGGATAAAACGATGCATACAAATAATAGAGCACCCTTTCATCCTCTCACATAAAAGAAGAATGAGAGGATAAATTTGAAGATAATCAAAATAGCAAAATCGAGATAAAGAGAGCACCATTTTATCCTCTCACTTACAAAAGAAGAAGAGGATAAAATGGTGCATACAAAAAATATAACAATGTTTTATCCTCTCACTTACAAAAAGGAGAGGATAAAACGGATGCATACAAAAAATAGAGCACCGTTTCATTCTCCTCACTTACAAGAAGATGATATGATCATCATGTGCATTAATTCAAATTGTATAACTTTATAAGTGATTTTTTAAAATGTGTTTAAAATATGTTTAAATATATTTTGCACTTTTTTAATAAAATAATTTTTTCCTTGTTATGGGTCATCTACAAAGCCCAACTCCTCCAACGGTATATTGGCCGGCCCAACAAGTTTTTGACCCAACCACCCTGGACCCGGCCACTTCTGTGAAAATGCATGAGAGTGTCAAAGCGCATGGGCGGGCCTCTGAAAATCTTTAGAGGGATGCGGACCCGCCCCTGTAATGTGGCAGGCATGGGCGCCCCTGAAACGGTTTTCAGGGGGCGGGGGGGCCCCTTAGTTTACAGCGTAGCCACAGCCCCTACATTTTTAGGGTGCGTCGCCTTTTAGTCCGCCCCTGAGAAAAAAACCCTGGCTCTTACAACTGTTTTTTGTAGTAGTGCGCGTCGCCACGTGACCGGGCCCCTCGCCCGCACGGGGGCCACCGTGCGGCCGCGGCCGCCGCGCGGGTCGCGCCCATGCCTGCCCTCCTCTCGTGAGAAGAAGATAATAAGGGAAGTAAAGAGAGAGGGGGAGGAAGAGGCAGATAAGGAAAAGAGAAGATGTGATGGGCGACTGGAGTTTTGTACTGGCTGATGGACCAACTCCAACCGGTACCAAATGGCCCCGTGCAGGTTTTGAGGTGCACGTGACTCTGTTGCTACTGTTTTTTGAAGCCGATACTAAATTACGACATTAGTATCGGCTCTAGAACGACCGGCCGGCACTAATGTACAGACATCAATAAAAGGTTTTCCAGCAGTGTCATCCAACGTCCTCTCCGGCCGCATCGCCGATGATGCAAGGAGCCAAAGGGAGCGATTGGCTGCCGCATGTGCGGTGGGCACCGGTCCCCGCGCGGCCCCTAACGCACGCGCCATCCAAGGTCCAACAACATTTCGATCTGGGTCCCACGCGTACTAGTACTGCTGCATGCGGCTGCTTTTCCGTGCACCAACAACGAGCTGACTTTTCCGGTACCCAAACAACAAAACAAAATTTGCGCGCGTTGTTATGTTATTTATAGCAAAATAATTTCGAAATAATACCACACAAGTATATGTCATGAGAGTTTATATCTGGAACATTTTTTTGGACGCGGAAGAAATTCATGTGAATCTGGAACATTTTTTTTCAGATGTCGAACAAACTCATGTGAACCGGGAACACTTTTATAG
Source organism: Urochloa ruziziensis (assembly GCA_015476505.1). Classification (NCBI taxonomy): domain Eukaryota; kingdom Viridiplantae; phylum Streptophyta; class Magnoliopsida; order Poales; family Poaceae; genus Urochloa; species Urochloa ruziziensis. The sequence continues at coordinate 58,652,790 of CM027119.1, read as the reverse complement.
ATTTGGAACAAATTTATGTGAATATGGAACAATGTTCCAGGTTTTCTAAGAAAATGTTCCATCCTAATGAAAAAATATCTAGAAAAAACTATTTCGAAAACTAGTCAAGTGTGGTTTTATTTTAAAGTCGTAAGAAATATGATGATACAATTAGAAGTTAGATTTAAAAGCTATAGCCTTTTTCTTTGGAACCAAACGCCAAAACACTTGGCCCGAAGCTAACGAAACCGCACAAACTCCTCGCTAGCTAGTTTGTCGCCCCTTGGCGTTCGTTAAGTTCGATGATCCCGCGCGCATCCCCGGCAGCAGCGCAGTCGATGCACTGTGCCGTCGTCCTACGGCTGCCATCTCTCTTTTCTGTATAGCTCCAACAGCTAGCGACATACTCCGTGTATATATATATATGCATGCTCTCTCTCTCTGAATCGCGCGCGCGAGCGAGGTGGACTTGGAGGGAGGTGGCCTAATGCAATCCGGGATAGATTGCCTGCACGTACATGTACTACGCGCATTGCTTACTGGGACTCCGGCGGCCTAGCTAACTACAGGGACCAGAAGAAAATTGTGCGTGATGCGCGCGCTGATTTGATCCCGGCCGGGAGTCCTTGATTGTTCTGGCCTTCTGGCGCTCGCTCGGCCGGCGCCTGCCCGCTGACTCGCTGCAGCAGCATGTTGGCAACAACTTGCGACTGGCCGCGGTATAGGCGGACACAGCGAAGTAATAACTACCCCGGGCGCGCGAGCCGGCCGGTCGCTGACGCTGATGAAGTCATGCATGATCAGGAGGAGGCCAGAGAAGCAGCGCGGGGCACCATGACCGCGTGAGCGATCGAGGAGGTCGAGCGGCGCGCGCAAGAACACGGCGGCCGCGTCCGATCCTGTGGGTCGCTCGCCGGTGCGCCGCCGTACGAGGACCACGTACGGGGCGACGTTAAGACGCGGCTGGACCGACCGCCTGCGTGTGTGGGCTACTGGCCTGGCCTGCTGGCGCGCATCCGCGTCTCCCAAAGCACTGCGCCCCCTCCCTCTCCGGGGCAATCCAGAGAATAGTACTGGTTTTACTCTGTGTTCAGGAAATAGCACTATATTTTTGCTACTTCATAGAATAGCACCGGTTTAGTCCAATGAATATGTAAATAGCACTCTATTAACTTTTCCAACCTTTTTCATTTAAATATAGTCTATTTTGCACTTACAAATAGACAATATTACCCTTGATTCAGTAATATATGCTTGACCTCACTTTCTACTACCTATCTTCCATCCCGTTCAAATCCTAAACCATAACCTTAAAGCCTAAAATTCTAAAACACATGCAAATTCTAAACCATAAATTTTAAACTCTAAAATCCTAAACCCTAAAATTGTAAACCCTAAAACACTAAACATTTCACCTCAAACACTAAAACTCCAAAATACATGAAAACCCTAAACCTTAAACCCTAAAAATCCTAAAGCACTAAACCATAACCCTAAAGCCCTAAAATCCTAACCCAGATCCAAAATCCATTATAATTTTTTAAATAATTAAATGTTGCACTAACGACTGAGTGGCCATAACCATAAGTAATATTCACAAACAACACAAGGGGCAAGTTGGTCTTTTGTGTTTGGTGGAAATGAAGAAAAACATGAAGGAGTGCTATTTCATGAATCATTGTATCGATGCAGTGCTATTCTCTAGAATCATAGCATCCTAGTGCTATTTCATAGACACCATGGAAAACTAGTGCTATTTCATGAATTTTCTCCTCCCTCTCCCGCGGCCAGCCCGTCCAGGCGCACGTCTGGCGCGCCTCTGGTTCCGTGTGCTTTTCCAACGCGGCCACGGCTGACCGACACACACAGAGTCACGGACACAAGGCCATATCCGCTTCCCCGTTCTAAACTATACAATCCTATTGAAATATTTGTCGTGGTGAACTTTTTAGTCACGATGTTTGACTATTCGTCTATTCAAAAAATTATACAAGTATCATCTACTTTCTTTATAATTTACTTAATTATCTTTGAGTTTTACTTATTCTTTCACATATTTGCAATAATTTTATGAAAATATATGAATAATCAAAGGTTACAAGAAAAAAATCAACAGCGACAGTAGTCAACCGTTACTATCCATTGTGGCAAGAAATGTGTGTCATCTCTGTTCAAACAATGTTGATATGACATGTGGCCACTGAACTAAGAGAGCATGTGAATAACTTGAGTCGTAAGAGTATCTCCAACAGAATATCTAAATTGGACAGCAATACATAAAAACTGACAAGAAAAATCTCCAACGACATACCTATATGTATTGCTATTTTAGGTCATGACCTAAAAACCTCTACATGACCCAAATATACCAATCCAAAAGTGGGTTGCTATATTTTTCCTCCATTGGAAGGAAACGCGCAACCACCACGCGGGGAACTTTCCGCATCCGATACCCTGTCGGCCCGACCAGCTTTGTCTAGTGGCGCTTTGCCGGCCGCCGGCCTCCTGCACCCCCACCCTGCCGCATGACCTGTGCCTTGCCTAGTCGTGCTCCACTCCGCCCCACCCTATCACGGTGGCTATGGATGGAGCATCGGTTAGCCGTGGAGAGAGCAGGAGGTCGATTCGTGGCGGCTCGAGCTCTAGTGTGGTCAGATCAAGGATCCCACACCCCTCTCCACCCGTGCACCACCCATCTTACCGTCATGTGGCCTGCGCCCTGCCCGGGCATGGGCCACCCATCCTGCCGTGCGACCGACGCCCCTGCCCCTGCCTTGACGTGCATCACCATCGAGGAGCCCATGCCTCACCCGGACCCTCCCCTCCCGAGTAGCCCATGCCCCGCCTTGCTCGATTTAGCCAATTTGGACCTCAAATCGGAGCTCAATTTGGTCGCTGTGTCCAGCCCCTGCGCGGGTGAGCACTGCCGGCGCAGCCTCAGCGTGGGGGCAGCGAGACCGTGTGGGCCGCGTCGCTGACCTAGCCTTGGCGCGGGCGAGCGCTGCCGTACTGGTAGTGTCGTCGCCTTCCTACTCGCTGCCGGAGCTACTGCTAGCGACACAGTGATTCATAATGGAGGAAAGATAGGAGTAGGGTTGGAATTTATTTGGGGGATGAGGGTGGCGGAGGAGCAGGGCGTGGCCATGATTTGGGATAGTGGTGGCGGCGGAAAGAAGAGGGGACGGGCGGTGAGGTGGAGCAAGATGTATCGAATTTGCAGATTGACCCGATTTCGTCTACAGATTAGTCCTTGAGGAAATTTAGGTATCCAGTTTTAGATATGTTGTTGGAGAGAACCACAAAACCAATACCAAAACCTTCACTCTCCTGCACCTAAAACAACTTTCAGGTATCCAAATATAAGAGAGTAGCTATTTGATCATCTATCGATTCCCCATCTACCTACCAATGACGCTTACATAGACCAAGGTAATTTTCAATTCGTCGCATACAAAGACCATCATTAGACCTAGGGGTGAAAGTGGTGAGGATAATTTCGCAACCGATCCATTCTGAATCTGAATTTTACAGATTATGAGAAGCATTTTTGATATCCGTATGGATATGGATAATCTGAATATGATTTGGTTTAAGCAAAATCCGGTGGATATGGATTATCCGATAATTGAATGCAGATTCAGCAAGAGAATCCCGTACCTATTTTTTATATATTTTTTATTCTAGACTCATTTAATTCGCTCCTACGAGGAGTTGAACCTGGGCCTGCTAGGTGCTACTCAGGTGTTCTAACCACTAGGCTAGAGACCCTTTCACATTATTCGACCATATTAATCTGCATTCGTTCTGACTCCGCACCATTCTGACATCCGGAGAAATCCGCATCCATAACTGCATTCGTGGAATATTAGCTCTGCTCCATATCTGATTAAAAAATATGTGGATGAGGGTTTTAAAAATGTATTATCCGCTATGACCCGATTCGCTTTCATCCCTAACTAGACCAGTCTTCTCCGCATAGCAACATGTTGGAGATATGCGTTTAAATCTACCAGATTTTGATTCGAGACAAATTACACAAGAGATTGCTATTACTATGTAAAACAGATCTAATTGCAAACAAATCAAAAGAAACCGAAACATGCTCATGTAAACGGTATGTAAATCTATCAAACTTAAAGATCAGCGATCCATCCTTGTGGAGATTCAATACAGTGCAGATCGTTTCGAGGCAGCGCGTCACGTACGAGTGAGTTTTGAATCTCCTAGCGTGCTCTATCAGGAACATATGATTTAGCCCATGTTTAGATGGTTGCTGAAAAGATTTCGGAATGGAATTTTTTCACATTTGAAGTGTTAAATGTGACAATCTAGGTGTTTAATTAACTTAATCACCTGCTAAACCTTGTGTCTTAGCCTAAATAGGTGTAATTAAGCCCCACCTAGATTTTCACTTAAGGAATCCTACCAAAAATTCCCTTGCACCTCGGTGAACTTTTGACCTTTCACGGTTGGCATGGTTCGAATTCGAAATTTCACTTAAGAACTTGAAAATCGACCAATACAAAAGTTGTTCAGTTTTTAACGGGACACATTTTTGTCAATTGGCTCATTCTGAGATTTTGAGTGGAAGGCACCTAAATCTCAGTCAAAGTCAGTCAAACACAGAAGTTCACCGCAGGCTGGCACCCGAGTTCATGCTGTTTTCTCTGCAATTTTTCCTGTTGATCTATACACTTTTTCATAGGTCAACCTTTACAAAATTGTAGCTGGTAACCTGGAACACAACTTTGCTTTTTGGAGATTTTGAACTTCAGCTCAAAATTTCGGAGAAAATTTGGTTTGAATGGACGCCCGGCATGTGTTCGACGGATTGCCGGCGCTCTCCGGCGCCGCGCGTCCACGCGCCCGACAGCACCGCCACGCGTCGGCCGAGTTCTGACGCGGACGCCGAGGCCGCCGGTCATCAATGCCGCGCGAGGGGAATCGTTCCGACAGGCCGCGCCTATCCCCGCCCTGTTCCCCCGACCGCGCGCGACGCCGCCGCCCCGTTCGCCACGCGGAGCGCCGCTGCTGCCGCGGATCCGCCGGTCTGCGCGCTCGCCGCGACCGTGATGTGACGCGCCGCCGCCCCGCGCGTTGCGCCCCTCCTATCCCCGCCGGTCTCCCGACCAAATCCGGCCGCGCCAAGATCCGCACGCCACGTGGCCGCCGGACTCTGCCGCGCGCACCGAGCCACGCCAGCGCCTCGCGCGGATGTGACCACACGAGCGCGCCGTGCTCCCTTGCCGCGCGACCACCGTGACATTCACGGCAATGCCCCGACCGGCCGCCGCACGACACGGCTCGCCGGCCATTGCCGCGCCGCTGCCCGGACCGCTGCCCCTTGAGGCTTGGCCCGGAAGCTCCCGGCGAACCCCGCCTATAAATAGCCCCGCACCCCCTGCACGCGAGCCCCCTCCGCCGCTCGCCATTGCCGTCGCCAGGCTGCCCCTCCGCCGCTCTCCGCCGTGCGCGCTGCTCCGCCGCTGTTCTTCACCATCAGCACTCGCCACGCCCTTGCTCCAGCTTCCCAGAGCCCCAGCTGCCACCCTCTGCCCCGCCGTCGATTCCCCTCCTCAGATCCGCTCCGCCGCCATCCAGCAAGCCACTCGAGCGCAGCAAACCACTCGAGCGACCACTTGAGCCCTGCAGCAAACCACTCGAGCCCTGCAGCAAACCACTCGAGCGCACCGGCAGCACACCCCTCGAGCTTCTCCAGCCCACCGTCGAGTGCCAATTGCCACTCTAGCCGCCAGAGCAAGCTCGAGCAGAGCCGCCGCCGCCCAGCTCCGCCGTCCGCCGCCGTCGCGCCACCTCCGGCCGCCCAAACTAGCTACTCGGAATCCACTCGAGGTGAGGCGGTGAGCACCCCTACGCACCCTCGACTGGTTATTGTTGAGCCCCGTGGCCCCACTTCGCCGGAATCCGGCCGACCCGCCGCCGACCATGGCCCAGGGATCACATTGCAAAGCCACAAATCTTTCTAGGGGCCTTAGCACAAGTTTCCAGGGGCTAATCTGTAGAGAGATTGTTCAGATCTAGGGTTCAATCCTGAAACTTTGAAAATCGAGTAAAAATCGTAGAAAAATCAGAATAATGCAAACCCAGTCTTGTTGTACTGCTGATGCTGTGTTCTACCTTTTCTAGAAAGCATGTATAGATGTTTTCTATGTAGATTTTAAGTTAGATTCAAATCTGTTTAAACTCTAATTTGTGCACAGTTTGAAATCCACTGGCTTGTTTGTGCTAGTTTTTGAGTATGTTGTAGCTGGTGAAGTATCTAGGCTGCTGTAGAAAGTTGGCATAAAGTTACACAATAGATCTTGAGTTATTAATTGTTTAGGCTGGCAATGCATGTTTGGTTTAACATTTTTAATAATTAGTCTGTGAAGCTTCTGAGCTCAATCTTTTCACAGACGTATTGTGGTAACTTGATGCATGTCTGGTAAAAGTTAGATCTTAGTTTAAGCTGGCTAGCTTGCACTTTTAATTCATACCAGTTTAAACTTGATAAATTTAAACAACAGGATCTTTAGATATTTTGGAGCTATCCTTTGGCATGTGAGTTTGTTTATATTAGAATAGGCTCTGGTAAAATTCTAAGGACCTTTGGATGATAGTGTGATTTCTTAGGATTTATTCTTGATGATAGTGTGCTGTTCTTGTTTATTTTGTTGTGGTAAATGTATGCATGATCTTGGCTTAAATTTTGGTCAGCAAATCAAGTAAACCACAAAGAGTACACAGTAAATTTTTCACATTATAATAGTGAACCAAACTGCCAGAATAATTTATGAAATTTTCATTGCTAAAAAGGAGTTAAATCAGAATAAGTTGTTTACAATAAATGGTTAAATAAACTAAAAACATCACACACACACCCTTGCTGTTTTGTGATGAAATCAAAGATAAATAATATATGTGTGCACAATCACCATCGACTAACTCAAATGCTTTAATGAGTAACTACAAGTTTAACTAAAGAAAGGGAAGGTTAGACAAAACATGTCTAGGTGAATGTGATCACTAGTACATTCCGGGCTTGTCATGTTTAATGCAACGCTCGATACAATATCACCTCTTATGCATGTGCATTCGTGTAGAACAAGTTCTTGCCGACGGAGACTACGAGCTCGTGCCAACTCAAGGAGATGGACCGTCCGAGGGACAACTGAACGCCGTTGAAGCAAATCAAGGCCCGAACCAAGTTTCGGAAGATCCGCCTACTAACTTTGAGTTTGAAGGCAAGCCCCGGAGCATGTCCTATGTTTCAAATACATGCAACTATGTTTTGCTAAGTTTATGTTTGTGCATTTACGTTCAGGAGTTGAATTGAAACCCTAGTTGCATGATCCTAGGTACCTATGCTTTGCAATACTAGTATGATAGGTCGATAGATGCCATGCTATAAGGACCCGGTAAAAGTCGAGTGATTTTCGGTCACTCGCGAGATATAGGAATCACCTGCTTTACTTATGTTGGAATCATAAGGATGACGGACGGGGATTTTTGTCATGTAGATGTCCCGTCTGTTTATGAAGAATTGGCTAAGGTCGGAATGTGTCGGCGATGTTGGTCAAGTGTTTGAAAGCACTAAGCACTTGTTTGGGACATGGGACCGGTAAGTTTAGTACCTACGTGAAGTGGTGCGTGGACTTTTTCCTGCTTCTTCTGGGATTTATCCCCATGCTTGCAACATGTGGTGCAAGACCGATTCCGGCCGGCGCTGCCGCGATTTCCGGATAGGCCTTGTATCCAAGGGAAGTTTGGCTCCGGACACAATCCGACGGATCGATGGGAACGGCCTGGTTAGCGTCGACCTTTGTGGTTGGTGCTTTTCCGTGTGTTTAGTATCCACCTTGCAAGGTTATAAAATCGGTTCGAACTGTCTGTTTCTCGCAGCAAATGAGACTACTTGACCTCTTGTCGCACTGAGTAAGAAAGTGGAACATGACGATGATAAACTTGATGCTTGCTTAACTGTTTGCTCAACTTGCTTGACTAGTGTAAGTTGGCTCACCTAGAATGGTTAACTCGAACTAGAACTTGATGCTAAAATTTTGAATGTGAGGACCCACTCTTAGTCGCTCTTTGGCAAAACAAACCCACCAGCCAAAAGCCTTGCATGTCTAGGAGTCGGTGATGTAGTTCTCACCCGACGGGTAAGTCTTGCTGAGTATTAGTATACTCAGCCTTACTTGTTGAATTGTTTTCAGGTAGCGCTCTTGAGGAGATGGTTGCCGGTCTTACCTGGCCAACCACCCTTCCTCCAGGTTGGACTGTTGTTTGGTACGAGGATGCTTCTGAGTGATATCATGACGGCTTCACATGATATTACCGCCTGACGACTCAATAGTCTACTTTCCGCTGCAATTTGAACTCTGAATTCTTTACTTTATGCATTGAACATGGTTTGTAATAAATTACCTCAAGTTGGACCTATTTAGTATTTGTGGATTGTTGTAATCTCTGGGATCCACCTTCGAGTGGGTATTTGTATGACTTGTTTCGATCGAGGTAACTGTTCGTGGTTGCATCGGGCTCGACCCGACAGACTGTCAGATTACTCCGATTTAATTGCGTGACGACCAATGGAAGGTTAGCGCACTTAAGCCGGATTAATTTGAGCGGTTCTGCCACATTAAACATAAACTAATTAAAAAACTAATTGCATATTACGTCCAGAATTCGCGATACGAACCTAATGAACCTAATTAATCTGTCATTAGCATTTGTTTACTGTAGCAATTAGTGTCTAATCATGGCCTAAATTAGACTCATTAGATTCGTCTCGCGATTTTCGTACCATATATATATATATATATATATATATATATATATATATATATATATATATATATATATATATATGATGAGATTTGATTTTCAACTACATTTAAGTACGCCACACATGCGTTCAAACATTCATTTTGGATTTTGAATTTCGGAACTAAACAAGGCCTTACTTGTTTTTCAGACTAGTAGGGATGCACGTGCCACAGGCACGTGTTAAAAAGAACACAGAATTAAAGACTCTGATTTTAAAATAAACAAAGTATGCTATTTCTCCATTCAGCTCGAACTCATTCAAATATAAAGGACAGCTCATATGAAGTACATGAAGACTTGTTCTAAAACTTCTTTTGTAACTTTTGGCTTCGGGAGGCTTGAATCGTGGAATATGCAATCATACAAGTACATTGGGGAATAACTATCAGGGATGCCTTGGAACTCTGGAATTGGTTTACTGGAGATTGTTTTGAGATGTTCCATTCGTGTGGCGAAGTCAAGTTTGATGCTCTCATGGATCATATAGTCAGTGCGTATAGCGTTTCTAATCTCTCAAAAAAACAAGTTATACACAGTATGAAGGTTAGCACGGAATAAAGTAACATAAATATAACTCGTCTACATATTAACCACCTTTGATTGCTGACAGCGAAGGGTATGATCCAGGTTTGATGAAAGTGATTGTACTAAGATTGTTAGCGACCAAGCACACTGTTGAAATAAAAAAACAAGTTGTAATGTACTCACTCATATTGTTTTGCATGATTGACGCTGATCTATATAACTTAAAAACATGAAGAATTTTGTTACTCACTCATATTGGTGTCCACCATAACATTTTTCACCGTGACAAAGTGGTTGTCGACATCAGCCTCGAGCAATTTCCTACGCGTGTCGTCGGCTTGGAAATTGACCATACGGAGGAAAGCTAAGGCACTGCAACAATGACTTAGTATTGCATGGAAACGATAGGTGCAATTCTTGTATTAATAGCGAATGTCGATATACCTTTGGTCAAACAAGCAGATTTCCATAACTCCAGAAACACGATCTGCTGCTCCAACAAACCCGACAACCGCAGCCACATCAACACGAGTTCCATTAGGCTTCGTCATGGCTGCCTTCAGGGTCATGAAAGAAGTGCACGCCGGATTCATCCTCGCCATGATGTGGGCGTGCATGGGTGCTTATGATGGAGAGGATGGCTGGGTAGTCTATTTATATATTTCAATCAGACAAGTAAAAGGACACGCCATGCAGCTTGCCATCAAAATGGATTTTACTCAATCGATCACCTTAGAAACTTTCTAAATTTAACATATGTATTTAGATTCTTCCCTTGTGCGTGATACTATCCTACTTGGGCGGATCTAATAAAAGGAAACGCCATGCAGCTTGCCATCAAAATGGATTTTACTCAATCGATCACCTTAGAAACTTTCTAACTTTAACATATGTATTTAGATTTTACTCAATCTCTGAGTACTTATTTGAAAGTACTACAGAGTCTACTCCACAAGGCGAGTAGTAACTTCAAACCTCTGAGTATTTAATTGAAAGTACTACAGAGTCTACTCCACAAGGCGAGTAGTAACTTCAAATCTCTGAGTACTCATTTGAAAGTACTACAGAGTCTACTCCACAAGGCGAGTAGTAACTTCAAACCTCTGAGTACTTATTTGAAAGTACTACAGAGTCTACTCCACAAGGCGAGTAGTAACTTCAAACCTCTGAGTATTTAATTGAAAGTACTACAGAGTCTACTCCACAAGGCGAGTAGTAACTTCAAATCTCTGAGTACTCATTTGAAAGTACTACAGAGTCTACTCCACAAGGCGAGTAGTAACTTCAAATCTCTGAGTACTTATTTGAAAGTACTACAGAGTCTACTCCACAAGGCGAGTAGTGATTTCAAATCTCTGAGTACTTATTTGAAAGTACTCTAGAGTCTACTCCACAGTATGAGTAGTGATCTTCAAGTACCAGTTATCAAGTGCTTTGAAGTATAACTCGCCAAATGAGTACAACTTGCCGGGGGCTTCCTGAATACACTGCAAGAGTGGTTTGGATGACTTTTCTGGCGCCTCATGATCAATGGAATTCATCAATGTGTGGTCGCCTCAACCCGTTGCAAGTTATCAAGTCAAAGCTCGACTTCAGCTTGTGCCGCGGTGCTGCTGCATCGCCAATATGCTTGTGATGAACTCAAGCTAGTCGTAATCAACTCTGACTAAGTCTGCTTCATCGACAAACGGCAACAAACAAGCTAAGTTACTTATTTCAATTATTTTTTATTTTATTCTAACAAGATTGGCCAAGCGCCGAGTACTTTGTTTGGATGACTACTTTCTAGGCCGCACAGCGTGCTATCACATCTTCGCCAGCTTACAGGCTCGGGGGCTGACGCTAAAATTACAACTCGGTTTGCCATCAGGCTTACCTAGTTGCCTTTCTCCAGCATATTTGAGTCGCTAAGTACCAATGATGGGGCTTCGACTACATTGGCACCTGACTCAATTTATGCTATTTTGACTACATACTACTCGATGCATCCCCGCTGGCTCCTATGCTCGGGGGCTGGGTACAAGAAAACCACTCGGATGAAGATCTCCAAGATGACTCGATGTGACTACTAATTCTAGGTGCAAATTACCACTCGGATGATGATCTGCAAGATGATTTGAAGAACCTAAAGCTCGCTGGACCCTTCAATTGATCATTCTGAATCATTTCAAGGCTCGGGGACCGCCTCATGGCCTCGTGACAACCAAGACCTGTCCAAGACTGATCAAGAACTCGAAAACGCACTCGATTGTCTTGGCAAGCACTCGGTTGATGATACTCGACGATGAAGCGCTTGGGGGCTTGTTGGAGGTACGACCATAGGCCCACAGGGACACATGGATTCTCTCCAGACAGAGTCGTACCAGGCGTGAAGAACAAGAGTAGAGTACTGCAAGGACTCTTCTCGATATGGAAATTAGTCGTATGACTTGTAAACTTCTCGGGTTGCATTGAAAAGCACTCTCCGAATAGTAATTGGTTAGGATTCTACTCGAAACCAACCTTGTAACCCTGCCCGCCGTGAATATAATATTTTGAATACTACTGATTTAATCAGAATAAACGGGGCTTGAGCACCCCATGGCCTCGTGACAACCAAGACATGTCCAAGACTGATCAAGAACTCGAAAAAGCACTCGATTGGCTTGGCAAGCACTCGGTTGATGATACTCGACGATGAAGCGCTTGGGGGCTTGTTGGAGGTACGACCATGGGCCCACAGGGACACATGGATTCTCTCCAGACAGAGTCGTACCAGGCGTGATGAACAAGAGCCGAGTACTACAAGGACTCTTCTCGATATGGAAATTAGTCGTACGACTTGTAAACTACTCGGATTGCCTTGAAAAGCACTCTCCGAGTAGTAATTGGTTAGGATTCTACTCGAAACCAACCTTGTAACCCTGCCCGCCATGAATATAATATTTTGAAGACTACTGATTTAATCAGAATAAACTGGGCTTAAGCACCTCATGGCCTCGTGACAACCAAGACCTGTCCAAGACTGATCAAGAGCTCGAAAAAGCACTCGATTGGCTTGGCAAGCACTCGGTTGATGATACTCCACGATGAAGCGCTTGGGGGCTTGTTGGAGGTATGACCATGGGCCCACAGGGACACATGGATTCTCTCCAGTCCGAGTCGTACCAGGCGTGAAGAACAAGAGCCGAGTACTGCAAGGAATCTTCTCGATATGAAAATTAGTCGTATGACTTGTAAACTACTCGGATTGCCTTGAAAAGCACTCTCCGAGTAGTAATTGGTTAGGATTCTACTCGAAACCAACCTTGTAACCCTGCCCGCCGTGAATATAAGGCTGGGCAGGGACCCTCTCAAGAGGAATCGAAGTCGTGAATGTTTTTTGTGGAAAGGTGTAATTTTATGCAAGGAGCTAATTCAAAGGAAACTTTGCTGGCCTTGTAAAAGGAAACTTTGCTGGCCGTGTATTTCATGCAATGAGTACGTTGATAGGAAATTTTGCTGGCCGTGTAAAAGGAAACGTAGCTGGCCGTGTAAAATTGCACATTTCAAGAACAAGATGAAGATTCAAGATTCTGTGGACCCTCAACCTGATTCTTCGATTCAACTTAAGGCTCGGGGGCTACTCCATATGGAGTGCGATTAGAATCGCACTCCATATAATATTTTGAAGACTACTGATTTAATCAGAATAAACGGGGCTTAAGCACCTCATGCCCTTGTGACAACCAAGACCTGTCCAAGACTGATCAAGAACTCGAAAAAGCACTCGATTGGCTTGGCAAGCACTCGGTTGATGATACTCGACGATGAAGCGCTTGGGGGCTTGTTGGAGGTACGACCATGGGCCCACAGGGACACATGGATTCTCTCCAGACAGAGTCGTACCAGGCGTGAAGAACAAGAGTACAGTACTGCAAGGACTCTTCTCGATATGGAAATTAGTCGTATGACTTGTAAACTTCTCGGATTGCCTTGAAAAGCACTCTCCGAGTAGTAATTGGTTAGGATTCTACTCGAAACCAACCTTGTAACCCTGCCCGCCGTGAATATAAGGCTGGGCAGGGACCCTCTCAAGAGGAAGCGAAGTCGTGAATGTTTTTGTGGAAAGGTGTAATTTTATGCAAGGAGCTAATTCAAAGGAAACTTTGCTGGCCTTGTAAAAGGAAACTTTGCTGGCCGTGTATTTCATGCAAGGAGTACGTTGATAGGAAATTTTGCTGGCCGTGTAAAAGGAAACGTAGCTGGCCGTGTAAAATTGCACATTTCAAGAACAAGATGAAGATTCAAGATTCTGTGGACCCTCAACCTGATTCTTCGATTCAACTTAAAGCTCGGGGGCTACTCCATATGGAGTGCGATTAGAATCGCACTCCATATAATATTTTGAAGACTACTGATTTAATCAGAATAAACGGGGCTTAAGCACCTCATGCCCTTGTGACAACCAAGACCTGTCCAAGACTGATCAAGAACTCGAAAAAGCACTCGATTGGCTTGGCAAGCACTCGGTTGATGATACTCGACGATGAAGCGCTTGGGGGCTTGTTGGAGGTACGACCATGGGCCCACAGGGACACATGGATTCTCTCCAGACAGAGTCGTACCAGGCGTGAAGAACAAGAGTACAGTACTGCAAGGACTCTTCTTGATATGGAAATTAGTCGTATGACTTGTAAACTTCTCGGATTGCCTTGAAAAGCACTCTCCGAGTAGTAATTGGTTAGGATTCTACTCGAAACCAACCTTGTAACCCTGCCCGCCGTGAATATAATATTTTGAAGACTACTGATTTAATCAGAATAAACGGGGCTTAAGCACATCATGGCCTCGTGACAACCAAGACCTGTCCAAGACTGATCAAGAACTCAAAAAGCACTCGATTGGCTTGGCAAGCACTCAGTTGATGATACTCGACGATGAAGCGCTTGGGGGCTTGTTGGAGGTACGACCATGGGCCCACAGAGACACATGGATTCTCTCCAGAAAGAGTCGTACCAGGCGTGAAGAACAAGAGTAGAGTACTGCAAAGACTCTTCTCGATACGGAAATTAATCGTATGACTTGTAAACTACTCGGATTGCCTTGAAAAGCACTCTCCGAGTAGTAATTGGTTAGGATTCTACTCGAAACCAACCTTGTAACCCTGCCCGCCGTGAATATAAGGCTGGGCAGGGACCCTCTCAAGAGGAACCGAAGTCGTGAATGTTTTTTGTGGAAAGGTGTAATTTCATGCAAGGAGCTAATTCAAAGGAAAGTTTGCTGGCCTTGTAAAAGGAAACTTTGCTGGCCGTGTATTTCATGCAAGGAGTACGTTGATAGGAAACTTTGCTGGCCGTGTAAAAGGAAACGTAGCTGGCCGTGTAAAATTGCACATTTCAAGAACAAGATGAAGATTCAAGATTCTGTGGACCCTCAACCTGACTCTTCGATTCAAATTAAGGGCCTCTTTGGCAGGGCTCCGACTCCTCCAAAAACGGCTCTGGAGCCGAATTTGTTGGTGGAGCGGATTCATTGGTGGAGCTGAATCCGTTTTGTAAAACGTTTGGCAAAATAGCTTCACCTGGATGTTAGATATGGATAAAACAGGTAAAATGACTACCCTACCCTTCCTTTTTTCCTTTTCTTTTTTTCTCCTCTCTTCTTCCCTCTTTTCCTTCTCCCTTATCCACTCGTCTCCTCTCCATCTCCGGCTCTCTCCAGAGCCTTCCGCGCCACCTCCGGCCTCGTCCACGCGACTGCCAGCCTCCGGCGCCGCCGCTGCCTCCGTCCGCGGCGCTGGCCCCGTCCGTGTCGCATCTCGCACCGTCGCCGGCCTCCGTCCTCGCCGCATCTCACGCCGCCGCTGGCCGCCGTCCACACGCCGCCTCCCTCATCCTTCCCACGACGCATCTCGCACCGCCGCCATACACGCGCCGCCTCCCTCCTCCTCCACGCGACGCATCTCGCGCCGCCGCCGGTCGCGCCGCCTCCCTCCTCCTTCCCACGACGCATCTCGCGCCGGCGGCGGCCGCCGTCCACACGCCGCCACCCTCCTCCTCCACGCGACGCCTCCCCACGCCGCTGCCGGCCGCGCCGCCTCCCTGCACCGTCGCCGGCCTGCCTCCTCCATGCGTCGGGGGCATCCTTGTCCACGGCATCGTGGGGCCGGGGCAGAGCCAGGCGGAGCCACGATTTGTGGCTCCACCTTCCCAATGAAAGCCAAAAACGGCTCCACCCTCGGATCCACCCCTGAAGCCGCCCCTAAAAAAAGCCTTTGGCAGGGCTCCCGCCGGAGCCGCATCTGGAGCCGAAGCTGAAGCCCTGCCAAAGGGGGCCTAAGGCTCGGGGCTACTCCATATGGAGTGCGATTCTTATCGCACACCATATAATATTTTGAAGACTACTGATTTAATCAGAATAAACGGGGCATAAGCACCTCATGGCCTCGTGACAACCAAGACCTGTCCAAGACTGATCAAGAACTCGAAAAAAGCACTCGATTGGCTTGGTAAGCACTCGGTTGATGGTACTCGACGATAAAGCGCTTGGGACTCTTCTCGACAATGAGTCGTACCAGGCGTGAAGAACAAGAGTAGAGTACTGCAAGGACTCTTCTCGATATGGAAATTAGTCGTATGACTTGTAAACTACTCGGTTTGCCTTGAAAAGCACTCGGATTGCCTTTAGATCGCATATTAAAATTATTCAATAGCATCTCATATTAAAAATTATATATTCATACATCGAAAGCTTGGGCCTCCGGCGGAAACAGAAGGAAATTTTTGTATAATTAAATCTTAAACAATCAGCAACATATATAAAAGAAAAAATTCACGATACATGTATCCATGATCAACTCGGCACCGCAGCCAGCTTTTTGATGACGGGGAGGCCGAGAAGGTTGCTCTCCTCATCGCCGGTGTCGTGGAGCAACGACGCCACGCACTCGACGGCACCGGACACCGTCACAACGCGGAGCACGTTCCGCTTCTACCCTTGCGTCGCGCTCGACGCCGACGCCCTTGCAAAGAAATATGAACTCTGAATAGATGATGAGAATGAAGGGAGAGATTGTGTGCTTTGAGAATAAGGAGGGGCGCCTTATATAGGGGGCAGGAGGGCTAAGGAGATGAACCTGGACGCCCACGACTATGGTAAGTAATCGATTCCCTGATTGACTCCCACAACTATGGTAAGTAATCAAGTATTAAAAGGAAGGAGACAACGAATAGAAAGGAAAGGAAAGCGGCGGCTTGATTGCATTACCATATAAAGAACACGATCAAAAGGAAAAGAAGGCAGACGAATTGAAAGGAAAGAAAAGCGACGCCTTGATTGCATTACCATACAAAGAACGCGATCAGAAGGAAAGGAAGGCAGTGGGTATACAAAAATACCAAGGTGAGAAAGAATAGGGGGGCGGGATGGCGTCGAGGCGCAAAAGCACTCGGGGGTGACGACCAAACGCGTCTACCCCCTGGTCGTCCGGGGCCACCATTTGGCTCTGAATTGTGGGTCCTCTGTAAGGTATAGGAGGGTAATCTTTTGGGTGAGAAACCGTTTCAATTGTGACAAACAATCTTTTATAGTATAGATTTCTGCAGCACGCATCTGTTGACGTCGTTTGGTTGTCATATATTTCTGCGTACGTGTACATGCACTCGTACCTTTCATCTGTACACACACTGTCCCAGGCGCGCGTGCAATAACAGCGACGGTTACTAGTAGCTAGCTTATTTAGTGGTCGGTAAATAAATACTCACTCGTCCATTATTCAGTATTTGCTCCTCCACAGAGGCGCTAGAGACTTTGATCTTGAGTTCTTGATTAACTTGAGGCTTCAGACTTTCAGAGCTAGTAGTATAAAAACACACAGGTCAAAGAAATAGTACCTGGCAAGAAAAAGACTTGTCTCTCCACAACAAACCAGGGAAGGATTCAAAAGAATGTATGTGTCATGTATTGTGTGTAAACTGACCCCAGTTTTGTTTGCTGGTTTACCATTTGCACGACTATTTAGTGATGTATTATTCTGGTGTGTATATAATGTTTGACCAACTCATGTCACTTTCTCACTGGTCTTCTGTATATCTAACTTTAAATTCCAACTGGACAACCAACAAATGTTCTTCCAACTCCCAACGTCCCTAGGGGGCAGGGCAAATGGAGGGGGGACTAGCTAGTTTGCGGCCGCGCGCGAGGAGAGGGTCGTACGGTCGCGCGTCTGTCCAAAAAGCAAGATTCTGTTCACACGCCTGTCTCTGGTTGTTATTTTAGCCTTCCCCGTCTGTTTTCGCAAATCGACCACTGCACCCTTGTTTCCCCGGCACACCCAATTTTTGTTCACCACACTGCAGGCTGCACCGCTTCAAACTTTTGAAGTAAAAAATTTGATGCAAAATTTTGAGAACAAAAAATTTGGAGCATCTAGAAACAAAGTTTTTGTAAAAGATTTGAGCATTCATGAACAAACTTTTTGAAAAAGTTTTACGTCAAAGTTTTGAGCATTCAGGAACAAACTTTTTGAAAAAGTTTTACGTCAAAGTTTTGAGCATTCAGGAACAAAGTTTTACGTAAAAGGTTTTTGAAAATTTTAGAAACAAAATTTTGATGAAAAAGATAGAAAATGTAACAAAAAACTTCGAACAAAATTTTTTTTAGCATTCAGGAACAATTTTTTTTGAAAGAAAACTGAAAAATTTACACAAACAAAATTTTGAAAAAAAAGATAACAAACAAACAAAAAAACTCACGGTGGGCCTACCTCGCTGTGGCGCCCGGCCGCCACTCCCTAGCACGAGAGATATGTGGGATAGTGGGCCCTGCGCATGTGCGCACGCGTCGACCGCAAGGAGGAGAACGTGCGGTCGGCAGTAAAGTTGGCTTTGCTAATGGAGGGGGCCTGTGTTGGCAACAAAATTAATTAAAGCTTGTCACCAAGGCCCTAAACGCAAATGTCTAACCGGCCGGCACTATAAATGGCAGAACCACAGATGCTACTTAAGTATAGGGCCGGTGCCACACACACATGACCAAAAGCGCATCTGTCCGTTTTCCACTCGATCGAGGAGTTCAGTTCAGGTAGGCCGTGACCACCAGCGAGTGACTGAGTGCAATGGACGACCTGCTGCTCTCCCCGTGCTCCACCTTCTCCCCGCCCTCGCCACCGTCGTCCTTATTCTCCCACGCCGGCTACCCGGTCATCGAGTTCGCCTCCTGCGAGGTCCCCGAGCAATGGCTGCTCGGCGACGTCGTCGTCGCCAAGAGCGAGGGCTACGACGACGGGGACGAGCTGTGGCCCGTGGCGAGCTCTCTCTCGCCTGAGTCTGAGCTCTCCGTGCAGCCACCGCCGCGTCCTCCTCCTCCTCTTCAGGCGGACGCGCCGGCGCAGCAGGTCCCGGCGGCGCCGCGCCCCGGGAAGCGGCGGGGCCGGAAGCCCGGGCCCCGCGCGGAGGGCCCCTCCGTGAGCCACGTGGAGGCCGAGCGGCAGCGCCGGGAGAAGCTGAACCGCCGGTTCTGCGACCTCCGCGCCGCCGTGCCGACCGTGTCGCGCATGGACAAGGCCTCCCTCCTCGCCGACGCCGCCGCCTACATCGCCGAGCTCCGCGCCCGCGTCGCGCGCCTCGAGGCCCAGTCCAAGCGTGCCGCCGCCGCCGCCGCGGGCGCCTCCTCCTTCGGCCCGCCGCCGGGATCCCACGCCGGCGACGACGGCGAGGCGGTGGAGGTGCGGATGCTGGGACCGGACGCGGCGGCGGTGCGCGCGACGAGCGCGGCGCCGCACGCGGCGGCGCGGCTGATGGGCGCGCTCCGTTCGCTGGACCTGCACGTCCAGCACGCCTGCGTCACCCGCTTGCACGGCGTGACCGTGCAGGACGCCGTCGTCGACGTGCCCGCCCAGCTCCAGGACGACGATGGCCTCCGCGCCGCGCTGCTCCAGATTCTGCAGGACAGCGGCTAGCCGGCATGCAGCTCGTAGAGAGCTCATCGGTCTCCTTCCCGTCGTCCATATATCCGTTCTGAAATGGAGCGGCCGATAGGGCCGGGTAGGTAGATGCTAATGTTGATTATTAAGACTTGAGGGCAAAACGATGGAAAATCAAGGCTAATCCACCGTGCGCGTGGAGGCCGTCTCTGCCTGTCCATGGAATAAAGTGCACACTAGTTAATAGTTATAGCTGCTTAAGGGCTTAGATTCTTCTTGGATCCAACATCATCTGGCTTTGTGGGAGAGTGTATGTAGAAGCACTTCTTGTAGTAGTCATAACTTAGAGACCTCTCTAGGTGTTTCCCTTTTGATACCCATGAGTTTATGGTCTTGATAATGTCGCTGCAGATGATTTTGGTGAGCAAGAGGAGCAGCTGCGACAATTTGACAAGGACAAAAATTTTGGCCCATGCATTTTTTTTAAAAAAGTATTGGATTTTATTGATAAACTACCGTTACATCCAGCCCCTAATAGGACACTCCTGAATACAAGAAAAATTACACAGCAACCCTCGGAAGGAGCACCCACTACTGGCCATCTTCGCCGTTGCTGACCGTTGCTGCCGAAGCCTAATTCCTCCCCACCTCCCGCAGAAGTGAAGGCAAACTAGCTAGGATGGAGCTCGCAGCTGCATCCAGAGTTGACTTAGAGCAACTCCAAGAGCCTAGGTATAATCCTATCTATATTTACAATTTTACAAGGACTAAAAAATAGACAACCTTCAAAATGGTGGGGTAAACCAACAGACTCTCCAAAAACAGGATTATGTATATTCAAATAACCCTTTTGATCTTTAAAAGGACAGTGCTTGGGTTTCGTTGTAGGGATTAGAAACATTATAGGGTTTTCGCTGTAAATATGCCAAGACACAAAGAATCGGCACCAAATTACAGATTAGCTCAGGGTTCGAACTGCAAAAGCTCGGGCCTATGCCAGCCATGGCGGATGGCATCTCTGGTGGTCGAAATCCCCGCGTTCCGGTGGCTCACGCGAGCTCCCTCTTCATTCATGAACGGCAGGAGCAGTAGCTCATCTTCTACCTCCCCTTCCATGGCTGGCACCCCTCTCCTCTGCCTCCTCCACCAGTGGTCGGCACCCCTCCCGCTCTCTACTCCGATCCCCTCGCCAGCAGGGGCCGCGTCGTGGTGGATGGGTCACCGGTGGCGGACCACGCCCGGCTGGCCCCGCGGCTGGTGGCCTGCATGGCGAGGCGCACCGTCGGCGTCCGCCCCCGCCGAGATCCGCTTGGCCCTAGATGTAGCGCCGAAATACATGGGAGAGAGAGGAAGGCTCACTGGGCTGTTTGATGGGGATGAATGGGAAGAGGCAGGAGGCTGCTGCACTGCCGCCGGTAACGGAAAGGAGAGGAGCGCCATGGTTGGTGCATCTTGGCGCGCGGGAAAGGATGGGGAGGGCGCGAGAGCGCGCTACCTGCGCGGAAGGAGGAGATAGCGAGGCCACGGGGCTGGGCAAATATTGCTACCGGGGTATCAGGGATGGCTAGCGAGATAGCCAGGATTGAAAAATAAAGAGACTGTTGGATCCAATTTTTACTCCACTTTAGCAATTTTTAGCTATCCAACTCATTTTAAAGAGGCTGTTGGAGTTGCTCTTAGTCCTTAAATTTTAAATAACCCATCAGTGGCATGCCAAAAGCGTGTTGTTGATCCATTGAACGCATCGGCAAATAGAAAAATGTCATCTCTTCGTTGCCACCAAGATTAGACACCAGTCGCAACCGGCCAACCCTAGTCGACGAGTAGCAAACCCACATGGCGGATCGATGGACATCAACTCACACACATGAGAAGGTGGATTATTATCCTTACAACTTTACAAGACTCCTCCAAACATTTGTAACCATGAATATGAGTATGAGGTTTGGGTGCCAATTCATGTTGTGGGCACCTAGGGGCTACGACACAACGAAACACACAAAAGGATTCAAGTATCAATGTGAAAGGGCCTCTAGCTTAGTGGTTAGAGCATTTGAGTAGCACCCAGCAGACCCAAGTTCGACTCCCCGTGGGAGCAAATTAATAGGGTCAGAAATAAAAAAAATATGAAAAAAAGGTTGGGGCTTCCCTTGCCGACTTCGGTCAAAAGAAATGTACAAGAAAACTTCAGAGAATATATCATCGGTGCCAAATCCCCGACACAGAATACCATTGTCGTACAACACACACATATGTCAAACACCACCATACCTAACCATCACC
Source organism: Urochloa ruziziensis (assembly GCA_015476505.1). Classification (NCBI taxonomy): domain Eukaryota; kingdom Viridiplantae; phylum Streptophyta; class Magnoliopsida; order Poales; family Poaceae; genus Urochloa; species Urochloa ruziziensis. The sequence goes on along the minus strand of CM027119.1, from coordinate 58,631,291 downwards.
GACATAGACAACATCAAAGAAGCTTGAAAGGGAACAAAAGATTCCCGACGAATTTCTTACCGGGAAGAAATCCAACCCTAAGAGGAAAACACATAACTCCTTCCCTCTCACATACAAAAGGATCGGAAGGCCACAAACCTCCAAGCCGCATCACCTAGGAACTCAAGTAGGTAGATACTATACAACCGCACCCGATCTCAAACCAAATCCCTTCCCATCCGGTTCTGGAGAGCGACTAGGGGAAGCATCGGCGAGATTTGGCCAATGCATTGGTGTTACTAGGCTTCAGTGCTAGGAGCGCGCTCCTGACATGGACCTTGCAGCCACCAGCCCATCTCTAGAACCCCTTGCTGCGTATTCCATCAACAAAGAATCACAATGACGGTAGTTCCTCTGTCGAGTGCCTCTGGGAGGCTAAAGCCTAGAAGTACCTTCGTAATAATAAGCACTGGCTTGTTCATAGTAACCCAGTGTGACTTGTTCCACTGACTACTCTGTGTTGAATGTGTACTCAACTTACTGCTGCTAAATTTTCTCTAATCTGTGCTCCTGTTTTGTGCATTGTTAATTCTTCCATAAGCTCTTGGTCTCGCCCTTTTTCAATTGAGGTGACCCCATTTCCATTTCACAAATGTTTGGTACATCTGCCGTGTGGATTTTCAGCTTTGCCGTGTGTGGAAGGCACACGGCAAATAACTGGTCTCCCGTAGTGCTGAACATGTAGAGAGAGAGAGAGAGAGCACAAAATGAACAATAGTTCATAGATGACATTTTTTTTTCCAAAATCGCCAATTTATCCTTTTGCTTTTTCATGTATTGTGAGCCTCCCGTCACGCTTCTTCGGTATCTTCTTGCTCCTCTCCGAGCGGCGCAGGGAGCTGATACTGTCTTGGCCTCCGCGGGTGTTGCGCCATTACCCTTTGTGCGTAAGCCATCGTCAACCTCACGCCTTCCTGGATCATGCCCCGGAGCTCTACCTTGTAATTACATACCTGCCCAATAAACCATGAGAGAACAAGCTTGCATTAAGATCTGAATATAATCAGATTTCTGATCAACGTTTTTTTTTTCAAAACATGCCGTGTTTCTGTTCTTCCAGACCGCCCACCCATCTCCTATACTTTTGAATATTTTTTGGTATGTTGTTTGGCCCTCACCTTCTTGTTATATGTATCGGAGGGCTCCATACGTGAACCGTTGCATATGAAACATTCCTATCCCTGGTAAGCGTTCTGCACTGTGGTCGAATGTTTATTACTACTTGTTTAGCGTGCTGTGATTTTGCTAAGGTAATTTAGATGAAACGTACATAAATGTACAACAACTGCCTCTGATTGAGACATAGAGAAATGGCCCATTTAGGCCTGGAAGTTGGGGGCAATGATGATGGCCCACGGGACGTAGAAGTTGTTATCTAGGTATCGAGAAAAGCAAACATGCTACGACGGTAAAAATTCAGGATCCAGGCCGGACAAGCATTGTTGCCGGAGTTTTCCACCCCAGTCCCAGATCACGGGCCCAGAAAAAATTCCGGGCAGTTGTGTGTTCAAGAGCTGGGCATTTCTCCCGGGACGTGATCTCCTCCATCCCCGAGCGCCAAACTGGCGATCGCTCTGCTTGATCGTGCTGGGTAATCCTCATGGTGGGCAATAAGGAGAGTAAATGCTCCTAGTGAGCAGCCCCACATGTAAGGGAGATGAAGTCTAAAGTGTGGACCAGTCTTGGGTGACTTTTGCACCAAGTGTGCAGCCTTCTAGTAGAAGGGAGAAGCCTTTGGAAACAGAGGAAGAGAGAGCCACGAAAATTTCAGGATAAGCCTCCACACAAGGAGAAGAGAAGAGAAGGAGAGGAAGAGAGATTGGAGAGGAGAACTTGCAAGAGAGCAAGAGAGATTTGTCCTCAAGGTTGTGAAGGTTCAGATCCACATCCTTAGTGTCTCTAGTCTGTTGTTCCACCATTCTTGGTGAGGTCCTTCTGTACTCTGAGCTCGTAGCCACCAAATTTTGTTGTTGCTGTCCAAGATTGTGAAATCTTGATGTATGAGAGCCTCTAGTGCTATCTAGAGAAGAACTTGTTGTAATCCCCACAAGCATACAGTGGAAGAAGATTTGGCTGGCTTGGTCTCGTGGTTTTTCCCCAATTTGAGGTTTTCACATTAAATTTGGTGTCTCTTTGGTTGATGTGTTCCTGCTGCAGTTTTCTCCATTATATGTGTGATGCATATGTTGTCCTTCGTGAATAGGTTGACATCTTGAGCATAATTCCGCTATGCCACTAACCTGCTGTGTGTTAGTGCGGTTTTCCCAACAGATCATCGTTTGTATCGCCGTATCGGTACTAGCTGACAAACGCGCACAAACGGGCCGGGAGAGAGAGACCTTCTATGTGTCCAGTCCCAACAGCTGTGGCGACACTTCCTTGTTCCTTCTGCGTGATCGTCCGTGCCAAGTCGACGCCGCCATATGCCAATAGCCCCGACGCCGCCAACGAGGACCAGCCGGCGCCGCGGCGTCGTGGTCAGTGGTCACGCACGGTCTGTGCGTGCAGTACTAGCACTGCTCTGACATAGTGCCGTGCAGCTACTAGATCAGGTGGCCAATTAGTCCGATCAAAACATAACTACCCAGCTAACTATCGGTACCCGCCTCTCCTGGCCCGGCCCCGGCCTCCGGAAGGGGCTTGTTCCGTTGACAGGTATTGATTCCCGGTCGAGAACGGTAGATATAACAATAAATTCATGATAGATAAAAAAAAACCGGGATTTATTACGAGTTGGAAATCAATTTACTCATGACTTAACTAGTGGATTGATTCTCGATTTCTGATAGTAACTATCATGCATGGGTGTGCAAGCTAAGCCATGCTCGCCTACACCGTGGAGGCTACGGTTGTTTGGAGAACGACGCTGCTAGTGCCTCATACAGTCATACGCCGGGTCGCTGGGTGACAGGGGGCACAGGGTCCAGTTGCTACGACGGTAAAGCGTGATTTCTCACACCCGTCCTGCGTCATGTGTGTTTTACACTATAGTGAATATTGCTCACACACAAAGTAGGCATGGCAATAGCTACTGCTACCTCCGTTTCAAAATGTAGTTTGTTTGACTACTTTAAGTTTGACCATTCGTCTTATTTAAAAAATTGTGCCTCCGTTAAATCCATGAGTGAGCCTTGAAACCCTTGTCGAGAACGACGGTGGTTCATTATCACTGCTTCGCCCGGGAGCGGGAGGGGGATCGATAGATCGAGGCGATGGATGTGGTGGTCGTGTTCCGGCCCCAGCCGGCTGCCGCCGCTTTCGTGCAATAATAGCTAGCTGCCGTTGCCCTCTTCCATCTGGAATAGAATCTATCCGTTATTGACATTTCTTCTGGTTATGGGACGTGAAAACGAAGCCGGTCGTCCCAACGGCGCGCGCGCCGTGGGGGCATGGGCGGCGGAGGCGGCCATCGAGCAAGCGAGTTGTACATGTACGTGCTACTGCCACTGTGCCGTGGGGCTCACTGCACGCTCGTCGTACGGGCCGGGATCTCTCGCTCTAACCACCGTGCACTGCGTAGGCGTAACTGCTAGCTGTCGTCGTCCTGCGCAACGCGACGCACGCGACGCGACGGCGCCGTTATGCCGGTCTGGATATGATGATCTCCTAGCAGCAGGCCGGCCGGCCGTCCACATGCCACTTGTAGCTAGGCCATGCTCCTAGTGCTCAACCCTAGCCCTAGGGTTCGTATTGTCTTAGCATAGGAGAAGGACGACGTGACGCACTACCGGAAAACCGACCTTTGCCGTGTACATGGACCTTTGCCATGTGTCACGCCTCGGACACACGGCAAAGGAGCCTCTTTGCCGTGTGCCAGGAAAAAGGGCCAACACACGGCGCGTACCCCCTTTGCCATGTGCCCCGGAATAGGGCACACGGCCGTACAAACTTTGCCGTGTGCCCTTTGCCGTGTGTTACACATGGCAAAGCCTTTGTCGTGTGTAATACGGCCTTTGCCGTGTGTAATAGGCACACGGCAAAGGCCGGCAGTCCGGCAGTGGCGTACGTGATTATTGCTTTTCACTTGTTTGCTACCGCCGAGTGCCGACTCTGTTCAGACTTACAAGCAGCGTCGTCGTCGTTGTTGGTCATTGGGAACGGCCGCGGGCCGGTCAGATCGTGTGGCCGGCGGCGCATCTGGTGCACGATCGGGTGCGACCGCGCGCGTGTGTGTAACACCCCTAGTTGTCACACACTGACGCTGACCGGAGTATGGAGCGATGGCAGTTCACACAAACGGGAGACCATGACCATATAGATGACGGCACGACGCAAAGTTACAAAACCCTAATTTAATGCCTGACGTGGAACGAGCAGCAGGCGCGTTGTTATTAGTGGCCGGCGCGTGTCTTATTGTCACTGTGTCCGCGCGCAACGATCAGGCACGTCCTGCCAGTGTGATGGCGCTTCAGACGAATAGCGAGTGGTCACGGCCGGAACGGACGCAAACCGGCATTCGGCGCGGTGCCACATGCTACAGCCAGCTCGCGGCCGAGAGGTGCCTGGCGCGCACCCTGAATTGACAGACGCTGCGGCCGGCCGTAATCAGCAGATTTGTCGCTACCGGCTGGCCCGCCGCACAGCACAGCCCCGATGCATGCCTGGTCATCGCCTGAGGCCGGTTTAAATATATTTTGGGATGGCACAGGCTGGCCGCTGCCTCCCGGCGAGCCTAATTCATGCGTGGCAGGAAAAGGGCAGATCATCAAAAGTCAGAACCCAGCCAAATCGATCGCCCAGTCCGTTAGATTCCCAGATCAAGGCGAGCCAGAACGCGGCACGGCCAGCCGCTGAGCCGCCAATGGGCAAGGCCACGCTGGATCCTCACATGGCGCGTACGGTGGCGGTAAACCGCCTGACACGGGATTATATGAACCGACCGCACACCCTCTGTTTCCATCACTGACAAGCAGGTCCCACCTTATCTCTCTATCCTGTTGCCCATTCGTTCTCCTCCCCCCTCCTCCCCGCCCCGCCTTCTCTGTCGCCGCTGCCGCTCGCGAATTTGGGTTCGGGTTCCGGCGCAGGAGGGCGGGGCGACCGGCGGCGAGGTCGCCGCCGGTCGGGGTTGGTGGTCGAGGCGGCGGCTTTAATGTTCGGGGTTTCTGGGAGTGGGGAGTTCCAGTAATCCCCAGACCTAGAGGAAGGTCAGCCGACGGCGGAGGGCGCATCGGCGCGGGAGCGCCGCTGGCCGGGCAGGGTAGGACAACCGGTGGGAAAGGTAGGCACCGGGGACGAAAGAAAGGCTTCACCGGCGGCGGACAAGGATGACGATGGGAGCGGACAGTGGGTGAAGCGCCGTGGCGCCGACGCGGGAGCAACACCGAAAGGGTTAGGGTATGGCGGGGTCAAAGATGCAGGGGAGGACGACGGACAGCGCGACGGCTAGTCGCCCCTGCCTGACACCCAAGGTATTGCTGGCCGGGACGGCGCTGATGCTGGGCTAGGGCTGCTGCCCCTGTTGTAGCAGCAATGCCAGTTCGCAGCGGCCGACGATTGGCCAACCAGCTAGAGAGGAGAGAGAGGAGCCACGGCATTGAGGATACACATACACTACCCACTACCAGAAAAACCATTTTTGCCGTGTGCGGCATATCGGACACACGGCAAAGTCGTCTCTTTGCCGTGTGTAAAGAAAAAAACACACGACAAAAGTCTCTCTGCCTTGTGTTTTTTTTTACACACAGCAAAGATGCTCTTTTGCTGAGTGTTTATTTGACACACTTCAAAATATTATTATAAGTTACGTAATTTAAAATCATAAATTTTAAAACTTTCAAATGATCTCGGATGTAAATAAGTTATATACCAAAATTGTAGAGCTCGACTAGGTTTAAGACTTTGTAGTTGTACATTTTTTTGTTTGACATTGTTTTATACTTCAAAATGTCATTATAAACTATCCGATTTCAAATTTTAATTTTAAAATTTTCAAATGACTTTGAATGTAAATAAGTTTCATATAAAGTTGCAGAGCTTGACGAGATATAAAACTTTGTAGTTGAATATTTTTTTCATTTGAACTCATTTAGATATCCTAAAATTTATTATAAGATCACTAGAGAAGCACAAATTGTCACGTTAGTGATCCGCGTCATCAAAATGGAGAGCTCCCATTGGTCCAAACCATTTACGTCGAATCACCCTCCTCTCTTTCTCTCTCGTCCCCACCTCCCTCTCTCCTTATCTCTCATCTCTCTCGTTCTCTCTCGAGGTGGGCGGCACTGCAGGCCGAGGCCGGGCATGGGCCACGGTGGCGTGGACGACGGTGCCCGCGGCGTGGCGCGACGCGATGGGCCGGGTCCGGGGTGGTCTGCCAGCGGCACATCTCACCGGAGGGGCGCGGTGCGGACGGAGGCGCGGCTAGCGCTGCGGCTCGGGCGACGGTGCAGACGGAGGCGCGACCGGCCTAGGTTGACGTCCGGCGACGCTGTAGGTCGGGGCCGGGCCCACGGTGGCCGGAGCGCTGGCGCCGCCGGCCATGCCGGCGGCCGGTTGTTTTCTTTTGTTTTGAAAAATTCTTTGTCATGTGCCAGTGTCTATGTGGCACACGGCAAGGCCCTGGCACACGGTAAAGGTTTTGCCGGTGTCTGAAAAAAGACACACGACAAAGGGCCTCTTTGCTTACTAAACTTTACCGTGTATCGTCATTTGCCGTGTGATTGTGTGAAGCCTTTGCCGTGTGCATTTGGCACATGGCAAAGACACCGAATCCTGTAGTGACACTACGCGCTTGCCCATTGATATGCTTTTAGCGTGAATTAATAATAATAGAAGAAGCTACTACGTGTGCGTGCTTGGCATATCGAGCTGCGCGTGGTTTCCGCGTGCAAATTGCAGCACAGTTGAAGCAGGAAAAAGGAAATAAGGAATAACCAAAAACCAGCTGTCTACAGATCGGTACACCGCGCTAGTTGATGGTCTATGCGTCCGAAGTCGATCTCTTTATTTCTGCTGGAAAATCCAGACTCGGATGCATGCGGTCCATCAAATGGTGATTTTGGTATTGTTCGTTGGTGTTTACAACTGAATTACCTACTAGGCGTCCCCCTTTTTTCTTTGGTCCGATCTGAGGGAGTAAAACAGAACTAATTGTAGAAATTAGGTGGGAATGAAGTTCAGTGTTCTTTGTCTCAGCCGATATGCATAGTTGCCCAGATATCGCCCTTTTAATTTGCTCTCCGCCTCTACCTGGTCATATTCATTCACCCTGCATCGATCATATCTTCTCGATCGGCCCAGGTTTTTTTTAAATAAATCGGCCCAGGTTTCATTGTGTCTCTAGCATGCCTACGTCTTAGTATTTACTCCCTTCTTTCATTTGGTGGGCTGTATCTGTGTCGCTCACTTTTGAATGTTTTTCAGAGGCAAAGTGAACGTTCGCATTTTAGAGCCAGGCGTTGTCCCGAGAACTTGCATGATTCGTCGATGGGAAGATTATCATGAATTAATACGGTGCATGATAAGAATCTTGCAACACCGGCCAACGACCCTTCAAGTACTCCAACACTCCTGGGAGGGCGGATATGGTGGCGCACCCAGCCCCGAGTTGATGCGCTCCAGATTTGCTTGCTGCCGCGAGCGTTTTCGACTTGTTGGCCAATGTCGCGCAGAAGCAGAGCGCTGCAGGCACAAGGCGAGCGAGCCGTACGTAGTACCGCACCTCTGACCGGCCTCCCTGCCCACGCCAACAGTGGAAAGAAAAGTCGCCTCACCTCGGCCCTCTCAAACGGTTCCTCGTCATTGGCTGCTGTACTGCCAGCATGCCACCAGAACCGCCTCGGTCGGAGAGAATTGGGGTGTCCCATAGCGGTGTTTCTGGGTGACGTGGGGACGTTTCAATTGTACACAGACCCTGCCATACTTTGTCACGTCCTAAGTCCTAACTACAACATGTGTAAGTTTTTTTTTAAAAAGGGAAAAAGCTAAAGAGCACCCGGTGAAACACCCGGGTCTCTCACCTGCCTCTTTTCTTCCTTCTTCTTCCTCACCGGGCGCAGGGGTTGCGAGTGGGCGGTGGGCGGGGCGGCCGGCGGCGAGGTTGCCGCCGGCCGCGGCGGGTGGTGGAGGCGGCGGAGCTTTATGGTTTCAGGGTTGCCGGGAGTTGTGCTCACCGGCGGACCTAGAAGGGAGGCCGGCGGCGGCAGGCCGGCCCGGCGGAGGAGGCGGGCGCGGGGGATAGCAGCCGAAATTGGTAGGTTGAAATTAGGAGGAGGCGGGCGCGGGGGATAGCGGCAGAGGAGGCGGGCGCGGCGGAGGAGGCGGGCGCGGGGGATACCGGCGTAGAAGATGACCATGGGCGGTCCGATTTCCATCCTATGGTTGAAATTGGTAGGTTGAGGAGGCCGGGTGAATCACCCGGGTGTCCTATAGACTCTGGCGTCTATGACAATATGTGTATGAAGAATAAACAAACAGCTAGGTAGCAGGACGGCCAATAGCAGCTGCGTGCGCACACAGCCGCCCGCTTGAGCGGGCGTTTGGGCAGGCGATAGTTCCACGTTCTCTCCTTATCTCTCACCACCAACAACGATTTTCCTGACGTGGATGTACTTGCTCTTATTCTGGCTAGGAGATTAATTGGTTTTCTGGCGCTGCCTGGTCGATCTCGCTCTGACTGTGCTCGCCGTGCAGCAGTATATAGCAACAACTTGCAACTGGCCGCGCCATTTTTTTGAAACAAGAATATATTTCAATATTCCAGCCGCTGCATCGACCAATGCATATAGCTGCTATTTATTACAAGATGGCACCAACAGATGATCAACCAAGGCCACTTAAACATTGAAACGAAAACGTCTTCAAACACCACCGAGTTTATTACTAAAGGACCATCCATTTGAAGCAAAAATTTGCATGACTGCAGTTTCAACCACACGACACCCCCACAGTAACTTGGGGCCGCTCTTCCTCCTTCAGCATCAACAACCAGAAACGGATCCAATGTGTCCCTCTGAAGATGACCTGCATAGGAGTAACAGCTCTTGTGTGGTTAAAAATCGTGTCATTCCTAGTCAGCCAAATTGCCCAACAAAAAGATAATGCTCCAACCAGAATCTTGTTCTTAAGTTTCCTATCAAACCCTGTTAACCAACCATCAAACATATGATGAAGTTATTAGGTGGTTGGATATTAAAAGAAACTTGAACTATTCTCCAAATAAATCTAGCTGTGGGACAGTCAAAGAAAAGATGTTGAATGGACTCATCTAGATTACAAAAACAACATTTTACACTTCCCTTCCACTGTCTTTTAACTAGATTATCTTTGGTTAGAACAACTCCTTTTAAAAGGTACCACATGAAAATCTTTATTTTCAAGGGCAATTTCAGCTTCCATATTATATTATTAAACGGCAAATTGACTGGCAACACTAGCGACTTATACATAGATCTGACCGTGAACTGACCATTTTGTTGTGGAAACCACACAAATCTATCTCGTTGGGTCTTTAGTTGGACATAAACTATTTTGGCTACCAAAAGTTGCCAAGATCGAAGATTATTTCCAACTAGAGACCTTATGAAGGCAACATTAAACGGGTTAGATCTTAAAACAGTCGCTACTGTGGCACTCCTTTTCCGTACAATATTATATAAGTCTAGGAATTGGTCTTTAAAAGGTGTGGTTCCCAGCCACCTATCCTCCCAGAACCTGACCTGAGATCCGTCCGCAAGATCAAAACTGCCCAATCTCAAAAGGTCATTTTTGACTTTCATCAGTCCTGACCAAAAATGAGAATCACCAGGCATGTAATCTACTTAGATAATGGTGTTGTGTCTCAAGTACTTATTTCTAAGAATTTGTTGCCAAATTTCATCTTCATTAATAAGTCTAAAGATCCATTTACTAAGGAGACATCTATTCTGTAGGTTTAAGTCTAAGATTCTCAGTCCCCCTTGATCTTTTGGTGTACATAGTATACTCCATTTTGTCAGTATGTATTTCTTCTTATGTCCATCGTTCTGCCAAAAAAATCTAGACCGGTAGTAGTCTAGCTTTTTTAGAAGCCTCTAGGCACTTCAAAGAAGGACAACATAAACATAGACAAATTACTAAGAACAAAGTTGATAAGAACCAGTCGACTACCTACAGATAACAATTTTCCTTTCCACCCACTTAATTTCTTTTGAAATCTTTCCTCTACCTGTTTCTAATCAGAATTTCTTAGCTTCCTATGATGCATTGGGATACCTAGGTATCTAAAGGGGAGGTCACCCATCGCACAACCAAAGATTTGTGAGTATTCCCTCCCTGGATCCCTGGCTTCCCCGTACCAAAACAATTCACTTTCATGAAAATTTATCTTTAGGCCGGACAGTTGCTCAAAAGAACAAAGCAAGAGCTTCATGTTCTTGGCCTCTTCTAGATCATTTTCCATAAAAGATAATTGTATCGTCAGCATATTGCAAAATAGATAAGCCATCGTCAACCAAATTTGGTACTAAGCCTCTTATGGATCCATTTTCTTTTGATCTGGCTATTAAGATGGATAAAACATCTACCACCAAATTAAAAAAATAGGCGATAAAGGGTCTCCTTGTCTAACTCCTTTCTTTGTCTGAAAGTAATGACCTATATTATCATTCACCTTTATCCCTACTGTTCCTTTAGTTGTTATTTGTTCTATCCAAGAGTTCCACTTAGATGAAAAGCCTTTCATCCGCAAAACTTGTTGTAGGAAAGGCCATTTCACTTTACCATAAGCATTCTCAAAATCTAGCTTTAGAATAACCCCGCTCTTGTTTTTCCTATGCAACTCATGTAAAGTTTCGCATAAAACCACTACCCCTTCCAAGATATATCTGCCACGCATAAACGTAGTCTGAGAAGGCCTTATCACTTTTGAGCCACTAAATTAATCCTATTAGTAAGCACTTTTGTGAAGACCATGAAACTCACGTTTAGCAAACAGATAGGTCTATACTGTTGGATCTTAACTGCCTCAGCTATTTCAGGTAATAAAATGATTACCCCAAAATTGATATTGTGAAGAGGTAATTTTCCTTGATGGAACTCATTAAATAGTGCCAAAAGATCAGACTTTATGATTTCCCAAAAATTTTGATAAAATTCAACTGGGAATCCATCTGGTCCAGGTGCCTTATTGTGTTCCATTTGAAAGATTGCCTCTCTAATCTCTGTCTCGCTAAAAGCAGCAACGAGTATTTCATTCTCTAAGTCTGAAACCTGAGGTATGTCTCCTATGGAATTCTCATCTAACTGGAAGTTATTAACGTCTGGAGGCCTAAAAAGACCTTTATAGTAATCAGTTATATATGACCATAGGTTATCCTCGCCTACGATTACACCCTCATCTTGTTCTAGTTGAAAAATCCTAGTTTTGCGATATCTGCCATTTGCCAAGAGCTGAAAATATTTTGTGTTGTCATCTCCCTGTGTTAGCCTTGTTGCCTTGGATCTCTGAAGCCAGTACAACTCCTCTTCCCTAAGCAACTTAGTTAACTCAGCTATGAGACAACTCTTGTATTCTCGCTCTTGCTGAGATAAAGACACAATTTCGGATTTCCTATCAAGAACATCTTAATTGTCTAACAGAAAGGCCTCCTTTCTCCTATTCTCACCCACAAAATTCTTTGCCCAAACCCTCAAATGTCTTCGAAGAGCCCTTATTTTGTTTTGCCATTTTTTCATAGGTGTTTCTCCCCGAGATTCTCTCTGCCACACCTCAGCTACCATATCATAAAAACTGTCCTTAAGCAACCAACCCAATTCAAACTTAAATTGGTGGTTATTACCTCTATGGACAGCTTCTCCAGTATCTAGCAAAAGAGGTGTATGATCTGAGAGCTCTCTGGTAAGTGCCTCAACTGTGGAGATAGGAAACTTTTGTTCCCAGTCTGTGCTGACTAAGATCCTATCAAGCTTCTCGAATGTCGGTACCTCTGTTGAACTTGCCCAAGTGAATTTCCTACCCGAGAGTGCCAGCTCTCTTAGGTTTAGAGTTTCAATGCAAGCATTAAACAGTAAAGGCCACCGGCTATCAAATAGACTGCAGCGAGAAATTATGGCAGTCAACGATTAAATAGACTGCCATGTCAACGATTTTAATGATGTGGTAGTGTATTAATGAAGAGTGATGTGAAATGAGTTTCATGGTGATGAAACCCTCTCTACACAGTTACCTAGATAACTTGTGTCTTACATGTACCCTTGGAAACAACAATAGATGAAATTATGCATTGAGAGAGGGTGATTCATCATAGTTTCAACCATTTTTAGATGATGTGTCGCTCTAGATAATTGTGCAATGAAATTCTCCATTGAGACTGGCCTTATAGATGATATGGTCTTGTCCTGTGAGTGACCTCATGGCGCTACCGGCTGGCATCATGAACGCCTCAAGTCTCTCCTGCCTCAGAAACACTAGGAAGAGTTTGCACGCTTCGCCGCGCCCCCGTACGTCGCGAAAGTTTTTTTCTTTTTTAATGTATTTTTTTGAATTTAGACTATGCTATCATGATGTTCTCTGTGTTTGGATGCGGCCGAACAATTTTCATGATGGTGGCTTTACAACCATGCCATCGTCGCTATGCTACATCATCCAGTAGGGAACGTCGGTCGATGCACCCGCGCGGACTTGCGCGCTGCGGTGCCGGGCCAGGATCCCAGGAGAGGGAGGAGAAACTGCTAAGATCTTTTTTTGACCAAGGCAAGTTGGTCCGAGGCAACTAATGCATCATAAGTAATGGTGCAAATTTTTCTCGATGTTACTTATTTTCTCTCGGTGCAAATTTCTTTCAAAAATGAGGATGTGGCTGCGTCCAAGGGCGTGTTTGGACCCACATCAGATGTGTAGATACTAATTAGGTCAGTCTCAGTCTCGGTAGGGAGTGTCATAGGAGTGTTATAAACATCAAATATCATGTCACATCAACAAATTTGCCGACATGACAGATTCTATACTATAAGGATCCAAAACAATTGGTAAAAAACTGCTTTTCTAAAACCTCCCGTACCCCTCACAGCGTCCCCACTTGTAAGGAACCCGCCTAAACCCACCTAAAATGTTTGGGCATCAACCAATTCAAATGAAGGCCATCTGGGCGTCCGTGGCCGATCCAACGCATGAGGGATAGTTTAGGCGGCATTATTTCAGGAAAACCGAAAAATTTCACTCACCACCGCCCAATCTACCCGCCCCCTGCACCCACCGCGCCATAGATGGAATTGTTAGGTGATTTACCGCGCCAGAGATGCAATTGTTAGGTGATTTCGAACCGAAATCGTTCTTTCCATAAACATACATCATATCGATTACTTACCATAGTAGTGAGCGTCCAGGTTCATCTCCTTAGCCCTCCTGCCCCCTATATAAGGCGCCCCTCCTTATTCTCAAAGCACACAATCTCTCCCTTCATTCTCATCATCTATTCAAGACTACTGATTTCTTTGCAAGGGCATCGGCGTCGAGCGCGGCGCAAGGGTAGCCACGACGCTCAGTCGTGTCCAAGCTCGCCAGGTAGAAGCGGAACGTGCTCCGCGTTGTGACGGTGTCCGGTGCCGTCGAGTGCGTGGCGTCGTTGCTCCACTACACCGGCGACGAGGAGAGCAACCTTCTCGGCCTCCCCGTCATCAAAAAGCTGGCTGCGGTGCCGAGTTGCTCATGGATACATGTATCGTCAATATTTTCCTTCTGTTTCCGCCGGAGGCCCAAGCTTTCGATGTATGAGTATATAATTCTTAATATGAGATGCTATTGAATAATTTTAATATGCGATCTAAAGGCAATCCGAGTGCTTTTCAAGGCAATCCGAGTAGTTTACAAGTCATACGACTAATCTACATATCGAGAAGAGTCCTTGCAGTACTCTACTCTTGTTCTTCACGCCTGGTACGACTCTGTCTGGAGAGGACATATATACTTTCAATGTTCGAGTAAGCCAATCGAGTGCGTTTTCGAGTTCTTGATCAGTCTTGGACGGCGGGCAGGGTTACAAGGTTGGTTTCGAGTAGAATCCTAACCAATTACTACTCGGAGAGTGCTTTTCAAGGCAACCCGAGTAGTTTACAAGTCATACGACTAATTTCCATATCGAGAAGAGTCCTTGCAGTACTCTACTCTTGTTCTTCACGCCTGGTACGACTCTGTCTGGAGAGGACATATATACTTTCAATGTTCGAGTAAGCCAATCGAGTGTGTTTTCGAGTTCTTGATCAGTCTTGGACGGCGGGCAGGGTTACATGGTTGGTTTCGAGTAGAATCCTAACCAATTACTACTCGGAGAGTGCTTTTCAAGGCAATCCGAGTAGTTTACAAGTCATACGACTAATTTCCATATCGAGAAGAGTCCTTGCAGTACTCTACTCTTGTTCTTCACGCCTGGTACGACTCTGTCTGGAGAGGACATATATACTTTCAATGTTAGAGTAAGTCAATCGAGTGCGTTTTCGAGTTCTTGATCAGTCTTGGACGGCGGGCAGGGTTACAAGGTTGGTTTCGAGTAGAATCCTAACCAATTACTACTCGGAGAGTGCTTTTTCATCTTGAGAGGGTCCCTGCCCAGCCTTATATTCACGGCGGGCAGGAGGTTGGTTTCGAGTAGAATCCTAACCAATTACTACTCGGAGAGTGCTTTTCAAGGCAATCCGAGTAGTTTACAAGTCATACGACTAATTTCCATATCGAGAAGAGTCCTTGCAGTACTCTACTCTTGTTCTTCACGCCTGGTACGACTCTGTCTGGAGAGAATCCATGTGTCCCTTATATTCACGGCGGGCAGGGTTACAAGGTTGGTTTCGAGTAGAATCCTAACCAATTACTACTCGGAGAGTGCTTTTCAAGGCAATCCGAGTAGTTTACAAGTCATACGACTAATTTCCATATCGAGAAGAGTCCTTGCAGTACTCTACTCTTGTTCTTCACACCTGGTACGACTCTGTCTGGAGAGAATCCATGTGTCCCTTATATTCACGGCGGGCAGGGTTACATGGTTGGTTTCGAGTAGAATCCTAACCAATTACTACTCGGAGAGTGCTTTTCAAGGCAATCCGAGTAGTTTACAAGTCATACGACTAATGTCCATATCGAGAAGAGTCCTTGCAGTACTCTACTCTTGTTCTTCACGCCTGGTATCGTCAACCGAGTGCTTGCCAAGCCAATCGAGTGTATTTTCGAGTTATTGATCAGTCTTGGACAGGTCTTGGTTGTCACGAGGCCATAAGGTGCTTAAGCCCCGTTTATTCTGATTAAATCAGTAGTCTTCAAAATATTATATGGAGTTGTTGAGGGTCCACAGAATCTTGAATCTTCATCTTGTTCTTGAAATGTGCAATTTTACACGGCCAGCTACGTTTCCTTTTACACGGCCAGCAAAGTTTCCTATCAACGTACTCCTTGCATGAAATACACGGCCAGCAAAGTTTCCTTTTACAAGGCCAGCAAAGTTTCCTTTCAATTAGCTCCTTGCATGAAATTACACCTTTCCACAAAAAACATTCACGACTTCGGTTCCTCTTGAGAGGGTCCCTGCCCAGCCTTATATTCACGGCGGGCAGGGTTACAAGGTTGGTTTCGAGTAGAATCCTAACAAATTACTACTCGGAGAGTGCTTTTCAAGGCAATCCGAGTAGTTTACAAGTCAATTTCTATATCGAGAAGAGTCCTTGCAGTACTCCATTGATGAATTCCATTGATCATGAGGCGCCCGAAAAGTCATCCAAACCACTCTTGCAGTGTATTCAGGAAGCCCCCCGGCAAGTTGTACTCATTTGGCGAGTTATACTTCAAAGCACTTGATAACTGGTACTTGAAGATCACTACTCATACTGTGGAGTAGACTCTAGAGTACTTTCAAATAAGTACTCAGAGATTTGAAATCACTACTCGCCTTGTGGAGTAGACTCTGTAGTACTTTCAAATAAGTACTCAGAGATTTGAAGTTACTACTCGCCTTGTGGAGTAGACTCTGTAGTACTTTCAAATGAGTACTCAGAGATTTGAAGTTACTACTCGCCTTGTGGAGTAGACTCTGTAGTACTTTCAAATAAGTACTCAGAGGTTTGAAGTTACTACTCGCCTTGTGGAGTAGACTCTGTAGTACTTTCAAATAAGTACTCATAGATTTTGAAATCACTACTCTTATTATGGAGTAGACTCTGTAGTACTTTCAAATAAGTACTCAGAGATTTTGAAAACACTACTCTTATTATGGAGTAGACTCTGTAGTACTTTCAAATAAGTACTCAAAGATTTGATATCACTACTCTTCTTGCCGAGTAGACTCTGTAAGTACTTTCAAATAAGTCGTCGCCACCCAATCCCGCGACGGGAGCGCTCTAGATTAATATAAAGAGTTCATGTTGACTACATCTCTAATTTAGTAATTTTTTTAAAACACGTGCCTGTGGCACGTGCCCTTTTGCTAGTTATTTATGAGGAGAGAAGAAATGAGTATCATGGGATAAGAGAGGATCTCATGTTGATGACGCTCCTCCAGCACAATCATCAGGTTTCCAGTCTTGGCAACTGTGCGATGGCACTCTCCACGAAGACTGGACTTAGAAGGAGTAAACATAAGCTAATTATGAAAGCAATTGCGGAAGTCGTGCTAATTCGTGAGATAAATCTATTAAGCCTAATTAATTTGTATTTGGCAAATGTTTATTGTAGCACTACATTGTCAAAATATTGACTAATTAGGCTTCATAAATTTTTCTCGCAAATTAGTTTCAATTTATGTAATTAGTTTTATACTTTTATTGTAGCACCACATTGTCAAAATATGGACTAATTAGGCTTAATAAATTTGTCTCACAAATTAGTTTCAGTTTATGTAATTAGTTTTAAATAGTCTATATTTAATACTCTAAATTAGTTTCTAATATGATGGGGACTAAACTTTAAGAGAGAACTAAACGCCTTGGAAATCTTGGCGGGACACTGACGATGTGTATGCTATCTGTCGTGCATCTATTTTCGTAGAGTAACCCAAGCAGGCCTTTGACCGATGACCAATTTTTCATCGCGTGAAATAAATGTCGCAACACTATAGCACGTAGTAAATACATTTGGCAGGGTTTTACTGTAATGTATGGTGAAGCGGTGGCCTACGCTTTCTTCGTTTTGCGGTAGCCTACAGTAGTTTACTGTAGGTACAGTAAACGATGGGCTCGGAGGCCGCCGATTCTTTCAGCTATATGAAGGTACGTATATGCACGCATATGGTCCACTTATTTTTCAGATTTCTGCAACACACGCATATACGTATAGCTATAGTTGGTCAAGAATGTGTGAATGCGTACGTGCGATAACAGCGAGCTAGTCAGCGACGGCTAGCTAGCTGCAGATTTAATAGGTACGGAGTACTAAATATTAGCGGTCGGTAAATACTCGTACATTCAGTATTTGTTTCTTACACTCTACAGATCGAGGCGCTAGAGACGTTGATATTGAGTTCGTTCTTGACTGACTTCGGGCTTCAGTTAGTGTAAAAACACACGCCAATTAAAGAAAAACAAATAAAGCTAGCAAGAAAAACACTTGTCTCTCCGAAAACAAAAACCAGCAGGGAAGGATTCAAAAGACAGGTATGTGTCATGTACTGTGTGTAAAAAATCCAAGTTTTGTTCGCTTGTTTACCATCTGGGTACGTTTAGTGACGCATTCTAGTACATATACCATTTGACCAACTCGTGTCACTTTCTCACTGGTCTTTTCTCATCTTTTGTATTTACACTTTATTAATTCCAATTGGACAATAAACAAGTGTTCTTCCGACTCCCAGCGCCCCAAGCGCGCTACGGGAGGCGGCTTGTTTGCCGTGTGCCAGGGGCACACGGCAAAGCCATAAAAGCACACGGTAAAGGCTTTGCCGTGTGCTTTCGGCTTTGCCGTGTGCAAAATGGCACACGGCAAACCCTACGACGGCAAAGCAAACTTTGCCGTGTGCCATATCACGAGCACACGGTAAAGATCTTTGCCATGTGCCGCGCTGGTTTGCCATGTGCCATGGGTCCCGCACGGCAAAAAAAGTTAATTGACGGCGGCCGGCCGGGAACGGCTGTTTGCCGTGTGCCATGTCGGAGACACAAGGCAAACAACCATAGTTTGCCGTGTGCCACGTGGGAGGGCACATGGCAAACACCTGGCAAACTATGGGTGTTTGCCGTGTGCCACGTGAAATGCGCACGGCAAACACCCATAGTTTGCCGTGTGCCATGTGCTTTGCACACGGCAAACTGTGGGTGTTTGCCATGTGCAAAGTTCAGGCACACGGCAAACTATAGGTGTTTGTCGTGTGCCAGTACTTTGCACACGGCAAACAGCCGTCCCCGTCTAAAGTTTTGCTGATTTTGCTTTTAAATGTCCCCCAAACAGCAAAACAATCACAGACAGTTCATATGCATCACAATTAACATCGCAGGCAGTTTATATGCATCACAGAAGTTAAGTCACAAACGCCATGAACCATACACGGCCAGAGAAATTCATACAAAGTCTATAAACAAGTTCATCTACATTCCATACGAGTCCAAAGTCCATACACAAGTTAATACAGAGTCCATACGAGTCCATAGTCCAGAACCAAGTTCATACAAAGTCGATACATAGAAAACAGGATACATACCACTAACTCGTCCGCCAGCGGTGGCGGCGGTGGCGGATGCATTTGCTGTGTAGCCCAAGCCTAAGGCGGCATCTGCGACCATGACGACGGAAGCTGAGACGACAACGACTGAGGAGGCGCCCCCTGCCACGGCTGAGTCGGCGGCCCCTGCCACGAGCGAGCCTGCATCCCCTGCGGTGACGGCCACTGACTCCACGGAGGCGACAGATCTGGATTGATTGGCCCTTCATTGGATGCCGTCGATTGATTCTGTCCGAAGTTGAAGATATTGAATGTGTTAAGCTAAGTAATTAAGTCATTGTAGTTTGTGTACTAAATCTTTGTACTTTCTATCCTAGGTATGGAAGGTTTTAAGTCACTGTAACAAATGAAAGTACACGGCTATGAAGTCACTCACAGGAGTCGGAGTACCAGCACGAGCTCCAGGTGGTGGACCGAATGGTGACAGTGGTGGCTGCGGAAAGTCTAAGGACTGCATGTACTGATCATAGGCCTCCCATCTCATTGCATTCTCCTGCTCAATCCTTTCTGACTGGGCCCGCAACTGCTCCTGGACTGTCGCCTGGACCTGCGCCTGGAACGATGCCTCTGTCTGGGCCTACAAAATATGATGCATGGGTTAGAATACAAAGCTAACGTATGTAAAACTCAATGAACGGCGAGTGCAACTGAAATAACCTTGAATTGCTCCATCTGTATCTGTACAGTGCTTTGCCGCTGGCGTATAGGGGGTGTAGAGTCGGTTTGCCGAGCACGAAGCTGCGAGAGAGTGGGAGTACTAGCCGTGTCGATTGCGCTGTCAGCAATAACGTACCGCCCATGCTTCTTGCCTCCTCCCATCCTTATGACGACCTCTCCATCAAGGGGCTCTGTGTGTGGATCGAAATCTGGCCCCCTCACCGCCTTTGCCATCTCGGTGTAGTCACTCAAGCGGCTGTGGACACATGAGTTGCTGTATGCCGAGGGGGGGGTCATCCGGGTTGTACGTGACATCAGAGGTCGCCTTCCCCATTTTTGAGCAAGCATAGGCCCCGAGGATGCTGATGTCTTGGCCATGTACCTCCGACTGCGGAAAAAAGCAAATTTATTAGAAATTATGCAGAATTTAGTTGGAATAAATAAATGAATACACGTACCCATTTTTCCCTATACCCCTTGAGGTTGCGTTTGCCTTGGTGGTGTGATGATCCTGACATCATCCCTCGCCGCACCCAACCACCCTGACTCTTCTCCGTAAAAGCCTCCGTCAACCACTTGTCCACCACCATAGCCCATCACCGATCATTGTTAGCTAGCCATCACGGAGGCACCTGCACGCCATCAAGTACGACATATAAAATAAAATTGTGTGTAATTAATCAAAGAAATTAAATGTTGAACATTTACGTGTAGAAATTGTTCCTTTGTCAGCATCATTCCACTCGCCTCCACTTTCTGCACGCTCCACCTCTCGCGTCTAGGCGCAAAGTTAGCCCACCACTGTATGATGGCACACAGTTTCATCTCGTACCACATATTGGCCACCAGTTTGCGGCAGGTCGTGTCAGCCACCTGGATCGCCTGGTTCATCGTTCCATCCAGCGGCCTGTAGAATTCCTGCACAAATCACATGATGTATTAGTAATTTAAAAATGATTGATGAATGCGATGTATTAATAAATGTAATATGAAGAATACTTACAAACAGCTCGGTCACCACCCGCTGCGCCTTGCTCCCATACACCTGCCTATTCTCATCTAATTCCAAGTCCTAGGTGGTCGCGTAGTTCTCCCACAACCACGCCGGCTGCTCTCGGCCCCCTTTCTCTATGATGCCAGGGTAGCACATCCTGCAAAGCTGGCCCAGAATGCCATTAGGAATGCGAGAGTGACCACCTGGCTCCAAAATCTCAAAGCCCCTGCCAAAGGAGAAAAAAGCAAATTATTAGTTTTAATTATCCATAAAAACATGAGAACAAACATTAGTAAGAACATGTCAAGTTAATTACCTGGGAGGGTCGGGTGCTATAACCGGCCGTTGAGCCATAGGTATGGGTCGTCTCGGGAGGGAAGAGGGGCCTCGCAACCAAACTTTAGGTGAGTCGCCTCCCTCCGCCCCCTCCTCCCCCTCCTGCTCCTCCTTATCCTCCTCTCCCTCCCCCTCCTGCTCCGCCTCCTCCTCCCCCTCCTCCTCCTCTGCCTCCTCGTCCTGCTGCCCCTGCTCCACATCCTCCTCTCGGTCGTCCTCCGCACTAGAGCTGTACGCAGAGGGTACAGGCGAGGGCGCCCTCCTGCAAGTACTCCTCCGCGGTCTTTCCACTGTAATTAAAAAGAGTCGTGTGTAAGTACAGGTATTAGAAAGACCACTGTAATTAAAAAGACCAAGTGTAAGTACCTTCAGCCGCCGACGAACTCCCTGAACCCTTCCCTTTTCCCCTGTTGGCTCCCTTGGAGGACTCCGCCGAACTGCTGCCCTTCCCAAGGAGAGAGCTGAGCGACCTCATCACACCTGTGTCGCCCCCCACTATATTTGATCAATCACCTGCAATGACAAAGAGTAAGTAAGTACAAGTAATATAAATAAATTCACGCATATTAAAAAATAAATTTTGAAAATATAGATTTAAAATAAATTAGTACACATATCTTACACGAATTAGAAATAGTCATCATGATCCACATTAGATGGATCACATGTCTCATCATCGCTATCACGCGTGTCCATATCATCAACACCGTGCTCCAAAGGAGGTTCGTTGTCAGAATCATTGTCATTTCCTAATCGTAGTTTCTCAAGTAATTCTAAGTCTTTCACATTATGAATCACATATCCGGCATCCTCCTGCTCAACTCTTTCATTATCTACTTTCATTCCGATCGCTTCGCTGAAGTCTATCTCAAATGTTCCTTCTAGCCCATCTTCTTGATAAAACTCTCCGGCATATGTGTTTGGGTCTATGTTGTAATCTTCATTGTTTGGGACAGTTAGTTTGCCGCGTGGAGATATTTTGTACACAACATCTCAATCGGGGAGACGTTGGTCGGTTTGGTATGGGTATGAGAGATAATAGACTTGTGTGGCCTGTTGGGTCACAATATAAACATCATCTCCTTTGTACACGGAGGACCGTCGAATTTCGACTAGCCCAAGTTTCAGGGTCCGTCTCACAGCTTGAGGATCATACCAATGGCATTTGAATATGACAGGTTTCAAGGGTTTCGAGCCATTAAAGTCCAGTTCGTATATTTGTTCGACTATTCAATAGTACTCGAGTTCATCGTCACCTGGAGTAAAAACTCCAGTATTTGTGGTTCTTCGATTGGGGTGACTCTGCTTGTGGCTTGTTGTGTGAAAATGATACCCATTCACATCATAAGCGCAAAATGACTTGACCCTACAGGCAAAACCTTTAGAAACCTGTTGCAACTCAACACTCACAGAAGTATCTTTTTGAGCCTATAAGTTCAAAGCAGGATACAATTTCGTCAAATTATAGGGGAGCAACTTGTAATGTCATGCTACGAACTACGAACGAGCTAAATTAGACATTACATTTTGTGAGAACCAAGAAATGAAATTAGGTCTTTCATGTCCCGCACCCTACCTAAGAAGGGTGTCCATTTCCTGTAGGGTAGGGGCCCTAGGTCCGTGCCAGAATTCCTCACGAAATTTCTTGTATACCAAAGAGGAACAATGGGGTTGGATGCAGAATACAAAGTATTGAAATACTAAACGCTTGTTGAAAACTTACTCTACGGCATGACTTCTTCAAGGTTGGTCAACACATATAGCATGATTTTGCTCCACTCTTCATGGTTCAAGGTCTTGATGGTCGAACTACTTGCACTTCCAAGTTGCCCTCGAAAAAGACTGAGATTCAATTCATGCTCGCCAACATTGTAACGAGGGGTGGATTATGCACGTTAGGAAGGTTGTCAGCGTAGTATTTTGATGTAAATTTGGTGACCTCCTCCAGAATGTATGCCTCAGCAATAAAAGCTTCAATTTTGCATTTGTTTTTTACATTTAGTTCGAAGCACCTTTTGGCATCTCTCAATAGAATAGCACCAACGTGCTTGCACAGGCCCCCCTTCGTACTTCGTACGGGAGGTGCAAAATCATATGCTCCATCGGATTGAAGAAGCCGGGTAGAAAGATCTTCCCCAACTTACAGAGCAACACATGCGTTATTTTTTCCATTTCCTTGATCACTGTCACTGATAATTCCTTAGCACAAAGCTGGCGGAAGAAAAAGCTCAACTCTGCAAGCACTTGCCAGACATGACAGAAACGTAGCCTCGAACCATCACCGGAAGAAGCCGCTCGATCCATATGTGATAGTCATGACTCTTCAGCCCGTTGATTCGCATAGTACTCAAGTTCACCCCGGCCTCAGATTCGCTGCTTACCCATCAGGGAACATTAAGTCCTGGATCCAAGTGTTTGCCGTGTGCCACGTGGCCAAGCATACGGCAAACAGGCCTCTTTGCCGTGTGCCACGTGTACAGGCACACGGCAAACAGGCCTGTTTGCCGTGTGCCCGTGATGTGGCACACGGCAAAGCCGCTGGTAGTGAGCCAAAAGAAGGCCCCCTAAAAGCAAACTAGAAAGGATTGCACGCTAACGCCGCGCCAGTATTACATATATAGTCACTTTGTCATATATTTCTATATTATTTAATTTTGATGATCAGCTGCAACATACATGAAAGAATCTTAGGACCCCTTAGTAAGTTTAGATGGCGGCAAACGCAGATGTTCTTGACCATAGATAGTGTGACAGTATTGATACAGAGTGCACACCTATGAGGGCCTTCTTCTATTGTTGCGCTAGAGTTCCTACGAATTGAGGACCGGAACGACACGTTGCGACATTGGTGGCCTGCTAGCTGGCGACAACAAAGAGAACTGAGAGGACAACCTGAGAGGAGGAACTACGGTCTAGCGAACGCATCGTCCAAAAAACGGTGGCAATGTGCTGCACACGTGAAGTTGATAAGCACGAGGAGGCTGGTGCCTCCTTCCACGGCAGCGACACCACCTCTGATCCGAGCAAAGGCTCTAGCAGGGGATAGATAAGGCAAGTTGACACGTGAGGGAGAAATTAGATGAGTAGTTGAGGAGGGCAATGTGTGGTATCTTGTTCTCAACTTCGTGAGGGAGACAATCACGGCTCTCTAATGCGCAAGGGACACCACAATTGTATTTGCCAACAATACAAAATATTAATACGTGGCGACCGAGCAATTGCGTAGTAGCGCAATGCTAGAAGCCTAGAACAACATGGCATGCCGAGATACCAGCACGCAAAGTGCAACATTGAAAGTCTGAAACCACGTGTCTGGTGAAGATGCACCACTCTAGATGGACACATTTTTTTTGATGTAGATATACTTATTTTTAAGGTAAAATTGAAACAATGCTAGTATGAAAAAACAAAAAAAAGAAAAAAGAAAAAGAAAAAAAACAAAAAAGAAAAAAAAACTACAGTAGCACAGACGCTGGGAGGCCCACAATCCTCCCAGCGATATAGAGATAGTTATGTCTAACCTGAGGAGTTCATTCAGGTAGGCTGTGACCACCAGCGAGTGACTGACTGTGTGAGTGAGTGCAATGGACGACCTTCTCTCCCCGTGCTCCTCCTTCTCCCCGCCCTCGCTGCCATCCTTCTTCTCCCACGCCGGCCACCCGGTCATCGAGTTGATCACCTCCTGCGAGGTCCCCGAGCAATGGCTGCTCGGCGACATCGTCGTCGCCAAGAGCGAGGGCTACGACGACGGGGACGATCTGTGGCCAGTCGGGAGCTCCCTCTCGCCAGAGTCCGAGCTCTCCGTGCAGCCACCGTTGCCGCCTCCTCCTCCTCCTCAGCCAGCGGCGCTGCCGCCGCAGCAGGAGCCGAACGCCACGGTCCCGGCGGCGCAGCGCCCCGGGAAGCGGCGTGGCCGGAAGCCCGGTCCATGCGCGGAGGGCCCCACCGTCAGCCACGTGGAGGCCGAGCGGCAGCGCCGGGAGAAGCTGAACCGCCGGTTCTGCGGCCTCCGTGCCGCCATGCCGACCGTGTCACGCATGGACAAGGCCTCCCTCCTCGCCGACGCTGCCGCCTACATCGCCGAGCTCCGCGCCCGCGTCGCGCGCCTCGAGGCCCAGTCGAGGCGCGCCACCGCTGCCGCCTCCTGCGGCCCGTCGGGACCGGGAGCACCCGCCGCCGGCGACAGCGCCGATGAGGCGGTGGAGGTGCGGATTGCTGGGCCCTGACGCGGCGGCAGGTGCGCGCGACGAGCGCGGCCCCGCACGTGGCGGCGCTGCTGATGGGCGCGCTCTGGTTGCTGGACCTGCACGTGCAGCACGCCTGCGTCACGCGCGTGCATGGCGTGACTGTGCAGGACGCGGTCATCGACGTGCCCGCTCAGCTTCAGGACGAAGCCGGCCTCCGTGCCACGCTGCTCCAGAGACTGCAAGACAGCGGCTACACCCGGCATGCAGCTCTTAGGCCAGTCTCAGTGGAGGTGTCATCAGCAATTAATTAGGCGCCACATAGGCATTTTAGATGACATGGCACTAGATTAATGAGGAGCTGAGGAGATCCTCGTGTCATCCTCATCACACGCCCACGTCCAGTTTCCAAAAACAACGACATGCATTGAGACTGTGCGGGGCGTTTCATCCGGGATTCGCTCATCACACTGCCCACCAATGCAACCAAATGGTGAAAATTCTCATTTTGTTGGGGTTGCAAAGAGCATGAGCCCACCATCTCCAGCAAATACACCAACACCAACAGATGCTGTGAAGAAAAGGTTTTGGTCACATGATGAGGAAGTGAGACTGGTAAAATCACATCACTCAAGTTCATATGATGGTATACATGAAGTAGTGTTGATGTTTAACTCATAAATTTTTTATGTGCATGCAAGTGCTTGGCTGAACGCTTCTAAAGACCCTATTCATGGTAATGACAAGAACCGTGATTCATTTTGGAGTCAAATCACTCAGAAGTTTAACAAGGACTCTGCAACCAGATCGTATTAAGGACACTAACCAGCTCAAGTGCCACTGGTCACGGCTGAGCACAACAATCAATGACTTCAATGGATTTTGGAGTACAATATGCAAGATGCATACGAGTGGATACTCAGATGATCAACTGATGGATGAAGCACAAAAAAGGTTTACAAATAAGAATAAGAAGCCTTTTGCACATGTCCACTGGTGGAGGATTCTAAAGAATGAGCCTAAATGGTGTACTTCTGTTGCTCAGGCCGAGAAAGATAAAAGCAAGGCCATAGAAATTGATGACAAGGAAGATCGTCCTATCGGCAGAGAAGCAGCCAAGGCAGAGTGCAAAGGGAAGCGAAAGGCTGAACAACTCATGGATGGCATTGCCATTCTCGGGATAACATAAACAAAATAGGAAGTTGCAGAAGAGCGCAAGAAGGAGCGGGAAAAAGCTACAGAGGCACAACTTGAAATATCCAAGAATAACCTGAAGGTTGTGATGGAGCAAAAGCAAGTAAAATTGCTACTGGCTTACAATTCTCTGCTGATTCAAGACACAAGTACTATGAATGATGTAGAGAAGGCTAGCCGATCGAATACTTTGGTATGGATGCAGAAGAAGATCATGGCCTCTGAGGAGGAAGCATGAGGTATACTTGCGAACTGAGTGTCAATTGTGAACTGTCACAGTTTGTGAAAATACTTACTGTATCTCTGAATGTAGGATGATTGATGGCATGTCGTGGACTGCAGATGGATGGACCTTCTCTGGTTTTGCTGCTGTGCTGAAAGTGCTTTATTTTTTCCCAGAATGTGAACTGAACTTAGCTTGTGAAAGTGCTTTATTTTTTCCAAGAATCTGAACCGAACTTAGCTTGTGAAAGTGCTTTATTTTTTCCAAGAATCTGAACCGAATTTAGCTTGTGAAAGTGATCTAATTTTTCCCAGAATGTGATCTGAATTTTCCTGTCTTCTGAATGTGAATGTGAATGTGAATGGTCCTGTGACTGTGAATGTCAATAGTTCTCTGAATGTGAATGTGAGTGGTCTGTAACTGTGAATGTGAGTGGTGTGTAACTGAATTTCAATAGTTCTCGACTATGCCATATTCACTTTAGATCAATTACGAAAGGGCTATAGAGTGCTTGGCACAATTGATCATAGCCAAATCAAAAAATTAAATGCTCTATATTGTCATTGAAACTGCGCCATGACCCTGTGCATTGATGTGGCTGTCTGAGAAACTGTGCCTATGACATCCCCACTGAAACTGGGCTTAGAGAGGTCATCGGTCTCCTTCCCGTCCAGTCCATCCGTGCCGAAATGGAGCGGATCAGGGTAGCTAGATGCTAATTAATGTTGATTAAGAAGGTAAAACGATGGAAAATCATGGCTAATCCATCGTGCGTGCATGTCGTCTCTGCCTGTCCTTGGAATAAAGCGCACGCTAGCTATAACTGCTCAATGGCGCCTTGGGTTGTGTTCGAAGGCAAACTAGAAGCACACATGGCTTCTCGATTCTTCTTGTATCCAACGTCATCTCGCGTTGGTGGTGCAGAGTAACTACTGAGTACTGACCCAGGCGTACCACGTGTATAACGCATGTCAACGTGCGTAGTCCTCTAATTTAGGCCTTGTTCGTTTCATTCCTTCCCTAAAAAGTATTGAGAGGTATTACGTCGTATTGAATCCCTAACACGTCAAAATATCTTTCGGTACACTTCAAAATCTTTCAATACCTCTGGAGAGGCATGAAACGAACCAGGCCTTAGTGTGTATGTGTTGCTAAGTTATTACGGATTTGCATTGTTGTTGTACCATTTTTTATTGTTGTTGTATACTACCTCCGTATCGAAATATTTGTCGCAATTGACTTTTTTCGTAATGTTTGACCATTCGTCTTATTCAAAAACTTATACAAATAACATTTATTTTATTTATGGCCTACTTTATTATCAAATGAATTTTGAGTTTGACTTATCTTTTCGTATATTTACAATAATTTTTTGAATAAGAAGAATGGTCGAAGTTTGCAAAAAAAAGTCAACGGCGATAAGTATTTCGATACAGAGGGAGTACATGCGAATGTTTTTGGTTTCAACTACTCACACCGTTTTCCCCATTCACTTTAACTTTCACCCTACTCTCTAATGCCGGCCGGTGATATTGGCCTCCCCTCTCCTCCATTTCAAGCAAGATCAAGCCTCTCCGGCAGGTCAGAATTAGGGGATTTCAGGGTTAGGATTGTGGGTTGGGGATTGGTGTCAGGGGTAAGCCAGACTCGTCAGCAGAAGAAATAAATGGTGGGTAGTCATCAAGAGCATCTTTACAGAACCAATGTTGGGCCGTTATGAGCCATGGGCTGGGCTGAAGCCCACCCACCTGTAGCTACCTACCTGGTCGGCTTGTGATCGAACAAGGAGAAGAATAGTCGTATCCTGGTCGCCTTCTATTTCTCCGTATCACTAGTTCATGCAGTTCTTCCGCAATTTCTACCTCAGTCTTCCTCTGATCCGTCCAAATCCCTAGCGTGATCATAACAATTGGGTATTGAAACTTGAGGGAACACTGGGAAGGAACGTTAGCCCGACCAGCACTACCGGAAACCGCTCTTTTGCCGTGTGCCGTAGTCTTTGCCGTGAGCATTACCACGGGCGCACGGCAAAGCCGGCCTTTGCCGTGTGCCAGAAAGCAAGCTCACGGCAAAGCCAGAGCACACGGCATCGTGCGTCTTTGCCGTGCGCCCTGTGGCCTGGCACACGGCAAAGAAATACCCCACGGCTAAGGGGCCCCTTTGCCGTGGGCCCAGACACTGGGCCCACGGCAAAGGACAACACACGGCAAAGTTGTAACCTTTGCCGGGAGCCTCATCACTCGGCCCACGGCAAAGGTGACGGCGTGTGACGGCCGTCACCCTTTGCCGTGAGCTAGCCGTTTGGCTCACGGCAAAGGGCTGGCACACGGCCACGTAAGCCCTTTGCCGTGAGCCTCTGGCCGTGGCCCACGGCAAAGGTAGGGCCCACGGCAAAGTTAAATTTTTTTTTAATCTTTGTCACCCAAAAATTTTGTGGTGTCAATGTAACTTGCTTGGTGTTCCATGTTAAGATTTGATGCATTTCACAAATTATTTGCTATATTTAGTTATTTTATTTCTTTTCTTCGATTTATCGTTGAAAATAACTTTTGAGCTGCAAGAGTGTCAAATAATGGAATATAATTGATTCAAAGGGACCATACACGTTACTCAGTCCATTCTGAGGCCTTATCCATGAACTGTAATGAAAATTCTAGCGTGTGGTTCAAGAAACATGATTATGCACGTTGGGCCAAATCGTTTTTAAATTCTAGAAAAAAAAAATCAAGTCCGAAAATCATCAGATTTGTCCTACCATCATGATTTCATGTGTATATGATGTGGTAAAAATTTCAACATGTTTCGCACAAGTTGTCACGTACGCTGCTTACAAATCGAAGAATCTCTGGAGAAGTTTCTGAGAGTTGAGAATGAGTAGTTCATATTGAGAGGCGTAACTGAAGTCGAATTAGGTTTTGACTTCAAAAGTTTTTCCATAGATAAAAGGCAACATAGACGTAGCGAGGACAAATTTTCGTAAATTTTCATACACATTTCATAATTTTATAATTTTTTTTGAATTGAATAATATGAACTCATATGTACATATATACATGAGGTAACGTACTTCTTATCATATATTCATCAACCATGTTGTTAATTGAGTAAAGCAAGCTATGTTCAAAACGTGACAAAGTTACGCAGAGATGAAATAATTGATCAAACTGAATTCAAACGATTTACATGATCTAAATCGAATTTGAATTTCAAACGCATGAAATACTAATTTTTTTGGTGTGAAAACCTTTAACATGAGTTGTTTAGGGCCTTAGGCAAGGTAACAAATATTACCAAAGTTTGAACTGCGCAAACAATTTTAAAAAAATTTGAACTTTGCCGTGTGTCAGACGAGAGGCACACGGCAAAGATCCTTTGCCGTGAGCAAACCCTAGAAGCTCACGGCAAAGTGATCTTTGCCGTGGGCCCAGATCTGGCTCACGGCAAAGGTCTTTGCCGTGA
Organism: Urochloa ruziziensis; assembly: GCA_015476505.1. Classification (NCBI taxonomy): domain Eukaryota; kingdom Viridiplantae; phylum Streptophyta; class Magnoliopsida; order Poales; family Poaceae; genus Urochloa; species Urochloa ruziziensis. The sequence goes on along the minus strand of CM027119.1, from coordinate 58,601,594 downwards.
GCCAGATCTGGGCACACGGCAAAGAGGCGGCCTTTGCCGTGTGCCCCAGATCTGGGCACACGGCAAAGAACTTAAACACTTAACCAGTTAGCGCCGCCGCCCCGCCCCGCACACACACACGTAAACCTAGCGCCGCCGCCGCCTCCTTGACGTCCGACGCCGCCGCCGCCGTCACAGCGCCGCCGGCCACGCCACGCCGCCCTCCCTCCCCGCGCGCGCCGCCACGCCCCGCCGCCGTCCCTCCCCGCGCGCGCCGCCGGCCGCCGCCTCCCTCCCCGCGCGCGCGCCGCCGTATCCTCCCCGCGCGTGGCCGCTGCCGCATTCCTCCGCGCGCGCCGGCCGCCGCCTCCCCTTGCGCGGCGTGCGTCTGGGCGCCGCCGGCGGCAAGCCGCGGCCGCTCCCTCGCCGGCCGGCCGCGCCGGCGCCTCCCTCCCCGCGCCAGCGCCTTCCCTCCCCGCGCCGGCGCCTCCCTCGGCCGGCAGCCCCGCCGGCCCCTCTCTAGGTATTTTTTTTGTTTTTCTATTTTTCTTTATTTATTTAGTTTAGTTAGTTTAGACAAATAGTTTAGTTAGTTTAGACAAAATATTTAGTTAGTTAGACAAAATAGTTTTAGCCACTATTTAACAGTCTATATTTAATACTCTAAATTAGTTTCTAATATGATGGGGACTAAACTTTAAGAGAGAACTAAACGCCTTGGAAATCTTGGCGGGACACTGACGATGTGCATGCTATCTGTCGTGCATCTATTTTCGTAGAGTAACCCAAGCAGGCCTTTGACCGATGACCAATTTTTCATCGCGTGAAATAAATGTCGCAACACTATAGCACGTAGTAAATACATTTGGCAGGGTTTTACTGTAATGTATGGTGAATCGGTGGCCTACGCTTTCTTCGTTTTGCGGTAGCGTACAGTAGTTTTACTGTAGGTACAGTAAACGATGGGCTCGGAGGCCGCCGATTCTTTCAGCTATATGAAGGTACATATATGCACGCATATGGTCCACTTATTTTTCAGATTTCTGCAACACACGCATATACGTATAGCTATAGTTGGTCAAGAATGTGTGAATGCGTACGTGCGATAACAGCGAGCTAGTCAGCGACGGCTAGCTAGCTGCAGATTTAATAGGTACGGAGTACTAAATATTAGCGGTCGGTAAATACTCGTACATTCAGTATTTGTTTCTTACACTCTACAGATCGAGGCGCTAGAGACGTTGATATTGAGTTCGTTCTTGACTGACTTCGGGCTTCAGTTAGTGTAAAAACACACGCCAATTAAAGAAAAACAAATAAAGCTAGCAAGAAAAACACTTGTCTCTCCGAAAACAAAAACCAGCAGGGAAGGATTCAAAAGACAGGTATGTGTCATGTACTGTGTGTAAAAAATCCAAGTTTTGTTCGCTTGTTTACCATCTGGGTACGTTTAGTGACGCATTCTAGTACATATACCATTTGACCAACTCGTGTCACTTTCTCACTAGTCTTTTCTCATCTTTTGTATTTACACTTTATTAAGTCCAATTGGACAATAAACAAGTGTTCTTCCAACTCCCAGCGCCCCAAGCGCGCTACGGGAGGCGGCTTGTTTGCCGTGTGCCAGGGGCACACGGCAAAGCCATAAAAGCACACGGTAAAGGCTTTGCCGTGTGCTTTCGGCTTTGCCGTGTGCAAAATGGCACACGGCAAACTCTACGACGGCAAAGCAAACTTTGCCGCGTGCCATATCACGAGCACACGGTAAAGATCTTTGCCATGTGCCGCGCTGGTTTGCCATGTGCCATGGGTCCCGCACGGCAAAAAAGTTAACTGACGGCGGCCGGCCGGGAACGGCTGTTTGCCGTGTGCCATGTCGGAGACACAAGGCAAACAACCATAGTTTGTCGTGTGCCACGTGAGAGGGCACACGGCAAACACCTGGCAAACTATGGGTGTTTGCCGTGTGCCACGTGAAATGCGCACGGCAAACACCCATAGTTTGCCGTGTGCCTTGAGTAGAATAGAATATTCTGGTCGAGGGTCAAAAATAAATATTATGAATCTCTTTTTGAACTTGATCCATCAATGGTGTGCACCTCCAGGTGCACCCATTGGGTGTAGCCCCCGAGTCTTGTTACGACTCAGCATGATCGTATCAAGACTCTGAAAGCCATGAATTCCGACTGATTTTTTCAGCCCCCATGCCTCTGGACATGGATCTTTCCTTCAGGGGCTTTTTTATTTCCCCTTTATAAGGATTTTGTCCTCAAGTTCTTTGAACTCGGCATGACCTCCAAGTCGTGTCCCACGACTCAGCTTGACCATATGGTAAGCCATCTTCTCACAAGATTTATACTTGTCAGCATTTGACCCAGACTTCTGAATCAATTTAGCGATAGTATCGCATGCCTTACGTAAAAATCAGCTGCGAGGATGCAATATTAATTGCAAAATCAAGTCTGGCCGTCGACTAATTTTAGCCTCACGACCGAGTGGTTTCTGCCCCTGAACCCTAGCTCAGGAACCCACAAATTTATTATCATAACAGAACCGAAAGGTCGTGCTACATTTCAGCCCATTTAGGCCCATTATTCCTCAAAGTCCGTTGCGTCTCTAACGGTCGCTTTACGGAAGGCGAGATATCGCGAGATATCGCGACTCCCTACCGCATCTTTGAATTCAAAGCGACGGGACGTGCCTGCGTCGGTTGAGTTCCCGAGACAAGCGCCGCGCCGCGCGCGGGAGGAACGGTTTATTCCTTTATAAGCCATCCCCGCCGCATTCTTCTTCCTTTACTTGCCATTTGCCTTCCCCGACGCTCCAGTTCTCTTTGCGCCAGAGCAAACCCTAGATCTGCTCCCGCAGCTTTCTTCCTCGCTCCTCAGCACCGCTCGTTGCCATGGCGCCCAAGAGGAATGAAGCCTCGAAGCGGAAGGAGAAGTCGCCGGCCAGGGCCCGGTCGTCCAAGGCCAAGGCCACCGCCGAGGTCACCGTAAATCGCGTCGCCGAGTGGAGGGAGTCCATCACCACCACCAAGCGCCTCGAGCAGCACGTCGTCGACGGCGTCCTCCCTAACCAGCAAACCGCCGAGTGGCGCGCCGCCGCCGATGAGTCTTTCCCCACCCCAAACTCCTCTGATTTGGTGGTGTTCGAATCTTTCTTTCTTCGTGGCTTTGGCGTGCCCGCGCATTCTTTCCTCCGCGGGCTGCTGCATTACTATGGGATCTGCCTCTGCGCATTGAATCCCAACTCCATCCTTCATATCGCCATTTTCATCAACCTCTGTGAGGCCTATCTTGGGATAGAGCCTCACTTCAATCTTTTCATTCATCTTTTTCTTCTTAAGCCTTATCCCCGAACCGACTGCCCACAAGTAGTCGGGGGCGCTGGACTCCAACTCCGCGAGGGTCGAACTCGGGAGTATTTTGATATCCCTTTCCTTACCTCCAATAAAGGGTGGCAGTCCGAGTGGTTTTACGTAGGAAACCACTCGCCTGCCATCTCTCCAGAAATTGATTCTCGTCCTGTTCCCTCCCAATCCTGGACCGCTCTTCCCAAGGAGAGTGAAATGGATCAGGTTCGGGAGCTCCTGGGTCTTATTTCCCAGTTGAAGGACAATGGGCTGTCTGCTGTCGGTGTGGCAGCCAACTTCGTTCTGCGCCGGGTCCAGCCACTCAAGCAGCGGGCTCACCCGGCGTATGAGTATTACGCCGAGGGGGACAACACGCGCGAAGCCCCCGAGCGCGTCGACAAAGTCCAAGCCGCCGCTCGGCTTGGCAAATTCTTCGCACCCGGAACGTCCCTGAGGACCACTGACTGTCCTCCGGCGTTCAACTTGGGAAATCCACGCCCTGAGGTATTTAGTCAATCTGTTGTTGTTTTTATTTCAATTCCACCCATTGGGTGTAATCTCAGAACTGAACCCAATTTTTGCAGGGTCGAGTTGCCTTTGTATCCCTCCCTCCTTTGCCTGAGATGCCAAAGGGAGTGGATCAACCTCGTCAACGCAGGGCCGTTGGATCTGAAAAAGCAGTCGGGGAAAGTGAGAGTGATCTGCGCGACTCGGATATCACTCTGTCATCCTCTCCTTCTCCCGATGTGCAATCTCCGAGTGGTGGGAAGGCTGCTCCTGCTCTGAAGAAGCGGAAGATCTCCACTGGGATCGTGTTCAGGGATGCGCCCAGCCGCCGGCAACTCCTTATCTCTGAGTCGTCTGACTCGGAGAAAGATGAAGCTGGCATCGCCGAGTCGTCACTCCATCCGCCAATCACAAGCTCGGAGCAGTCTCCCCTTGCATTAATGCCTCTGAGCGCTGCAAGTCCGAGGGACCTCCCTTCCCCTACTCGGAAAGGAAAGCGCCTGAGAATGCGCATTTCTACTCTGTAAGTATCCTTATCATCTCTTGATTTCCTTTATGCCTTTTTGTTAGTGATCCATATATGCTTTATCCTGTAGCACGCCGTCTGAGGTCCCCTTCTCGGGTCCTCCGCCTCAGTCGGCGGTTGAGACCGAAGCCCCAACAATCCAAACTCCAGAGGTGCCGATCCACTCGGCTGATCTTCTCAGCGATCAGCCTGTGGGTCCGCTACCCGAGTCGTAGCGGGAGCCAACCCCGCCACCGCCGAGTCCCACACCGGCGTCGCCGACCCCGCCGCCAGTTCCTCAAGGCAGCCCCCAGCGTGCTCCTGCGGTTGAACCGACTGCAGCAGTGGAGGAGCCCCAGACTGCGGCGGTCGAGATTGCTTCTGCGGCGGTCGGCGTTCTGAGTGGTGGTGCTCCCCTGACTCCTCTGGAGGAGTTCCTGTCACTCCATCGTCGCATGGGCCACATAGCCAAGGTACTTCCCGAGCTACTTATCTTGTTGATATCAAATACCGAGTGGTACATTTATTCATATTGTCATCTGACTTGTTTTTGCAGAACTTAGCTGCTGATGCCGAGGCTAAAGCCTCGGTTATTCAAGAATTATCTTCTGCAGTTGCTAAGGCCGACTCTTTGGTGGCCCGAGTGGCTGAGCTCGAGGCTGCTGCGGTCGAGCGCCAGGCTGAGTTGGAGGAAGCCCAGCGTACCACCCGCGATTTATGCGGGGAGGTAGAGCAGGCCAAGCTCAACGAGGCCCAGGCCGTGCACGAGCTCAGAGGTATGTTCTTCCTTATTTGTTTTTCTGTCAGACGTGAAAATATTATTCAGATCTAACCTTCTTTAGATTATCGATATCGGACTATGTCCCAATTCGCAGAGCTCACTGCCAAGGTGGCCCGGCTGCAAGGTGAGGCTGAGGCGCTGCGCACTGAGAAGATAGCGCTGGAGGATGCTATCCGAGTGGTGGCGGAGGAGATCGAGCCGGAGGCGTCATCGTCTTCAGCTTCCATCCTCGACCGCGTTCGGGCGCTCCCACGCTACTTCCGGCGGCAGCTCTGCTCCATCAGCCAAGCTAGCTGTGGCCATGTCCTGGCGGTGCTCAAATCGCTGTTCCCGGCGTCAGACCTGGAGCCACTCGGCCGCGGGTATGCTGCCGGCACTTCTGAAGACGACGTGGGCAGACTACTCCATGAAGTCGAGCCCATCGCCAATGTCCTGTCCAAGGATGTTGTTGATGACTCGGATGAAGCGGCCCCGTCTGGTGCTGGTGACCCTGCAATGTAAATAAAGTATTTGTAGTATTTGGTCGAACCAGTACTGTTTTTGAACAATGTTTGAATTGTCACTTTTGTATATAAGTTTTTATTGGTCTACAACTCCCTTTCTTTCTGCGCTAGCCTTAATTTCTGAGTGGTTGACCTGTTACGGAGTAGATTAGCCTCGTTGGTCTCAGTCTCATGCCGCAGAGTCTTTGTCGTACGTTTAGAGCTTTGACTTGGCGAGTACTTTCCCTCTCGATTTAAGGTTTGTTCCACTCATACTTTATGTGCGTGACGCGAAAGAGGAAATGCGAGTAGTAGAAATAGATGAAAGATGAAATCAACTTTATTGATAACTCATTGCGAACATGCCGAGTCGTAACTGGGGGTGACTACCCTCCAAAATCACTCGGAAAAAATAAATCTAAAAATAAAAAAGATAAATACATAACTGGATTAGGCGTAGAAACGCTGTAAGTGCTCGATGTTCCATGGGTTTATTGATGTAGGCGTTCTATTGTGTCCAGAGTCAATTGATCCATCCGCGCTTGGATTGTCCTCTGGTAGATCGCGCCGGCGTTTTTCAAACCGAAGGCCAAAGGAGCACCGATCGATGCGACGAACGAGGTCTTTATCTGATCGTTAGGCTCTAGGCCTGCCTGGTAATAGCTTGGATAGCTGTCGAGAAAGCAGAGTAGGGCAGAGCCTGCCGTGGAGTCTGACTCTACCCCGATGATGGCCGTCTTCTTTGGGTCGTCCTAGTCCAGAGAGATCCTCTTCAGCTCCGTCTCCTTGCTTGGCGTGATGGCTTCTCTTGCTGACTTCTTGGTGGGGATCTCTAGAGCGTCCTTGTCCACCTCCTGTGATGCAGCCAGTACTTGTTCCATGCGCTTGGACATGTCCAGGGCGGCTGCCGCGTTGAGAGTTTCCTGCTCGCATGTGTATGCGACTCGGACGTCTCCCAAGACGGTGATTACGCCTTTCGGTCCTGGCATCTTGACCTGCAAGTAGACGTAGTGAGGAATCGCCATGAACTTGGCGAGTGCCGGCCTCCCAAGGATGGCGTGGTATGCAGTTTCAAAGTTCGCCACCGTGAACTGCATGTGCTCGGTCCGGTAATTATTCCGGTCTCCGAAGGTGACGGGCAGCGTGATGTGCCCGAGTGGTTCTGCCCCCTCTCCCGGTATCAAACCGTAGAATGCGGATTGGGGGGGACTCAGGTCGAGAGTAGTCAGGCCGAGCTCCTTCAATGTGTTAGCAAAGAGGATGTTCAGGCCACTGCCACCGTCGACTAGTACCTTGGTGAGCCGAACGTTGCGAATCGTCGGGGCTACCACCAAGGCATGGGACCCGGGCTTCGGTATGAAGTTTGGATGATCCTCCCGGGTGAATGTGATCGGTACTTCCGACCACTTGAGGTACTCAGGTACCGGTGGCTCCCTCGCGTGCATGACCTGGCGATGGGTGAGCTTCTGCTGGCGCTTCGACTCGAACTCTGGTCCGCCATAGATCATACGGACCACTCGGTCGGCTTCCTGAAAGTCATCGCCGGGCTCGTCGTTTCGCCTGTCGTCTCGCGGGGAACCATCGTTCCTCTTTCTGTATGGGGGGCCTCTGTTGCCCCCGGTGAAGGCTCGCTTGAGCCCGTAGCACTCTCGCGCCGAGTGCTTGTGTTTGTGGTAAGGGCACTGCTCATCGAGCATGCGCTGGAAGTCCTCTGGAGTTACCCGGCCTCTGGACCGGTCCAGGGCGGCGACCATGTCTCCCTCGCTCTTCTTCTTGCGAGGTTGACTGTCATTGCGTCGATGGTCGTCGTGTCGGTCTTCGTCCTCGCGGCGGTCGCGTTTGCGAGTCGTCTTGTTCTCTTCTTCCCAGCGACTTCTGATCTCGCTGAGCTGTTCTCTTTCCGCGATCTCGGCGTCCGCCCACGTGCTAGCGACCCGGAACATGTCGTTGACAGTCGCGGGTGGCTTCCGAGTCCACTTATGGATCAGTCTCCCGTCGGAGATGCCGCGTTGGAAAGCTGACATCACCTCCTGATCCGTGACGTCCGTGATGGAGTTGCGCTTCTCTGAGAACCTGCGCACGAAATCGTGCAGGGTCTCGTTCTTGCGTTGCCTGATCTGACCGAGGAGTCGCTTGCTCCCGGGCCTTTCCCAGGTACCGAGATAGTTACCGATGAAGAGTTCGGTAAGCTGCTCCCAGTTGTCGATGGCGTCCTGCGGGAGTCCTGCCAGCCAGTTGCGGCAGTCCTTGGTGAGCATGATGGGAAGATAGTTTGCCATCACGTCCTCGTCGCCGCCGGCCGCTTGTACGGCGGTGTAGTAGATCTGAAGCCATTGAGATGGGTCAGATTTCCCGTCGTACTTGTCGATATCCGACAGCTTGAAGCCTCTGGGCCACGTCACGCTTCTCAAGCGCTCGGTGAACGACTGGAATCCGCCGATCCGACCTCTAGGGCGGGAATCGCTCGGTCCCGATCCGTCAGCCGCTCTTGGGGGTGTGCTGTCCCTCCTGCGATCCCGGTCCCTGGGCGGGGAACGGGTCCTCCGATAGTTCCGAGTCCTGGGTGGAGTTCGGTCCTGTCGGTAGGTTCTGCTGCGCGGTGGAGTTCGATCTCTTGGTGGAGTCGGTCGCCTGGGTGGTGGAAGCACTCGTCGTCGTGGCGGAGTGCGACCGCCATTGTGCCGCGCCTTGGGCTACCGGAGAGGTCAGAGTAGTCTGACTCCGTCGAGTAGCCGCTCTTGTTGGGGTTACGACGGGGATTTCCATGATCCCGATCGTACTCTTGGCGCCGTCGGATTTCCTCGCGATGGCGCTCTTCAGTGCTGTTGGTGATGATGTCCCTCGCATCTCGATCTCTGTTGATCGTGGTGCGGAGGTCTTCATCACGACCCGATCCGCCGCCGGCCCGGTGTCGAGATGGACCGGGTTCAGGAGCGTCCGTGGTCGTTCTGCCTTGCATCTGGTGAACCTGGACGGAAGCGGCCTTGCACGAGAGCCCTTACCTTTTCCAGGCCCGGAGTGTTAGGCGGCAGCCGATTGATTTCCTCATTGATAGTAACGAGGTTCTGGACCGGTGTCTCGTAGACCTCGTGTCCGTTGAACTCGAACGTGCCGTCGCGCATCAAGTTCCGGGTGCTCCTCCGCTCGTGTTGATCCCGTTGGCGACGATGATCTTCAGAGCGAGGCTCCTGGAGTCGAGCAGTGCCAGATCCTGACGCGGTGGCTCCGTGCGGTCGTGCGGCTCTGCGAGTCGCCCGACTGGCGTTGCGTCCTCGACGCTGGTTCCTGGCTTCGGTCGTCTCCTCAGCAGGAGTGACCTCATCTTCTGAGACAGGATTGGTTGGCGTTGCTGGCGCCACCATGTAGCAATATGATCCGACTCCCTCTTGCGCGAGGTAGTCTTCCTCGGACTCGGAGAAGTCGGGTGTGGGCGTGTAACGCTCCAAACTACTCGGAGTCAATTCTCCGAGTGATCCTAGTAGTTCCGGCTCTGTAGAGGCATCGGACACCGTGTATCCTTCCGGCAGATCGTCCAGGATTGAGGGTCCCAGTAGATCTAACCCGTAGGAGTCGCTCCCAGAGAAGTAATCATCCGATTGGACGATGTCCTTCTTCTTCTGCTTCCGAGCAAGCGCGCAAAAGCCAGGGGTCTGAACAGTAATGACCTCAGGGCTCTGGACGCGTGTTGGTTGAGCGTTTACGCTCTGCGATGATTCGGCGACGCGACTCTCAGGAGTCGGATCGGAACCGAGTGATTGTAGATCTGTTCCCGACTGGTCTGGCCTCGCGTTCTGCGATGGACTCAGCGGGGTAGATCCGGCACGATCAGATGCGATCGGACCGGATTGGGCCGTGATGGCCGAAGTCGGCGCCAGAGAGGAGACCTCCGTGGCGATCGTAGCTCCTGCCGCTTGGGTATCCAAGCGGCGGTGAGGACGTCCCCGAACTGGATCTCGACTTCGTCGACGTCCGGGAGGTTGCAGCTGTCCAAGATCTTGACGCGATCCATCGAGCTTACCAGATTGATCTCGGCGATATCCCCTACCTGGCGCGCCACTGTCGGTGATATTATCTCCGGCAGTCTTCCACGGGGTAGCCCACGGAAGTGATTTGTAATGTAGGGAAGATCGCAAAGATCGGAAGCAAGATGGTTAGGATGGACAGACACAAGGGTTTATACAGGTTCGGGTCGTCGACTCGACGTAATACCCTACGTCCTGTTTTGGGGTGTTGTATTGCGTAAATTGTGAGTTCAGATGTTTTGGAGGGGGTCCCTGCCCGCCTTATATATCGGGGGGCAGGGTTACAAGTCGGTTTGTATCCGATCCTATCTCTAAGAATCCTTTCCTTTTTTACAATAATTCCTATTCCAACTAGGACTTCTCTTTCCAGATCCTTCCTACGTGCGCCGACTTGTCCCGCACGTCCTCAGGTCCAGAACGATGAGGTGGGCCGCCCCCTTTTGGTGGGCTGCCAAGCTTGCTCGTGAGGCACCCAGGTACTATATCCCCCACAGAAATAGTCATCATGATCCACATTAGATGGATCACATGTCTCATCATCGCTATCACGCGTGTCCATATCATCAACACCGTGCTCCAAAGGAGGTTCGTTGTCAGAATCATTGTCATTTCCTAATCGTAGTTTCTCAAGTAATTCTAAGTCTTTCACATTATGAATCACATATCCGGCATCCTCCTGCTCGACTCTTTTATTATCTACTTTCATTCCGATCGCTTCGCTGAAGTCTATCTCAAATGTTCCTTCTAGCCCATCTTCTTGATAAAACTCTCCGGCATATGTGTTTGGGTCTATGTTGTAATCTTCATTGTTTGGGACAGGTAGTTTGTCGCGTGGAGATATTTTGTACACAACATCTCAATCGAGGAGACGTTGGTCGGTTTGGTATGGGTATGAGAGATAATAGACTTGTGTGGCCTGTTGGGTCACAATATAAACATCATCTCCTTTGTACACGGAGGACCATCGAATTTCGACTAGCCCAAGTTTCGGGGTCCGTCTCACAGCTTGAGGATCATACCAATGGCATTTGAATATGACAGGTTTCAGGGGTTTCGAGCCATTAAAGTCCAGTTCGTATATTTGTTCGACTATTCAATAGTACTCGAGTTCATCGTCACCTGGAGTAAAAGCTCCAGTATTTGTGGTTCTTCGATTGGGGTGACTCTGCTTGTGGCTTGTTGTGTGAAAATGATACCCATTCACATCATAAGCGCCAAATGACTTGACCCTACAGGCAAAACCTTTAGAAACTTGTTGCAACTCAACACTCACAGAAGTATCCTTTTGAGCCTACAAGTTCAAAGCAGGATACAATTTCGTCAAATTATAGGGGAGCAACTTGTAATGTCATGCTACGAACTACGAACGAGCTAAATTAGACATTACATTTTCTGAGAACCAAGAAATGAAATTAGGTCTTTCATGTCCCGCACCCTACCTAAGAAGGGTGTCCATTTCCTGTAGGGTAGGGGCCCTAGGTCCGTGCCAGAATTCCTCACGAAATTTCTTGTATACCAAAGAGGAACAATGGGGTTGGATGCAGAATACAAAGTATTGAAATACTAAACGCTTGTTGAAAACTTACTCTATGTACGGCATGACTTCTTCAAGGTTGGTCAACACATATAGCATGATTTTGCTCCACTCTTCATGGTTCAAGGTCTTGATGGCCGAACTACTTGCACTTACAAGTTGCCCTCGAAAAAGACTGAGATTCAATTCATGCTCGCCAACATTGTAACGAGGGGTGGATTATGCACGTTAGGAAGGTTGTCAGCGTAGTATTTTGATGTAAATTTGGAGACCTCCTCCAGAATGTATGCCTCAGCAATAGAAGCTTCAATTTTGCATTTGTTTTTTACATTTAGTTCGAAGCACCTTTTGGCATCTCTCAATAGAATAGCACCAACGTGCTTGCACAGGCCCCACTTCGTACTTCGTACGGGAGATGCAAAATCATATGCTCCATCGGATTGAAGAAGCCGGGTAGAAAGATCTTCCCCAACTTACAGAGCAACACATGCGTCATTTTTTCCATTTCCTTGATCACTGTCACTGATAATTCCTTAGCACAAAGCTGACGGAAGAAAAGCTCAACTCTGCAAGCACTTGCCAGACATGATCAGAAACGCAGCCTCGAACCATCACCGGAAGAAGCCGCTCGATCCATATGTGATAGTCATGACTCTTCAGCCCGTTGATTCGCATAGTACTCAAGTTCACCCCCGCCTCAGATTCGCTGCTTACCCATCAGGGAACATTAAGTCCTGGATCCAAGTGTTTGCCGTGTGCCACGTGGCCAAGCATACGGCAAACAGGCCTCTTTGCCGTGTGCCTGCAGCTGGCCGCCGTGTCTCACGTGTACAGGCACACGGCAAACAGGCCTGTTTGCCGTGTGCCCGTGATGTGGCACACGGCAAAGCCGCTGGTAGTGAGCCAAAAGAAGGCCCCCTAAAAGCAAACTAGAAAGGATTGCGCGCTAACGTCGCGCCAGTATTACATATATAGTCACTTTGTCATAGATTTTCTATATTATTTAATTTTGGTGATCAGCTGCAACATACATGAAAGAATCTTAGGACCCCTTAGTAAGTTCAGATGGCGGCAAACGCAGATGTTCTTGACCATAGATAGTGTGACAGTATTGATACAGAGTGCACACCTATGAGGGCCTTCTTCTATTGTTGCGCTAGAGTTCCTACGAATTGAGGACCGGAATGACACGTTGTGACATTGGTGGCCTGCTAGCTGGCGACAACAAAGAGAACTGAGAGGACAACCTGAGAGGAGGAACTACGGTCTAGCGAACGCATTGTCCAAAAAACGGTGGCAATGTGCTGCACACGTGAAGTTGATAAGCACGAGGAGGCTGGTGCCTCCTTCCACGGCAGCGACACCACCTCTGATCCGAGCAAAGGCTCTAGCAGGGGATAGATAAGGCAAGTTGACACGTGAGGGAGAAATTAGATGAGTAGTTGAGGAGGGCAATGTGTGGTATCTTGTTCTCAACTTCGTGAGGGAGACAATCACGGCTCTCTAATGCGCAAGGGACACCACAATTGTATTTGCCAACAATACAAAATATTAATACGTGGCGACCGAGCAATTACGTAGTAGCGCAATGCTAGAAGCCTAGAACAACATGGCATGCCGAGATACCAGCACGCAAAGTGCAACATTGAAAGTCTGAAACCACGTGTCTGGTGAGGATGCACCACTCTAGATGGACACATTTTTTTGATGTAGATATACTTATTTTTTTAGGTAAAATTGAAACAATGCTAGTATGAAAAAACAAAAAAAAAAAGAAAAAAGAAAAAGAAAAGAAAAGAAAAACAAAAAAAGAAAAAAAACTACAGTAGCACGGACGCTGGGAGGCCCACAATCCTCCCAGCGATATAGAGATAGTTATGTCTAACCTGAGGAGTTCATTCAGGTAGGCTGTGACCACCAGCGAGTGACTGACTGTGTGAGTGAGTGCAATGGACGACCTTCTCTCCCCGTGCTCCTCCTTCTCCCCGCCCTCGCTGCCATCCTTCTTCTCTCACGCCGGCCACCCGGTCATCGAGTTGATCACCTCCTGCGAGGTCCCCGAGCAATGGCTGCTCGGCGACATCGTCGTCGCCAAGAGCGAGGGCTACGACGACGGGGACGATCTGTGGCCAGTCGGGAGCTCCCTCTCGCCAGAGTCCGAGCTCTCCGTGCAGCCACCGTTGCCGCCTCCTCCTCCTCCTCAGCCGGCGGCGCTGCCGCCGCAGCAGGAGCCGAACGCCACGAGCCCGGCGGCGCAGCGCCCCGGGAAGCGGCGTGGCCGGAAGCCCAGTCCATGCGCGGAGGGCCCCACCGTCAGCCACGTGGAGGCCGAGCGGCAGCGCCGGGAGAAGCTGAACCGCCGGTTCTGCGGCCTCCGTGCCGCCATGCCGACCGTGTCATGCATGGACAAGGCCTCCCTCCTCGCCGACGCTGCCGCCTACATCGCCGAGCTCCGCGCCCGCGTCGCGCGCCTCGAGGCCCAGTCGAGGCGCGCCACCGCTGCCGCCTCCTGCGGCCCGCCGGGACCGGGAGCACCCGCCGCCGGCGACGGCGCCGATGAGGCGGTGGAGGTGCGGATGCTGGGCCCTGACGCGGCGGCGGTGCGCGCGACGAGCGCGGCCCCGCACATGGCGGCGTTGCTGATGGGCGCGCTCTGGTCGCTGGACCTGCACGTGCAGCACGCCTGCGTCACGCGCGTGCATGGCGTGACTGTGCAGGACGCGGTCATCGACATGCCCGCTCAGCTTCAGGACGAAGCCGGCCTCCGTGCCACGCTGCTCCAGAGACTGCAAGACAGCGGCTACACCCGGCATGCGGCTCTTAGGCCAGTCTCAGTGGGGGTGTCATCAGCAATTAATTAGGCGCCACATAGGCATTTTAGATGACATGGCACTAGATTAATGAGGAGTGAGGAGATCCTCGTGTCATCCTCATCACACGCCCACGTCCAGTTTCCAAAAACAACGACACGCATTGAGACTGTGCGGGGCGTTTCATCCGGGATTCGCTCATCACACGCCCACCAATGCAACCAAATGGTGAAAATTCTCATTTTGTTGGGGTTGCAAAGAGCATGAGCCCACCATCTCCAGCAAATACACCAACACCAACAGATGCTGTGAAGAAAAGGTTTTGGTCACATGATGAGGAAGTGAGACTGGTAAAATCACATCACTCAAGTTCATATGATGGTATACTTGAAGTAGTGTTGATGTTTAACTCATAAATTTTTTATGTGCAGGCAAGTGCTTGGCTGAACGCTTCTAAAGACCCTATTCATGGTAATGACAAGAACCGTGATTCATTTTGGAGTCAAATCACTCAGAAGTTTAACAAGGACTCTGCAACCAGATCGTATTAAGGACACTAACCAGCTCAAGTGCCACTGGTCACGGCTGAGCACAACAATCAATGACTTCAATGGATTTTGGAGTACAATATGCAAGATGCATACGAGTGGATACTCAGATGATCAACTGATGGATGAAGCACAAAAAAGGTTTACAAATAAGAATAAGAAGCCTTTTGCACATGTCCACTGGTGGAGGATTCTAAAGAATGAGCCTAAATGGTGTACTTCTGTTGCTCAGGCCGAGAAAGATAAAAGCAAGGCCATAGAAATTGATGACAAGGAAGATCGTCCTATCGGCAGAGAAGCAGCCAAGGCAGAGCGCAAAGGGAAGCGAAAGGCTGAACAACTCATGGATGGCATTGCCATTCTCGGGATAACATAAACAAAATAGCTGAAGTTGCAGAAGAGCGCAAGAAGGAGCGGGAAAAAGCTACAGAGGCACAACTTGAAATATCCAAGATTAACCTGAAGGTTGTGATGGAGCAAAAGCAAGTAAAATTGCTACAGGCTTACAATTCTCTGCTGATTCAAGACACAAGTACTATGAATGATGTAGAGAAGGCTAGCCGATCGAATACTTTGGTATGGATGCAGAAGAAGATCATGGCCTCTGAGGAGGAAGCATGAGGTATACTTGCGAACTGAGTGTCAATTGTGAACTGTCACAATTTGTGAAAATACTCACTGTATCTCTGAATGTAGGATGATTGATGGCATGTCATGGACTGCAGATGGATGGACCTTCTCCGGTTTTGCTGCTGTGCTGAAAGTGCTTTATTTTTTCCCAGAATGTGAACTGAACTTAGCTTGTGAAAGTGCTTTATTTTTTCCAAGAATCTGAACCGAACTTAGCTTGTGAAAGTGCTTTATTTTTTCCAAGAATCTGAACCGAACTTAGCTTGTGAAAGTGATCTAATTTTTCCCAGAATGTGATCTGAATTTTCCTGTCTTCTCAATGTGAATGTGAATGTGAATGGTCCTGTGACTGTGAATGTCAATAGTTCTCTGAATGTGAATGTGAGTGGTCTGTAACTGTGAATGTGAGTGGTGTGTAACTGAATTTCAATAGTTCTCGACTATGCCATATTCACTTTAGATCAATTACGAAAGGGCTATAGAGTGCTTGGCACAATTGATCATAGCCAAATCAAAAAATTAAATGCTCTATATTGTCATTGAAACTACGCCATGACCCTGTGCACTGATGTGGCTGTCTGAGAAACTGTGCCTATGACATCCCCACTGAAACTGGGCTTAGAGAGGTCATCGGTCTCCTTCCCGTCCAGTCCATCCGTGCCGAAATGGAGCGGATCAGGGTAGCTAGATGCTAATCAATGTTGATTAAGAAGGTAAAACGATGGAAAATCATGGCTAATCCATCGTGCGTGCATGTCGTCTCTGCCTGTCCTTGGAATAAAGCGCACGCTAGCTATAACTGCTCAATGGCGCCTTGGGTTGTGTTCGAAGGCAAACTAGAAGCACACATGGCTTCTCGATTCTTCTTGGAACAGATGTTTCGCGAAATTTTTTTCGAGTTTGTTCCCTCACATGCATGGCATATTAAATGTAGTCGAAAAAAATAACCCATTATATGGATGGAGTGTACTTCGCGAGACGAATCTAATGAGCCTAGTTAGGTCGTGATTAGACAATAAATTGCTACAGTAAACATGTGCTAATGACGGATTAATTAGACTCATTAGGTTCGTCTTGCGATGAACTGACATAATCTGTAATTAGTTTTGTAGTTAGTCTATATTTAATACTTCAAATGTGTGTCCGACATACTGTAAATTTTTTTTACGAAACATCTAAACGCGGCCCTTGTATCCAACGTCATCTCGCGTTGGTGGTGCAGAGTAACTACTGAGTACTGACCCAGGCGTACCACGTGTATAACGCATGTCAACGTGCGTAGTCCTCTAATTTAGGCCTTGTTCGTTTCATTCCTTCCCTAAAAAGTATTGAGAGGTATTACGTCGTATTGAATCCCTAACAAGTCAAAATAACTTTCGGTACACTTCAAAATCTTTCAATACCTCTGGAGAGGCATGAAACGAACCAGGCCTTAGTGTGTATGTGTTGCTAAGTTATTACGGATTTGCATTGTTGTTGTACCATTTTTTATTGTTGTTGTATACTACCTCCGTATCGAAATATTTGTCGCAATTGACTTTTTTCGTAATGTTTGACCATTCGTCTTATTCAAAAACTTATACAAATAACATTTATTTTATTTATGGCCTACTTTATTATCAAATGAATTTTGAGTTTGACTTATCTTTTCGTATATTTACAATAATTTTTGAATAAGACGAATGGTCGAAGTTTGCAAAAAAAGTCAACGGCGATAAGTATTTCGATACAGAGGGAGTACATGCGAATGTTTTTGGTTTCAACTACTCACACCGTTTTCCCCATTCACTTTAACTTTCACCCTACTCTCTAATGCCGGCCGGTGATATTGGCCTCCCCTCTCCTCCATTTCAAGCAAGATCAAGCCTCTCCGGCAGGTCAGAATTAGGGGATTTCAGGGTTAGGATTGTGGGTTGGGGATTGGTGTCAGGGGTAAGCCAGACTCGTCAGCAGAAGAAATAAATGGTGGGTAGTCATCAAGAGCATCTTTACAGAACCAATGTTGGGCCGTTATGAGCCATGGGCTGGGCTGAAGCCCACCCACCTGTAGCTACCTACCTGGTCGGCTTGTGATCGAACAAGGAGAAGAATAGTCGTATCCTGGTCGCCTTCTATTTCTCCGTATCACTAGTTCATGCAGTTCTTCCGCAATTTCTACCTCAGTCTTCCTCTGATCCGTCCAAATCCCTAGCGTGATCATAACAATTGGGTATTGAAACTTGAGGGAACACTGGGAAGGAACGTTAGCCCGGCCAGGCCGTTAGTGGTGAAGAGGCCATGCATTGTTATCCTCAAGCGTAGCAAATCTAGATGGAACCCATCTCGTGCAATGCCTGAGTTGAAAGTATGAATCGTCGCGTGAAAGTTTACACATTCTATTGTATATGATTAAAAACCAGCTACTGAATATTCTGGATGCATGGTGGGTTTAGCTTGTTTAGCTTTGAATGCAGGACCTGCAAAAATAATGTTTTGGCTCACAGAGCTGTAGCCTTTAGCCCTTTACACCAATACTAGCACAAGTTCTCTATCTATAGAAGCAGTGGCGGATCTAGGATTTTAAGGTAGGGGGTGCTCCTGCTCATCTTCCCTTTCTTCCTCTTTTCTCTCTTTTTCTTCTTCATATCCTCTTTGTTTTCCTCTTCATCCTCTTCACCTATGGCTGAAAAATTTTAGGGGGGCCCCACGTAAGATCCGTCGTTGTATAGAAGTACGTATATACTTCTGAGTGCAGACCTTGGAGATTTCACAAACAAATGACTGGGCCCAAAAGTCTTCAGCTGCCGATTACAGTGCAAATCCATTTTCCTCTGGTACTCCATCATTGACATGTTTGGTTACACTTATATTTCTGCTCAAAAGAGAGAGACAGGAGCATGTGGTTTCTCTATTTTCTTGAAGGGACAAATTAAACTGACTACCCGATCCTCCAATCAAACGGTTTGGTTTTCAGCCATACATTCGTTCCAAGACTAACAAGACAGCGTAAGTACGCCGTACAGCACGAGTGACAACTGACAATCAAGAGGAATGCAGAAAGCATGCATATAGTGCTCGACGGATGCGATCACCGACATTTATGGATTTGTGGATAGCCGTTGGAATATGCACACTCTATATCAAATTCTAGTGCAAATTTGGCATTTAGCAGAAGATCTTCGTCGCTTGTACACGTAAGCAACAAGAACTAAACCATTGTTTGTACATAGCGAAGTCACAAGCCGCACGCAACACAAGGACGAAAGCTAGAGGAGGATTTTCCCTGTGAGGCGCCAGAAATTTTTTTTATTTTAATCCTTTTTAATCTAATATTTTAATAATAACCCGTCCCAAACTAAATTTCCAAGAAGTAGCCCTTTTGGTCGCGGCTAACAAATTGGAGCGACTAATACTTCAGTCGCTCCAAAGCATGTGGCGCGACTAACCATCCACGCTGGCACTCGGCCGCCAGCGTGGCCGCGAGTGCCAGCGTCTGGCGGCCGCGAGTGCCAGCGTGGCCGCCAGCGTGGGCGCTCGGAAGGTGACGTGGTGGATTTAGTCGCGCCACATGCTTTGGAGCGACTGAGCTATTAGTCGCTCCAATGTGTTTGGCGCGACTAAACCTGCCGCCGCGCGCCCCTCTCCTTCTTCCTCCTCCCTTTCTTTCTTTCTCCAGACCGAAGCTGAGGGCGACCGCGCCCATGGCGACCGCGCCGCCCCCCCTTTAGATCGGACCGTTTGTCCACCAAATCAAGGGGGGGATCCGTGGATTTTGCTCCAGGAAGGTAACTCCTCCATCCTATCCACTTGGATCTGTTTTTTTGCCCTTGGTTTGGCCGTGTGGAGGTGCTAGGGTTAGGGTTAGTATTGAGTTCCCATGGTAAAATTAGTACGAAACGGCCACGGTTACTTGTGTTAGATCGTGGATTGTATCGTTGGTGACGCCTTCCTATCGTATGGATTGTCTTGCATGGACGGATTTCGTTGTGCTATTGGCATGTAGATATTGATGTTGTATATGAGTATGAATATTGATTGGTATGTAGGAATCGTTTGTACTATGTTGTGGTGTTGGTGTAGTTGAGACAATGTGGGATGTTTATAGCGCGAAAAACATGTGTACCTTATTGTATATACAAATTTCCCATTGTATATCATGTTAGTTTATTTACTGTACAACGTATATAATTTGTTTGCCATGTATCAGTAGCAAAGATCTGAGATAATGTGGAATTTTGTTCTTAGAAATATAGTTTGCTGTAGATAATTCATTTATATTTTAATTTACGCCGTGCATTACTTTGTGTAATTTTTAGGAAAATGGCGGTCAACCCGCAATACCCCTTGCTTGAGACTTTTTACGATGATGGGCACCGCGGGAAGATTCTGGAGGAACGCACACAGGTGTTAAAGTTTGAAGTAACCTTTTAATTCGGTTCATGTTATAGTAATGTAGCTAACATATTTTGCATTTCATGTTTGGTCTTTGCAGATCTTGAGGCCTCTTCGTCCCCGTACACACAGCCCGTTGGTGTGGGATGATAGGTACACCGAGTTCATTCGGCGGTCGGGGTTCCTTCCTTTGGCAAGGCTTGTGCAAGGGAGGCTTCCAATGATGGATGGTGCTGCGCTGACAGCTCTGGTGGATCGCTGGAGGCCGGAGACTCACAGCTACGATGTTGACGAGGAGGAAAGTAATGAAAGCATCGATTCAGAGGAAAATGATCCAAGCTACGATGCAGATGTCATTGGGTCATCACAAATGCCTGATGCTCCTCGTCCTACACAGTCCACCCAAGGTACTCCAAAGAAACCTCGTGCACGGAAGCACCGTGATCACACTGACGTGGGGGTGAGCGGCAATGTCCTCCCTACTGAACCAGGCCGGCCGCGTCGGAAGAAAAAGCCTTACACCCCAAACCCCACCCCAAGATCTGGTTGATTGTAATGGAATGTACTTTGTGTTCTCGTAGGACTATGTAGCTTTTGCTTATTGTGCTATATTATGTAATCGAATTTATGCTATTTGCTGCACTATTGTATGTCGTAGACATTTTATGTTTCATCGAAATATGTGATGGACTACGTAAGAAATGAGTTGTTGCTTGTGGTCTATTTATCGAATTTATAATGTGCTAGTCGTTGTTGAGGTTGTTATCATATCGTGGGTTAGTCGCGCCAAGGTCCATGGCGCGACTATAGAAGCAGTCGCGCCACCGGTCCTTACGCACCACTTGAACGTCATTCATTACTGGGTGGAAGTAGCACTTGGCGCGACTCAACAGGTAGTGGCGCGACTACCTCCTTCCGAAGACTTAACGTGCGGTACCTCGTCAGATGGTGTCTCCGGTATTTCGGTGCCACTTGTTGTCATCATCTCATCTGATGTATGAGTAGAACCATCGGTTGACGAATCGACTGGTGCTTCCGAAGTCGTTGATGAATCTGCGGGTTCTTCAACCAAGTAACCTGATGCATGACGATTCGCATGAGGTAGTGCATATACATGTTCAGGAGGCAAGGCAAGTGCACGAGCTCCTCCTCCTCCTCGTAATGTAGTAACTTTGAACATCTGATTCACACGAGCAATTAAATCCTCATATGAAGGTGGATTACCAAATATTGCCACATCTTCCCTCATACTTGTAAATTCTCCACTTTCATTAACCGTGCCACCGGAGAAGAAACGAACTATACGGTCCATCTACAATGATGCAACCACGAAATGATTTCTCTGAATCAATCTAACAAATATTTTCTATAGTTAAACATTTTCAAAATAATTTTCTACTCATACATAGGCAACAAAAATCTAACCGAAGAAATAATGACCAAATCGTTACATGCAACTCATTCTAGACGAGAAAAGTTCGTTAACATCGACATATTGAGGCACAACCCATCACTAATCATATAGATTTCGTACTAGATTCACCATTCCAACCCAAACCCTAGCCAACTCAAATGCAAAGAAAACACTGATTCACCATTCCAACTCAAATCGAGTGCAAAGACTTGGGTTAAGTGGAGGAGATACCTTGCTTGAGCAAATCCCACTGATTCCCCACACGAATCGAGCGACACACGGGCGGATCTAGATGGGGGGAGGGGCGGTCGCCATGGGGGAGCTTCACCTCGACTTCGGTCTCGGAAAGAATAAGACTGGAGGGAAGAAGGGGTCGGGCGCGCGGTGGCTCTGTATTAGACTTAATCGCGCCAAATTCTTTGGCGCGGCTATAGTCGCGCCGAAGCATGTGGCGCGACTCAGCCTAACCACCAAGCTGGCGGCCGAGTGCAGTCGCGCCACATGCTTTGGAGCGACTGAAGTATTAGTCGCTCCAATTTGTTAGCCGCGACCAAAAGGGCTACTTCTTGGAAATTTAGTTTGGGACAGGTTATTATTAAAATATTAGATTAAAAAGGATTAAAATAAAAAAAAATTCGAGGCGCCACACCGGTCGATGACGAGGCCCAAGCCCAATGGCTACGCGCCGTACACTAACAGGTAAAAGGTGAAAAAGAGAAGAACTACAGCCCACGTAGGCACGTAGCGAACCACCTGAAGCCCATTTCTATTTATATTCACACCCACAGAAACCAGCCCACCCACCAACGACAATGAGTCAGCACATGACTTTTTCTTTTTTTGTTTTCCCTTTTCTAGTTCATGTAATTATTTACTTTGTTATGGATTTACGGTTTTATTTGCATTCAAATATTTCGAAAGACTTGACAATCATAGAACGTAGTTCAACATCCAACTTCTATGCAAAAATGCTGAATTAGCAAAGATGTTGAATATTAATCAACATACAAAACTGATAAAAATATATTTCAATATTTTAGATAAATCATTTCAACATCTTGTATGAAAAATGTTGAAATAGTATAATCGACAATTTAGAAGAATCATTTCCTTTCTACTGGCAACACTTTTTATTCACCGTGTGATACTGTGATGATAGCCTAGCTTACAGGCTACACACTTACACGGGCATGTAATAATAGCTATGAATAAACAAACATCCATGTTGCATTCTTGTTGTAGCCACATAGTCCAAACAGATCACTCGACCGGTTAGTAATATCGGCGATAGCAAGTTGCAATCATGGGTCAAAATCTCTAACTACTAATAAAGCAAGAAACATTTATGTTCTGTAATTTGGTCTATCTACAGTAACTGAAACAAAATTCAAAGAAAACTGGAGGACCTCCCCGTGAAACAGTGACTGAGGAGAAAATCTGGAAAACAACCGCATTGAAAAGCCTCCCCATGAATAAACAAAATTAATCACATAAACAATAAGTAAAACTATGAATAAATACGTATTCAATAAATATATGTATACATTTAGTCAAGAAATATTAAAAACTATATAAAAATATTTTCATCTTGAGTATTTGAAATTAAACTTAATATTCATGCTTTTATATCTTTATTATTAAAATTAATGATATTGGTCATCAAAATTAATGGTAATTTTTATATAATTCTATGAATACAAAATTAGTAATATTTTAAAATTAATATCTTAATATTTGTAATGGAGATAATTTTTGTCAGTTTCAATTATGCATGCACTATAATTATTAATATCCAAATAAATATCATTCGCCATTAGTTATAGGGATGACTAACAGTTTCATATGGTCAGATACCGATAGTATCAGATATTGTCGAATATGGATCTGGAACTGGATAGAGAAAATTAACAAAAAATGATTTCACATATGCATATTAATATCTACATTTACGTTTTAGGATATATGAACTCAATAATTCGGATTCAACTTTCATATTTCCATCCCTAGTCGTTTGTAAGAGGGGATATGTCAGAATGCTCACTCATTTTATCACAATCACCGAGTACATGTAGAGCCCAACACGGCCACACGGGAGAGCAATAACTAAAGATCCTAATTAAATCCTAGGAACCTGGCCGATGGACGGGAGAGCCTAGTTTGCGCTCGCCCGCAAGGGGAGTGCCATGCGCTCGCGCGAGCCGACAAAATCGACGGGCTCCTCTGCGTCGTGCGCTCGCCCTCCTCCCCCTGCATGACTTCCCGGCCCGCACGCCCCCCCCCCTCCCCCCCCGCACATGCCTGCCCCGCACACACGGCTCCGCATGCACGCGACCAAAACAAATTGCAACAAAAGTTTTTGAGAAAATTTTAAACAAAAAATGTGAAAAATATTTCAAGAAAAAATTTTGTAGTAAATTTTGGAGCAAAGTTTGCCCCAAAGAAATTGAGAAACTTTTTCTTTGAAAAAATGTCCAAAAAAAATTTGCAACAAAATTTTGAGCAAACTTAGAAAGAAAATGTGAAAAAAATTGACAAAAAGTTTTGTAACAAATTTTGAAGCAAAGTTTGGCAAACAAACGTGAGAAACTTTTCAAAATTTTTTGTAGAAAGTTTTTTTTTTGAAAAAAATACCTGCCGTCCGGCGCCGGCCAGGCCCGTCGCCGCTCCGACACTGGTCGGGGCTGCAGCGCCTGCCGGAGCCGCTGCCCCGACGCTCCGTTGCGCCGGTCGAAGCCCCATGCCGTTGCCCTCGCCGGGGCTCGCCAGGCTCGCAGGCCCCACTGCAGCCCTCGTCGACACCTCGGCGAGCGGCGGGTGAGAGCCGGCGATAAAGCTCCCGGATCCGGCGTTTAGATCCAGGGGCCGCCGGGCAGGCGTGGCCCCCGAGGCGCTGGACGGCACCAGACGGGCACCGCTGCTTCGTCTTCCTTCCACGGACGCATTCGCGGCTGTCCAGGGTCCGGAAGACGGGCGCAACATCGGCAGCCAAGGTGAACAGCCGTGGGCATGCGAGAATGAGTGGAGGAGAATGCATGAAAGCGACAGCTTCGGATGGGGCCCACCATGTGAGCATCGAGCACACGTTCCGAACCTGACGGTCGCGCTTAGTTTTGGGATTCCGCCGATGGACTATGCAGTCATGCCGTTGTGGGAAACTTGGGAACGTTACAAGGCTAACTCGCCCTGGGCATTCGGGTCGACCCGATCCCATCGGTTCGGTTTCTCGGTCCCTTGTAAATTCGGTTCCTAGAAAATAGGAACCGTTCAGGTTCTTTTTACAAGTGAGAACCGACGATTTTCGTTCGGTTCTTTTCGGTTCGGTTCCGGATCTAACCGAAGAAACCGAGGGGACGGGGAGAGGCGCTGGCCGCCGGCGAGAGCAGGGGGCGCCTCAGCGCCGGCTGTCGGTGTGAGGAGGGGGCGTCGGCCGCCGGGAAGGCGAGGGGGCGCCTACGCCGCTCGACGGTGAGAGAGGAGGGAGCGCCTCAGCGCCAGCCGCCGGGGAGAGAGGAGGGGCCGCCGACCGTCGGGGACGAGGAGGGGGCGCCTCGCGCGGGGTCGTCGGGTGGAGGCGTCCCGACTCGCCGCGCCAACCGCTAGGGACTTGAGTGGAGGCCGCGCAGCGGGGGTCAGGGGAGCCGTCGAGCGCCGGCCGGGCGCAGACGTCAAGTGGAGGCGACCGACGGGGTTTGGGGGACTGGGGAGGCGGCGAGCGGCCGGGCGCCGGGGCACGGCGTGGGAGGCGGCCGACAGGGATCGGAGGGGCGGCTGGTGAGAGGGAGGCAGGAAGCCAGGGGTGGGGTTTAGGTTTCCCTCTTGGGCCTTAGGCAGTTGGGCTATTATTGGGCTAAATGATCTAGTTCGGTTCTCTCGGGATACCCAGGAACCGAACCGAATGAACCGGAGAATTTCGGTTCCTCAAAAACAAGAACCGAACAGAGAACCAAATTTGTCGGTTCCGGTTCTTTCGGTTCTGGTTCCGGTTCTTTCGGTTCGGTTCTCAGTTCTCGGGTTTTTCGCCCAGGGTTAAGGCTAACAACGCAATGCTACCGGTCATGTACAGCTGAACGTGTTCTTCGAACAGAGACATAAATGGAGCGCCAGGCACACGTTTTCTTACTGTGTCGGGCAGTGAATCCTCTCGACAGCTCCTACAAAACGAGCCCGCGGGACCGCCCTTTGATCCTCGCTTTTCCGGCCGGGGATAGATGGCTCATGGATATCCGGCCGGTCAGCCTTGCGCGCACGACAGCACCAGGATCCCATCACCCCACCCGGTGGTCCGTCGATCATATCTGCTGGGCATGCACGCAGCACGCCTGCGGCCGGCTTAAATAATTTTGGGTACGGTGCCAGAGGCCACTAGCATGCTTCCAGGCAGCCGGCGCCGGCGGGCCTGCAAAGGTGTGACGCGGGAAAATGGCTGATCAGATCGCCCCAGTACGTCCTTGAATTGGGGATTCCCAGATCAAGGCGGGGCAGGCGGCGTGCGTGCAGTGTTGTGTGTCCGGCTGTCCGCAGATGGCACGACTGCGGAGACCCTGCCTACAACAAAAGGTGTCAGCTAGCTAGGGCCTCTGCCTCGTTACAGTAGCGACATAGTACGCCACACTTGGGAGACGTCGGTGATTGGCCAACCTGCCGTTGGCACTGGTAGCGGTCGGTGATTGGCCAAGCGGCCAAGAGATCGAGGGCAAACCACAACGTCGTCTTAGTAGAGACAGTACTATATGATTGGTTGCTTGACTTAGCCCAAGTCTACTTAAAAGTTAGCCATGGCTAGCTTTAGTTTGGCTGCAACAATACGCAACCTCCTTTTGTTTGGTTGATATGCTAAGTGTAGCCTGATCACTTGCTTTTTACGTGTATGTCTGGTTGGCTCGCCTGCATTGTGTATGGCCACCTCTTCTCTCCCATGGTGAGTTTAACTTAACATCACCTTGCCTCACAATGTCATCTGCTCTCGTTAATCGAATCATTGATGCAATTGGCTACATGGATTTCCATCGGCAAGATTTGGACCCAACAATGCAATACAAAATCAAACTAAGATAAAAAAAAATTACATCACAATGCAACTCACACAGCAACGCGCCCTTCCCAATTTCTACAGCAATAAGCGGCAATAGCTCAAGCAATCGGGCGCCAGTTTAGTGCCACCAGCCGGTACTAAATCGTTGTTGCTAGTGTCGGTGGCGCACTTTTAGTACCGGTTGGCGCTCCAACCGCTATTAAATGGCCTATATGTGCAATGTGCTTACGAGCCGGTACTAAATATATGTTTTAGTATCGGCTATGCGCGACCGGTACTAATGTATGCGAACAAATTTGAAATTTTTCAGCAGTGGTACTTGAGCAATATCTGATCACAAGATCGGTTTGGATTTTGTGGAGATCGGACTTGTATGTGCGCGACATTTTGTGAAAATCTTGTGAAAAATTTTGCTTGCAATAAATTTTTTCAGAAATTTTTGCAACAAAATATTTCAAAAACTTTTGCAACAAAAATTTTCCAAAAAATTGAAAACGAAAAAAAATCTCACTTGCATCCCGCGGCAGCAGCGCCGCCGCTCGGCTCGCCCCGCGCTCGACCAACGTCTACGGGCCTTGCGCCCTCCCCGGCCGCCGCCGCCGCGCGGCTCACCTGGGTGGTCTGGTCAGCGCCGCCGCCGCGCACCTCACCAGCGGCACGCGGGTGAGCGCCCCGACGGTGGTGCCTCGCCGGCGCCGTGGCTTGCCGGGTGGATCGGCGGCAGGAAGCACACGGAGACAACGAAGAGAAGAGAGAGAAACATAGACAGTCGCGTGCAAGTGGTTGGAGGAAGGAAGGAAAAGGAAAAGGAAAGGTGAGTGCGCTGTGGGACCCGCCCACGTGGGGGGAGTGATTGCCCGAGCGAGATTCCGTGAAGCCGCGCATTGACTGAGCGCGAGGAGGCTTCCGTGCGGTCGGTGGTAACATTGGGTTCTCGACAGCAACAATCACAACAAGAGTCTCATAGCAACAATCACAACAACAAGAATAAAAAATCAACAATCTCACAAAAACAAGAACAACACCGGCAGGGAGGCCCGCGCCACCGCCCGTGCGCCACATGCCCACGCGCCCAGGTCGGCTCCGCCGCGTCGGGACCTCCGGTCAGCCGCCGCGCCGAGGCCTCCGGGCGCCCAGACCCGGCCGGGTACGCCGCGCCGACCTCCGAGCACCCAGGCAGGGAGGCCCGCGCCGCCGCCCGTGCGCCACATGCCCGCGCGCCCATGCCAGCTCCGCCGCGCCGGGACCTCCGGCCGGCCGCCGCGCGCCCAGACCCGGCCGGGTACGTCGTGCCGACCTCCGAGCGCCTAGGCCGGTGGGCACCGCGCCGACCTCCGAGTGCCTAGGCCGGGTGGCGCCGGGCCGACCTCCGAGCACCCAGGCAGGGAGGCCCGCGCCGCCGCCCGTGCTCCACAGGCCCGCGCGCCCATGCCAGCTCCGCCACGCCGGGACCTCCGGCCGGCCACCGCGCGCCCAGACCCGGCCGGGTACGCCATGCCGACCTCCGAGCGCCTAGGCCGGTGGGCACAGCGCCGACCTCCGAGCGCCTAGGCCGGGTGGCGCCGCGCCGGCCTCCGAGCGCCGAGGCCGGGCGGCGCCGCGCCGACCTCTACGCGCCCAGGCAGGGGGGCGCCGCGCCGGGACCTCCTGCCGGCCGCCGCGCCGGGGCCTCCGCGTGCCCAGGCTTGGGCGGCCGCCGTCGCGCCGTGTCCCAACCGGCCCTGGAAGGAAGAGAGGAGAGATGAGAAGAGGATAAGAACGAGAGAAGAATGAAACAGAGAGATAAAGGAAGAGAGAGGGTGCGTGGTGATTAAAAGAAGGATCGTGAGATATTTTGAGTGGTACACCTCAGTACCGGTCAAGTGGTGTGACCGGTACTAAATGTCAAAGTTTAATACCGGCTGGTGTAACCAGCCGGTACTAAGTTGGCGTGGCCAGGTTAGTGCCGGGTGGTAACACTAGCCGGCACTAACCTGTCATCTAGCTGTTCGAAGGTGGGGACAGGAGCGCACGTTAGTACCGGCTGGTAACACTGTTGCCGGCTCCGCCCAGCCGGTACTAAAGTGAGGGGATCATTGCTCTCTTCTCCCGCAGTGGTCCTTCGCTAAAGTACTAGTACTACCTAGTCATGCACATATTTATTGACCATGCATCAAGTCCATAATCTAACAATAGTGTACAACGACTGGACACTACACACTACTCGTCCTTGTGTTCCAAAATATAATTTACTAGGTGATTCTCCGCGTGTTGCCGCGGAATATTTTGCGTAATGATATATAATTATTTGATGCATTCTGCAAAGAGTTTTAATGTAATAGATAATTGTGAAAGATACGTATGTTGTTTATCCATAAAATGGCAACACTTGCAATAATGAATTGCTTTTTCATTGGCCTTCGATTCGTTCCAAGCCCTTCCGGCATGAAAGAAACTAAATTCCCCAAATGCGAACATAACTTAATGAAATTGGATATAAAAGAAAAGGAAGGCGGGGAGCAGACCTACACGTAGCATTGGGATCAATACCGAAGTGTTTTGCCTCATCCTTTCCGATCGCTGCATGAGCAACCTGCGTTGCCGACGCGGCTAAGGCCGCCTGCTGCGACGCCTCGCCGGCGGTAAATTAATACCCCGAGAGACCAACATCGCTAGAGCGCCCTGCAGCGATGCAAAGAGGATTGATGCTGCGAGTGCCTTGCCCAGTAAATAAGAGGAGGGAGGTGGGGAGGCGTGCGTGACTCTTGATCTATTTGCCATGACTTTTGATATGCCGTGATCTTTTGAATGCGTCTTTGTGGGATGATGACATGGCCTCTAATGCATCTTAGTAGGATAATGACATGGCCACTTGAGAGTTGAGAGAAGTCCTTTAGCGAGGACCGTCTATATAGTTGTATAGGATTCTAACTTTTCTTTGATAGTCAAACTATTTTATCGTTTATCTTTGATAACATTATAGGGATGATTACAAAAATTTAAAAGTATCGAGAATTGTTATACTATAAAAATATATCGATCGGTACTTGTGATCGTACGGTATAGTACGGTGTGTGCCCACATGTTGCCGCAGCCGGCCGGTCGCGACTTGACGATCGATCGATCGATCCGGTGGCGCGCGCTTCACGAGACCCGCGGAACTCGATTGGCCTCGATCTCTACGGCCCCAAAAGTGAAGTGCGACGAGCTAGAGGGACGACGACGAGCCAATGAGCCAGTGCTCGTGCTCCTCCGGCTCCGGCTGGCATGCATTGGCATGCACTTGTGAGCTAGCCAGAGGCCCAGACTGCACTGCAACGACGACAGCCAGCCGGTGGGGTAAGTGCATGAGCCTAACCCGGGGTGTGGCCTGCAACCCTAACTGGCGCCTATAAGCCTATATTGTCGCCGGCGTTACACGCTCCCTGCGACACTCGATCTCCTGGTCCTGGTCCTCCTGGAGTAGTCCTGGGAGAGGTGGATATGGCTTGGGCGAACGGCCCCGGAGATTTGCTTGCTGCGCGCGGGCGTTTTCGACTTGCCCAATGTGGCACTCTGGCAGATCGAGAGCCAGCCAGGGGAGACGGACGACAGGGAGCGACGAGCGAGATGCCCCCACACCACGTGATGCACTCTCTGACCTGGCCTCCCTCTCGATCTCTCTGTGCTGTGGATGTCCTCGATCCCTCGCTAATGCCTTGAGGTTGGTTGTGGAAAGAAAAGTTGCCTTGACGAGACCCAGGCCCTTCCTTTCAAAAAAAAAAAAGGACCCAGGCCCTCAAATTAAACGAGGTTCCTCTCGTCATTGCCTGCTGCCGTCCTGTCCCCCGCGGATAGAGCTACTGGGGGATCATGTGCATGCGTGTTTAATTTATATATGTTTCAGCGTTGTTTACGGGCCGGTTCGGATTCATTTACGATCGAGCAGATTTCACCTGTAGCTAGGGCTGGACGCCAACACTAAAATGACATTCCATCCCTCTCCTTTAGTACCGGCTGGGCGGAGCCGGTACCGGATGGGCGGAGCCGGTACTAAAGGCTCCCTTTAGTACCGGCTCCAAACAACAGTGGTAAAAAAGTCACCAGCCGGTACTAACGTGCATTTTTGCAATTGTCAGAAGTCAGGTTAGTACCGGCTGGTAACACGTGCATTTTTGCAATTGTCAGAAGTCAGGTTAGTACCGGCTGGTGTTACCAGCCGATACTAATTTTGCGCGAACAATTTAGTACCGGCCGAAGGCTTCACCCGGTACAAAACGCATCACGTTAGTACCGGGCAGACCCTTCAGCCGGTACAAAACACATCGCTCCAAGTGGCTGATCGCGCCCACTTGCGCGCTGCCTGCCGGCTTCTCATTTATTTCTCTCATCCTCTCAACTCCCACCTCTCTCATCCTTATCTCTTTCTTCCATTCTCATCCTTATCTCTTTCTCTCTCGTGTGTGCAGGGCAGGGAACGGCGGGCGCGGCGGCCTTGCACGGCCGCGAGGGTGCGCGGCGGGCGCGGGCCCACGGCCGTGGCGGGGCTAGGAGGGCGGCCGTCGGGAGCCCAGGCGCAGCGGCGGCCTGGAGGCGCGGCAAGCGTGGCCGGGGCGGCGGCCGGGCCTGGAGGCGCGCGCGGTGGGCATGGCGACGGCCTGGAGGCGCGACGGTGTGATTCTTGTGTGTTTTTTTTTCTGATTTTTGTGAGATTGTGTGATGTATTCGTGTGATTGTGAGACCGTGTGATTCTTATGTGTTTGTTGATCGAGACTGAGAAAAGAAGAAAAAAGATTGTGAAATTATGTTTCATATGTCCGTCTGTTGGTCGAGAAAATAATGAAGAATAGAATAGAAAACGGGGAAAACAGGAAAAGAAAATAATAAAGAAAAGAATAGAAAAAGGTGAAAAAAGGAAAAGAGCTGCGGGACGGGCAGCGACATTAGTACCGGTTGGTGTGGTTGACCGGTACTAACGTGCGGCACATTAGTACCGGCTGGCTGCGACCGGTACTAACGTGCGCCACGTTAGTACCGGACCTTTAGTACCGGGCACAGCGACCGGTACTAACCCGTCCAGTGACCGGTACTAAAGGTTAATTTTCCTGTAGTGCAAGCCAAGAATTCGCGAGATAGCTCGGCTCGTTCACGGCTTGGCTCAGCTCAGCTCGGCTCGGTGAACTTTTTAACGAGCCGAGCTGCTAATTTTGCTCGTTTTGATAACGAGCTAGCTCGAGCCAGCTCGCGAGCTGCTCGCAAGCCAACCGAGCTGTTGGAGCCAAGCCATGCATAGTGAAATATTAAAGTTTGTAACTTTGTTATTATTATTTTTTATATTTTATATATGTTGAGGTGGTAATACTAAATTTACATTTGGCTCTCGAGCTCGTTCGAGCCTAACGAGCTGGCTCGCGAGCTTAACGAGCCGAGCCGAGCCAACCTTTTTGCTCGTTTTGCTAATGAGCTGAGCTGAGCCAGCTCGTTAACCTAATGAGCCAGGTCGAGCCGAGCCGAGCCGGCTCGAGCTGGCTCGGCGTCCAGCCCTACCTGTAGCCGATCCTAAATTTTTCGGTCCTCGGTTCCTTTCCGCCCTGCACTACGGGAAACCCCGGCTTTGCCGAGTGCTAAAACTTCGCCGAGCGCAATCTTACGGGCACTTGGCAAAGAAGCCGTTTGCCGAGTGCCTAAGGCCTAGCACTCGGCGATACAATGCTTTTGCCGAGTGCCGACACTCGGCAAATACAAGACACTCGACGAACTTGTTCTTTGCCGAGTGTCCCGAAACAACACTCGGTGAACAACATCACGTGCCACCCACGTGTAGTGAGGAACAGACGGCGCTTGGATGACGGGAGCCCTTTACCGAATGTTACTAACAGACACTCGGCGAAGAGCATCACGTGCCGGCCACGTGACCAACGAGACAGACGGCGCGTTGACGGCGGGACCTCTTCGCCGAGTGTGTCTAACGGACACTCGGAGAAGAGGACCTTCGCCGAGTGTGTCTAACGGACACTTGGCAAACTAAAAAAAGATTTCACCATGCCTCAATGCCGAGTGTTAGCTGGTGACACTCGGCAAACAATTACAAAAAAGTCCTCAACACCACGCCAAACTTTTTCTTCTCTCCATACACAACTCTTAGTACTTAACTTTCAAAGTTGGAATTTTTGTCTGTTAGCTATTTTTAAGTACTTTATTTAATTTCTAGTTTTTTTTCAAATAAGTCAAATTTGAACTGCAAGTGACTTAAATAATGAAATAAAGTGAGTTAAAAAATAATATTCATGCTACTTACTCCATTGTTAGTCCTTATCCATGAAATTAAATGGAATTATAAATATTTTATTGCCGATACATGACAATTAACCTGTGACCGTGTTGTTTAAAAATTATATAAAATGCAAAAAATGATTGAACAACATGAGAATTGTCTTGATATCATGTTTACATCCGTGAAAGGTTGTGGTAAAAAGCAGAGAAGGTTTCGAACAATATTTCATGTATGATCCTTACAAACCGGAGAATGTGGAAGTGCATCTAGGCACTTAATCTAAGTTTTGGTAATTAATGACAATGTAAATTTGGATATGATGCTTTGCATGAGTTGTGCAGGAATAAAATCAAAAGAAAAGAAAAGAAATGTGAAAGGAAGGTCCTCAATTCTTACTCGTATGGTGATGAAATCTATCGGAAGATCCGAACCTTGCATCGGAACTTCCATGACTTAGCCAGTTTTCAGAGTCCTTGCACAGTCGTCGGAACTTAGGCCGGAAGATCCGACCCACAAGTTCCGACGCGCTCTGTCTCTAATTCATTTTTCATCGGATGATCCGGACCATGCGTCCGATCTTTCTTGACTTAGCCATATTTCAGAGCGCATGTTTTCAAGGCAGCTTGTCGGAACTTCCATCGGAAGATCCGACCCAAAGTTCCGGGCGGCTCAGTCTCTAATATTTTTCCATCGGATGATCCTAACCATGTGTCGGAACTTACATCGGAACTTCCATCGGATCATCCGGCCCTTGTGTCGGAACTTTCCAGACCTAGCTATTGACGGCCATTACAACCCAGTTTTGACCGTCAACAATTCAGTGAAATGAGGATGATCATACCATGTTCCATGCATAAAAGTGTTTATACTGACAAATTTCACCAGTTTTGGATGAGTTATGGTTGCAGGATGAAACAGGTGAAACAAGGGCCAAACCTGGCACAGAGCCAGGCCGGCCAGCCTAGCCTAGGCCGACCGGCCTCCCCTGGCCAGGTCTGGCCATGTCACTGATCCAGAAGCTCAAGCAAACACCCAGGATGATCAAGCACCGTGCAATCAACGTCGGTTTGATCCAAGGACCCGAAAGGCTTAGAGTGAGAAACACATTGATTGAAGGGCCCACTTACCTCGGATTCTTGGATAGTCTCAACTAGACGCAACTATTACCGACCTCAGGAAGCAATCAGGAGCATCCACGACGAAGGCGGTGGCCAGGCCGGTCGGCCTGCCTGCTGCTGCCTCTTCACGCGACCATCTTTCGCGTAGAGGTTAAGCAGGCCAGTGGCGTGACGGTTACCGGTGCTACCGACCTTGGGATGCTATAAAACGCTGCCTTCTCTTCCATCTAAGACACACACCACACTTCTCAAGTCTTTACTTGAAGGGAGCTCTTGTATCTTTTCCATTTCTTAGACTAGGATTAGAGTTGGGAGTAGAGTCGAGTCAAGCTTAGCTCGGATCTTCGAAGTCTTCAGAGTTCTGGTAAAGCTCTTGTATCCTTTTCTTCTTTTGAAGAGTTTATCAAAGCAATACTATCTTATTCAGAGCTTAAGTTATCTTGCATATTTATCTCTTGCTCTTCTCTTAGAGTAAAGTTCTTAGCTCTTTTTAGAGTTAAGTTTTGTCCCCCTTTAGTTTTAGTGTAGGGTTTAGTTTTAGATCTACCGGGTTTTATCTCGCGGGTTTGCTCGCCTTGACCGGGCCGTAAGACGCCTTAGGGAAGACGGGGATTTCTCTTGACAGGCCTTAAGAGAAATCTTAATCATCGAGTGCAGAAGTGGTGTCTGGCTTGTTGATTAACTAGGAAGTGTGTTGCACCCCACGGAACTGCAGTGGTAAGCGGCAGGTGGTGACAGCCCTGTCCGTCCTTCGTAGTCCACCATGTTCGGGTGTATTCATAACAGTAGTGCTGAGCCCGGAGAACCCCCTCTCTCACCCCGTTCTGAGGTTCTCCCGTTCTAGCCGTCGAAGCGAGCTCTGTTCCCGGTATCTAAGCTAGGGTCTAGGCTAAGGCTAGAGTGCCTTTTGCTCTGAGTTAGAAAGAGTCTAGGTCCGGTCTCTCCCAACATCTTTCCTTTTCTCTAGAAATAGGTGCTCCGTGTGTCGCTGGTCTTTCAGACCTTCTATCCGGTCATTAACTTTACCATTATCCACCCAAACTTAGTGTTTGTGCCCCTAGGTTTGTGGCCTGATATTTCTGGCAAGATATATCATTTCATTCTTCAATACACTTTAACCATCTGCTTCCCTGCGGAAATATAAATACGATACCCTGGGATAACTCCCTAGGTGAAGTGCTACAACGAGATATATTCTGTGCGCTTGCAGAATTCATTTTGCATACAACGACATATATCTTCGCGCTCTTGAGCGTTGCTAAAAACGTGACGCTAAGGAATGCCAACAAGCATTTCTGGCGCCGTTGCGGGGGACGCAATTGGCTAAAGTTATTGTTGAATTATTTGATAATCTTTACAGATTTACCAAACTACTAACCTTAGTGACCTCACCATTGCAACATTCGTCTATTTTTTGATGTGTTTGCAGGGTAGTGCATGACTGGTTTCAACCTACCATCAAACTTTGATCCTAATCCAGAATGCATTGGAAGAGTAGTGCGCAAAAGGGTCGTACCTCCTCAAATTTCACTCAGCTCAAGTAACATTTTCGAGTCGTCATCCGACTCCGAGTCCGAACTAGACACAGGTTCATCGTATTCTTTGGCCCCAGACACAAAGCTTAACTTGTTTTGTAGGCATATTCCTCCGGTGGTTCTTCATGGTTGCTTGATAGTGGTTGTTCAAATCATATGATCGGAGAGAATAATATGTTCACCAAGCTACAAGAATATGACTCACCTATTGAAAGAATTACATTTGTTGATAATAATCATGGTGATGTGGTTGGTCAAGGTGACATTGCTATCTCAAATAATTCATCTCTTTCAAATGTTTATTTAGTTGATTCTTTGGGGTACAACTTGTTGTCGGTCTCACAACTTTGTGAGAAAGGCTACAATTGTCTCTTTACTAATGAGGGTGTGAGCATTCTTAGAAGGGAGGATTCCTCTATTGCTTTTACGGGTCAACTTAAGGGAAAGCTTTACTTGGTTGATTTCACAACCACTAAAGTGGAACCGAAGACTTGTTTAGTGGCAAAATCTAGCTTGGGTTGGCTTTGGCATCGCCGGCTAGCTCATGTTGGCATGAGAAACTTGGCCAAACTTCAAAAGGATGAACACATTCTAGGACTAACAAATGTTCTGTTTGAGAAAGATAGGTTGCGTAGCGCTTGTCAAGCCGGGAAACAAGTTGGTGCTCCTTATCCATCCAAGACTATATTGACTAGCTCTAGACCATTGAAGTTGATTCATATGGATTTATTTGGGCCAATTGCTTATATTAGTGTTGGTGGAAACAAATATGGTCTAGTGATTGTGGATGATTACTCAAGATTCACTTGGGTGTTTTTCTTAAGGGACAAGAGTGAAGCTCAAGGGATTATCAAGAAATTCATTAGAAGAGCTCAAAATTAATTTGAGTTGAAGATCAAGCATATGAGAAGTGACAATAGATCGGAGTTTAGGAATACAAATGTCGAAGAACTGCTTGATGAAGAAGGGATCAAGCATGAACTCTCCGCTCCTTATACTCCTCAACAAAATGGCATTATTGAGAGGAAGAACCGGACTTTGATTGAAATGGCAAGAACCATGCTTGATGAATACGAGACACCAGATATATTTTGGGCCGAGGCGGTTAACACGGCTTGCCATGCCTCTAATCGTCTCTTTCTAAACAAGTACTTGAGCAAGTCTCCATATGAAGCACTCACCGGTAACAAACCCAAAGTGCATTACTTTAGAGTTTTTGGATGCAAATGTTATATTCTTAACAAGAAAACCAAGAGCTCTAAATTTGCACCTAAAGTAGATGAAGGTTTCTTACTTGGTTATGGAACTCATGAGCATGCCTATCGTGTCTTCAACAAAATCTCCGGTTGTGTTGAGGTCACGGTAGACGTGAAATTTGACGAAACAAACAGCTCTCAAGTAGAGCAAGTTGAGAATGACTTTGTAGAAAATGAAGAGCCTCCAAGCCAATCTATTATGAGAATGGGTATAGGTGAAATGCGACCGCAAGAAGCTCAAGACAAAGATCAAGTTCCGGTGAATACAAGCATTGATCCATCATCATCAACAAGAGTTGAAGCACCAAGCTCTCTTCAAGATCAAGATCAAGTTCATGGTGACGATCATGATCATGGCAATGATCAAGGGGGAGTACATAGTGATGAAGCTCAAGTTGATGATTCTCATGACCAAGATGATGATGGATTCATTCAACGTCAATCAACATCTTCTCACCCAAGAGTTCATCAAAGTGTCCAACGGGATCATCCCGTTGATAACATCCTTGGGAGCATCCGAAGAGGGTAACTACTCGTTCACGTTTAGCAAATTTTTGTGCATGTTACTTGTTTGTTTCCTCTTTGGAACCTCGTAAGGTAGAAGATGCTCTTGGTGATGCGGATTGGATTGTGGCCATGGAAGAAGAGTTGAACAATTTCACAAGAAATGAAGTGTGGGAATTAGTTCCAAGGCCCAAGCAAAATGTGATTGGCACCAAGTGGGTTTTCCGGAACAAGCAAGATGAACATGGAATTGTCACAAGAAACAAGGCTAGATTGGTTGCTCAAGGCTACACTCAAATTGAAGGTCTAGACTTTTGGTGAAACTTATGCTCCGATGGCAAGGCTTGACTCCATTCGCATTCTTCTAGCCTATGCCGCCCATCATGATTTCAAGCTTGTCAAATGGATGTCAAGAGTGCATTCTTGAATGGGCCTCTCTTCGAGCTAGTGTATGTGGAGCAACCACCGGGATTTGAAGACCTTGACCACCCCGACTACGTGTACAAGCTCCATAAGGCCCTCTATGGGCTCAAGCAAGCTCCTAGAGCATTGTATGAATGCCTTAATGATTTTCTTCTCAAGAACGGATTTGTAATGGGCAAAGCTGATTCTACTCTCTTCACTCAAAAAGTAGACAAAGATTTATTTGTATGTCAGATATATGTTGATGATATCATCTTTGGTTCTACTAATGAAAAGTTTTGTGAGGAGTTTAGTAGGATCATGACCAAACGATTTGAGATGTCCATGATGGGTGAATTGAAGTTCTTTCTCGGATTTCAAATCAAGCAATTGAAGAAATGGAACCTTCATATGTCAAACCAAATATACAAGCGATATGCTCAAGAAATTTGACATGGCCGAGGCTAAAGCTATCAAAACTCCAATGCCGGTGAATGGACATCTTGATCTCAATGAAGAAGGAAAATCAGTTGATCAAAAGGTATATGGCTCCATGATTGGTTCTTTGCTTTACCTTTGTGCATCTAGGCCAGATATAATGCTTAGTGTGTGCATGTGTGCAAGATTTCATGCCAATCCTAAGGAATGTCATTGAATGGCCGTAAAGAGAATTTTTAGATATTTGGTGCATACTCCTAACCTTGGCTTGTGGTATCCCAAGGGCTCCACTTTTCATTTACTTGGCTATTCTGATTCGGATTATGCCAGTTTCAAGATAGATCGAAAGAGTACTACCGGGACTTGCCAATTTCTTGGTCGGTCTTTGGTGTCTTGGAGCTCTAAGAAACAAAATTCCGTTGCGCTATCCACCGCCGAGGCCGAGTATGTTGCGGCCGGTGCTTGTTGTGCCCAACTCCTATGGATGAGACAAACCTTGAGAGACTTTGGTTGTGAGTTCAAACATATACCACCCTTGTGTGACAATGAGAGTTCCATGAAGCTAGCCAACAACCCCGTCCAACACTCAAAAACCAAGCACATTGACATTAGACACCCTTTCCTTAGAGATCATGAAGCCAAAGGAGATATCGCTCTAAGCCATGTAGGTACCGAAAGTCAACTAGCCGATATCTTCACAAAGCCTCTTGATGAGCAAAGGTTTTGTTCTCTAAGAAGTGAGCTAAATATCTTGGATTCTCGTTACTTGGCTTGACATTTTGTACGCACATTGATTGTTGCCTAGACTAGATTTAAAATATCTTTTTGTGTGAGTTTTTTAAAATATTTGGATTTGTGATCGTTGGTCATTTCTTGTCTCAAATTGATCATTGTTATGTAATGATGATTGTGCCTGATCAATTTGGAGCAAGTGTTCTTATATGTCCGTAAGCTAAATCTGTCGAAATCATCGTTCGAATTTCATCTAAAAAATTTCTGATTTCCTGTCCATCGGATCATCCGACCCATGGTCGGATCATCCGGTCCATATCAGTCAGCCGGATCTTCCGGTGAACCCTATCCTGTCGGATCATCCGGCTCACCTTCGGATCATCCGACGAGTGCTTCAAGTATAAATATCGGGACTTAACCACTGGAACCCCAGTTCTTTCTTTTCTCTCTGTCGGCGCCCGCTCTCACCCCCACACAACCGCGCCTGGCGATTTCGTGATTCCACCAAGGGATTCGTGATCTTCAAGCTCCTTTGGACTCTCCAAGCATCGGAGGATCGATCCCCATCGAATCTTCCGAAGTTTTCGCGGGAAATCTCAAAGGTATTCTCATTCAAAATCCCTTTTGCCCTGATCTATCAATGTAGGAGGTTCTAGTGGATTTCCTTTGGTGAATCATCTTGAATACATGCCTAGAACATATGCCTAGAATCTTATCTTAGTTGGTGGGCTAGAACTTCGATTCCATGAACTTTAGGTTTTGCTCGGGCTCTATCGGATCATCCGACTATGCTTCGGAAGATCCGCCCGTTGGATCATCCGACGCACAGCTGGAAGATCCGACAAGACTGAGAGCATGACAATTCTTTCTAGACTTCCAATTTTGATTCGCCTATTGATCCTTGATCTCATATCTATCCAGATGGGTCGTACCAAGGTTCCTGGCAAGAAACCACCTTCCGCACCCTTGAAGAAGCACAATACTCAAGAAGAATCAGAGACCGAGTCCGATGAAGAGATTCGGGAGGTTGGGAAATCAAAGAGAGCTTCCAAAGGATCGTCTTCTAGGAGTGTACGTGGCAGGGGTGCCACTAAGGGATAGAGCAAGGAGCTCCGTACCTATAGTCGGTCAAAAACAAAGACTCCAAGAAGACAAGAAGGATCACTATACAATGACAACATTGATTTATCCTTTCTTGTTCAGAATATCATCAGTGTTTGGATCCCTAGCCTTGCTAATGATGATCCACCTTTGGTGAACTTCCGGTAGCGGCAAATAGCATGAAACCCTTAAGATTCAGTGAGCATGAGGACCCTAGATCTATTCCACACAAGCAATTCAAGGGGGATCCTTGGTTTTGGCTCCCACATCAGGCCGATTGGTACGAGTCCGTTATTTTGCATATAGGCCACATTTGTACACCCATGAATTGGGTGGATTGGAGCTACATGGATGGCATCACCGGTCCTCTTGAGCCAGTGATCAAGGATGTGCATGAGAGATGTGTGGAGATGGATGTAGACAAGATCATGAGCTTTCAGTGCCATTACAATGAAGAGATAGTGGCTCAATTCTATGCTACACTTTGGATTGATTAAGCTAGGGATGAGATGCATTGGACCACAAATGGCAAACGGTTCTCCGTGACTTTACATGAGTTTGACGGGATGTTTGGACATGCTGAAGAGACCGCTTATGCTCACACTAAGAATGATCATAGCAAAGTGGATCTTCACCGTGGCTTGGAGCTTGAGGAGACCAAGATGATTTTCATGTATGATGGTGATTATGGAGATGTTCAAATTGGTAAATATCATGGTCTCTCACCATTTTACAAATTGCTCAATCAACTCTTTAGAGGTGCCTTGTATCCTAGGGCCGGAGATGTGGATAATATCTCCAAGAGGGCCAAGAACTTGCTATTCGAAATGGCTCCCGGCAAACCCAAGTTCAAGGTTTTCAACTTTATTTGGAATGAAATCATCTATTGCTCACATGATGCTACTAGCAGATGCCACTACGCACCATATATCTTCCATATGATCAATAATGTGTGTGGTGTCAATATCTTGGCCGACCGAGTGCATACCCCATACCACTCTGCTCCGGGCAAGATCGCTCAACTCTTAAGCTCAAGAATAAAACTTATGTGCTGGTTCAAGCCCCAACTTCTCCATCTCATGGAGCTTCTTCTTCACATGCACCACATGCTCCATCCTTTTCATATGTTCCTCCACCTTCTAGTGGCACCGGGAAGAAAGGCAAGCTTGATTCTATTCTTCAGGGAGTCTTTGCTTGTTTCAACATGTGCAAACAAAATGCTCAAGACATTGTGAGACTCGGCAATATTTTGATGAAGAAATGCTTAAGTTTCATCGTAGGCAAAAGGCAATCATGACAAAGGTTGACCTTCCACATTCTCCCATTCGTGAGCCTAGAGAGTTTCCTCCACCCCCATCGTTCTATAATCCTTGGGAGGGAACTTCTCGAGGCTATACCTTTGGTGCTTCACAAGCTGAAGAAGAGGAGGAAGAGGATGAGGAAGAGGAAGACGAAGAAGATGAGGAAGAAGAAGCCGAGGAAGAGGAAGAGGAAGAGGACGATAAGGAGGACGACGACGAGGAGGAAGATGATGATGAAGACGATGAGTAGCTCCCCTTTTGGTCTTTGATGACAAAGGGGGAGTGAATTTGGGCTTTGGAGACCCCATTATCATCTTTTCCGCTTTATCTATCGTCATGTTTTAGTCATATGGACATGTAAGAACTTAATTTGTGATTTGTGTTATGCTTGATGTGTGCCAAGCGAGAACCTTTATTTGTAAGACTTAATCATGGTTGTGATGTTAGTGTGATGTTGAACTTTTGTTAAATTCATGGTTGTGATGCTTATGTGTGGTGAATTGTTATTTCTCATTTTTTATTGTTGTGGATATCTTGTCATATGCATCACGTTGATTTTATCACACTTATGCACATGTATGCAATGATTAAGGGTGAGTTCTTACATAAACATGAGCATAGGCATTTGAGGCCAATTAAGTTGAACATGCACATGTTTAGGGGGAGCTTTGCCAATTGTTTTCGGATGCAAAACATGAATTTTATTCCTATCTTGTGAGCCAAATTTGTGTTGTCATCAAGTACCAAAAAGGGGGAGATTGAAAGTGCATCTAGGCACTTAATCTAAGTTTTGGTAATTAATGACAATGTAAATTTGGATATGATGCTTTACATGAGTTGTCCAGGAATAAAATCAAAAGAAAATAAAAGAAAGGTAAAAGGAAGGTCCCCAATTCTTACTCGTATGGTGATGAAATCTATCGGAAGATCCGAACCTTGCATCGGA
This sequence comes from Urochloa ruziziensis, assembly GCA_015476505.1. Taxonomy (NCBI): domain Eukaryota; kingdom Viridiplantae; phylum Streptophyta; class Magnoliopsida; order Poales; family Poaceae; genus Urochloa; species Urochloa ruziziensis. The sequence goes on along the minus strand of CM027119.1, from coordinate 58,560,059 downwards.
ACTTCCATGACTTAGCCAGTTTTAGAGTCCTTGCACAGTCGTCGAAACTTAGGCCGGAAGATCTGTAACACCCCGCCCTCCAAAGCCGCACCGCCCAGCCCTTCCGAGGGGCGGGCACGCGTACACATAGCACCCTTCTTACACTTTCGTCCTCGCTTCGTGTAAAAGGGTTAACCCGAGGGTGCTATGGCTGGGGGACAAAGTCTTATAAGTTGGCTCCACCCTTGCTCAACTAGCAATGTGGTACTAAACTCGCGCACACCGCGCTAACAGGCCACTACTGGGCCGAAACAATTGGGCCGGGTGTGACAAGATCCGACCCAGAAGTTCCAGCGCGCTCTGTCTCTAATTCATTTTTCATCGGATGATCCGGACCATGCGTCGGGTCTTTCTTGACTTAGCCATATTTCAGAGCGCATGTTTTCAAGAGTTTGTCGGAACTTCTATCAGGAAGATCCGACCCAAAGTTCCGAGCGGCTCAGTCTCTAATATTTTTCCATCGGATGATCCTAACCTTGTGTCGGAACTTACATCGGAACTTCCATCGGATCATCCGGCCCTTGTATCGGAACTTTCCAGACTTAGCCATATTTCTGTGTTTCAGCCTTATGAAATTCAAATTTCGGATGATCCGACACACCATCGGATGATCCGGTACCCCTTCGCAGAACACATAATGGCTAATTTTTGAGGGTTGGGTATTTATACCCCCTCACCCCCCTCATTCATTGTTGCTGCCTCCACGACCAAACACACTCCAAAAGCATTCATTGCACTCCTCTACTCCCACCTAAAGCTTGATTCACCTAGGGTTTGAGTGAGAGAGAAAGATTAAGTGTGTGACCTTTGAGCACTTGTGAGCTTTTCCTTGTTCATCTTAAGAAGCACTTGAAGCAAGCTTGATTCGTCGATCCACGTTTGTTACTCTTGGAGCATTGCTCCTTGACGGTTAGGCGTCGCTGGTAACTCCCATTCCTTTGTGGTTTGAGCACCGGAAGTTTGTATTTCCCATCTCTTTGTGAGATTGATAGTAAGTGACTCAATCTTCCTTTGTGGTTGATTGAGGGAGGCAAGGGGTTAGTGACAACCCGGCTCTTTATGAACCCCTCAACGGGGACGTAGCTCCTTGGTGGACTGAACCTTGGTAACAAATCCCGTGTCTTTGTTCTTACTATTGTTCTTGTTGTTCATCACCTTATTTGTGCCCGATCTATGTGCTTGGTGTTGTTTGACCTTAGAGATCATATTTAGGTGCTTATTTACTTCATCTAGCAGCTTTGTATTCAAAGGGAATCTTGAATAGCTTGTTAGAATTTGAATCTCAAATTTAGTTATCCCTCTATGTCGGAAGATCCTACACAGTGTCAGATCTTCCGGGGTTCGGAAGATCCGAAACTGCGTCGGATCATCCGACCATCTGACATTTTCGTGAAGAATTTTCAGGATTTTTAACAGGCCCTATTCACACCCTCCCCCTCTAGGCCTAGTGTTGGTCCTTTCAGAATGTCCGAAGAAGATTTGGATAGTTGAGAAAGATTCAATTACATTTGTGACCAAATTGAAAGTTGGAATAGAATTTATATTCATAATCTTTTGTATAGGCAATATACAACATGGTTTAGTTAAGCTTAAATTTTGTAATTGTTTGAAACAGTTTGATATTTTTATCTATTAATTGCGATTAAAAAATTTGTAAGTGTGGCATGAAATAACGCATGCGGCTTTGCCGAGTGTCAGAGGGTCTTTGCCGAGTGTCAGCGATCCGACGCCACGGCAAAGGGAGGGTGTTTGTCGAGTGCCAGATCTCGGGCACTCGGCAAACAAGGGGGTAATGTCTCCCACTCAGCCGCTCACAGACACACACTTCACACACACACGCACACAGCTCACACACACCGCGCCGCCTCACCACCATCGCGCCGCCGCACCATCTCCCCACTGCTGCCGCCGCACCTCCGCGCCGCCACCACCTCCCCGCGCCGCTGCCTTACCCCCCTCCCCCCGCGCCGCCGCCGACTGCCCGTGCCTCCACCTCTCCGTGCACCGCCGCCACCACCGCCCCACTCCGTGCCGCCGCCACCTCCTAGCGCCGCCGCCGCACCACCGCCCCACTCCGCATCGCCGCCACCTCCCAGCGCCGCCACGCCCCAGCGCCGCAGCCGGCCACGCCTCGCCCTGCTGCCGGCCAGACGCGCCTCATCCCGCCGCCAACGTGCCCCTGCCCGCGCCGTTCCCGTGCCCGCATGCCCCTGCCCGCGCTGTCCCCGCTGGCGGCGTGCCCCTGCCAACGCCATTCCCGCGCCGGCGTGCCCCTGCCCGCACCGTTCCTGGCCCTGGCGGGCGCGCCGGCGCCGTCTCTGGGCGGGTAGCCTCGCCCCGCCGCCGCACGGCCCGTCATTGCCATTCCTCGCTGCCGGCGCGCGTCCCCGCGCTGGCGTGCCCCTGCCCGCGCCGTTCCCAGCCCCGGCGGGCGCGTCGGCGCCGTCCCCGGGCGGGTAGCTTCGCGTCGACGCCGTCCCGGGATACATTTCATGTATTTTTCATATTGATTGAATTAGATATTGAATTATTATGAAATTGATTTAGTGGATAGATATGAATTTGATATCGCAGTAGATATTGAATTTTAGATGATTGAGTTGAATTTGGTGAGTGACTGCAGATGCATGTGTATGTGGTTGGTTCATGTCATCATTATAGGTCCTTTCTTGTGTATGTGGTTGTCGGCCATCGTGCCGCTTTTTTTTTTGCAGGTTTTGAAAACCTCACAGTGCACGGGAGGTGCTGTCGAAATTTTTATATATTTACCTGTTTGCCTTTTTTTTGCAGGAGCAGCTTTCTCGACCTCTTGCTACACCGCTGACCTCGTGTACGTCTTCGTCGACCCGCTCGACCTGCTGCGCTGCGATGCCACCGGCTTCGTGTACGCCTTGTCGACCTGTTGCTCCGCCGAGGGGCCGTGTACGCCTTCGACGACCCTTCTAGGCCTTCCTCAGCTCGGCTTCGTCGTCCTTGTACTTGGTGAGCACATCTTCCCTTCCTTTTCATTCATGTTTGTAGGTCACGTAACCAAGTTAGGTGTCTCCCGATCGAAAGAGATACGGCTTGAAAAATGCAGATATTTGCATATGTGTGACCGTATCTCTTTTGAATTGTCCACGTTTTTTGGACAGCCGGAGGATGTGTAGATGGGTTTAGTTTTCATGTACTGCTCTTATCCGAGACAGAGTTTCAGGCATCACCTCCCATCGTTCTCCGATACACAATCTCCTTGCCAGGACGTTTATTTGGAGAACAGCGGCGAGGTGCTGCCGAAATTCTGTCTTGGATAGGAGTAGAGCATGGAAACTAACCCCATCTACACATCCTCGGGTGGGATTAGGACCTATCCTTACCTATTAGAGTATGATACCCATTCCGGTAGATGCAAGTGAGTTTGACACGTCTCGGTGATCTGTTAGAGGATGGACGACCGTGAGTGGATGTACACGGGCTTTGCTGACAAAACACCTGAATGGATTAGCAAGACAGAAGATTTTGTGAACCAAGATTTTGCATTTGCCAAGACTACACGTGCTTTCTGTCCATGTGTGAACTGTGCAAACCGTAAACGACAAACAAAGACCACCATGAGCAAACATCTCACCAGGATAGGATTTACGCCAGACTATACCTGGTGGACCTGCCATGGCGAGACCCAGCGTGTGAGAGACGATGTCGTGAGACAACGCATCGAGGAGTTTGATGTTGATGCCGGGGTTGCAGACATGTTGAATGACTATGATGAAGCACGTACGGAGGATGAGCGGGAGCCAAGTGCGAAGGCTTATTACGAAATGTTGTCTGCGGCCCAAAAACCCCTTCATGATCGTATCACTATGTCGCAACTTGATGCCATTGCTCGCCTGTTAGCTATAAAGTCCTAGTTTAGCCACAGTCGAGAAGCCTTTGATGTAATGTTGCAAGTTGTTGGCAAACTACTTCCTGAGGGACACATTCTGCCGAAGAGCATGTATGAGGCAAAGAAACTCCTTCAGTGCACTTAAGATGTCCATATGAGCAGATACATTATTGTGAGAAAGGATGCGTCTTATTTAGGAAAGAACATGAGAATGCAAAGAGATGTCCACAGTGCAAGTCGTCCAGGTTCGTGGAGGTAGACTCTGTGGATGGCACTAAGAAGCAAACCACAATCCCCGTGAAGATCATACGGTACCTTCCTTTTATACCGAGGATCCAACAACAGTACATGAGTGAGGAATCCGCGAAACAAATGACATGGCACAAAAATGGGCGTCGATACAATCCTGACAAGCTGGTACATTCATCTGATGGTGAATCATGGAGAACCTTTGATGAGATTCATAGTCTGAAAGCTACGGAGGCGCGTAATGTACGTGTTGCCCTAGCAACAGATGGGTTCAATCTATATGGGTTGTCTTCTGCCCCCATACACATGTTGGCCCGTGTTTGTTATCCCTCTCAATCACCCCCCCCCGACGTCCTCTTTCAACGACAAAACATTTTCTTATCATTAATTATTCTGGAACACCCGGGGAAAAATATGAGTGTATACATGCAGCCTCTGATTGATGAATTGGAACATGCTTGGAAGGAAGGGGTATGGACATACGACCGAGCTACAAAGACGAACTTCACAATGCATGTTTGGTACATGTACTCATTGCATGACATGTCGGCGTATGGGTTATTCTGTGCGTGGTGTGTTCATGGGAAGTTCCAGTGCCCAGTGTGCAAGGCAGCTTTTAGGTGGCTTTGGTTGATCAAGGGTGGCAAATTTTCTTCGTTCGACAAACATCGTCAATTCCTCCCTCTTGAGCATTCATTCAGACGAGACACCAAGAACTTTACGAAAGGTGTCGTTGTTGAGAAACCTCCACCACATATCATGACAGGTGTCGAGATTCGTGTTGAACTAGACGCTCTCAAGTTCGATAATGGGAAAAGATGCTTTCGTGGGATATGGTGAGCAACATGCGTGGACCGCTGCACACGTCCTCGTGCAGACACTTCAGGTTATTTCTATTTTTTCGTTACTCGTTTATTTTTACATACCTTTACTTTGCATTCTAACATTTTGATGGCATATTCTAGGCCCAGGTGGAAGAAGAGAGGAGGGAAAGGGAGGAGATGGAGGCGCAGTGGGAGGCCGAGCGGGAGCAATCGGAGCGGGCGGAGCGGACGAGGCAGCAGCAGGCTGAGGAGGCCAAGCGGGCGAGGCAGCAGCAGATGGTGGGTTGGCACACGTGGTTCAGTACTATGGCAGTGCAGATGGGGCAAGCTCCGCCACCGTTCACACTGGTTCCTCCGCCGATGGCAGCACCTCCTACATCATATTCTCCTGTGAGTTACCTGACAAAGTTTTATTTCAACCTTAGACAACGTAATTTTTCACCATTGACAACCTTAGAAAACTTAGCTAGTCAACTTTAGACGATCAAAACACATTTACTTTGTTTCTGTTTTATCACTTGTTTCACACATGCAATCTGCTATCCTTTGTGTAGAATTTTGCTGGATCAGCGGCGGCGTTGAGTGAGGGGCCTCCGGATGATGACCTGGCGGTTCGGTTAGGCCGCCAACTGTTTGCACCCAACCAACACCTCCTTAGTGATTTGTGGATTGCTAGACAATGTTTATGCTTGTGAACGAACATACATTGGTTGTGAACGTACTTTGGTTGTGAACCAGTGAACTTGTGTTGTCGAAATGCCTGTGATGCTTCATATGGATTAATGGTTATGGATATTATCTATATACGCTGCCTGTAATGCTTATTGTGATTTATATGAACTGCCTGTAATGTTTGTTGAGCATGGGTATGTTATATGCGACCGAACAAATAAAACAGGGGGAGGGCTGCTGCTTTGCCGAGTGTATTTGCATGCACACTCGGCAAAGGTACAGTTTCTATTACTTTCTGTCATTTTTTGCCGAGTGTTTGCATCTTTGCCGAGTGTCATGGCAAATACACTCGGCAAAGGCTCGTGATCCGACACTCGGCAAACAGCGCCGTCACGGACGCCGCCACGTCATCACACGGCGACGGCGCGTGGCGGGCCGTTAGTTCACTTTATTTTGCCGAGTGTAGGCCTAGGCACTCGGCAAACCCTTTGCCGAGTGACCGAAATATGACACTCGGCAAAGAAGCTCTTTGTCGAGTTTATAGTCGCCTAGTGTTTTTTGGCCTTCGCCAAGTGTCCTAGACACTCTGGCAACTCCAGGCCTTCCCGTAGTGCTGTGCGACTGTGGTAGTCTCGTTGCGGCGGCACATTTGTCAATGGCATTTAATTTTTTGGTGCAAATAAAGGGAAAAAATCACTTGTCTGGTTTACACATTTGTCCGAGTCACTAGAAAACAAAATTATACACACGAATAATTGACTTTAAGTCGGAACCTAGTATCCTTAGTCTCCACTAAAGTTAATATGAAGAGTATTAAACAAGATATACTTTGTAGCCAAAAGGATAACAGGATAACGACGGGAGAGGTTGTTGCCGTGTAGATATCTTTGTATCTTGTTAATCTGTTGTAAAATCTTATCTACCTAGGATTAGTTAGTATCGGCAACAACCTTCCTGGAGTGTTCCGCAAGATGCAAGCCATGCTATTGCTGTCAATAAAAATCAACACGCAGGCGGCAGCGTACTGCACGCTTCGAGCACCTCTGAATTCTTTCAAAGAGCATAGAATAATATTAATGGGTAAACCAAATATATTTTGATTTTTTTTTTTTGCAATCATGCCTTATTAACACGTTTTTCATTAGGAGGATGATTTCTATATTTGTTTCAACATATATGTTTTAATACTAATTTCAATCAGTGAAGAAAATATTGAAAACATTTTACTATACGATTTATTGATCCGTGTAGAATCAATTTGGCATAGATGTTAATAATAACCTATTTTTCGGTGTAGAAATATAAGTGCACATCATAAAATTAATAGCATACAATAATCTCTACGAAAGGAGCAGCCAAATGCCAAAACACTTGTCGTCCGGCCGGCGCAAACGAAATCACATTAAATTCGATCCCAGCAGCAGCACAGTCGATGCACGTTGATCGATCCCGGCCGGCCGGTCGGTAGTCCTTGATTATTCTGGCCAGCAGATGATTTATTAGCATCTGGCGCCAGCAGCAGCCGTGCAGCAGCCGCCGCATGTTCGCCGATACAGCGCAGTAGAAATAATAACTACCCCGGCGGGTCATGGCGCGGTATAGCTGCTACTGCGGCGCAGCGCGCCAGCCAGTGTCATTCACGATGAGGCCAGCACGGAAGCAGGGGCACTGAGCCGATACCGCGAGCTCAGAAACAACTTATAACTTTCTTTGGACGCGCATCTGGAGACCACAGGATCAAGCATGGGATAGCCCTAGAGTTCATCTATGGACGCGCCCGTCTATCTAATCGACCAACCGCGCGTGCATAGATCAAGGTATTGTTCAATTCGTCGCATACGAGATAGCTAGACCAGTCTTGTCCCGAGAGCGACCTCATGGTATCGACCGGTCGGCACCCAATGAAGACGCCTCAAGTGAAATTTTGAAGAATTTATTCCTGCACAGAAAATTGCATATGGTTCACTTAGGGGGTGTAAACCGCGAATGATAGGTTTCATCTGAGATGAAGACGCCTCAAGTGAAATTTACATTTACTGGTCATGAGTGTCTACGTACATGTAATGATGTACACATGCACACTCGTAGCTTTCGTCTGAGATGAACACACAGGCGTTTGGCAAATCGGAATTGAAATAATAGGCGGGATACGATCGAAAATGATGAACGTGTTTACTTTTTTCCCTTGTTTGGTTTATGTGTTTGGGAAAAGAATATAGTTTAGGTTAAGCATATGTTGATCTCATATATATCCCTCATTCCTATCTCACTAGGGGGTGGGTTATGAGGCAGGAAATGTGTTGACATATGTAAACTTACTAAATTGCCATTTGTTATGTTTTTCTCATTGGCTCTTTATTTATTTTAAAAGGGCTATTGTAGTCATTATAATTCATTTGTGTATTCCTAACGCCTCCTACACATACCAAACAAAGGAATAGGATAAAAACTAAGTATCCCTATCTCATACCCATCATCTTTTATCCAACTTCATTTTCATTTTCAGCGCGTGCAACAACACAGCGACAACTAGCTGCTAGCTTAAATGGTACGTTGTGCATTCAGTATTTCCGGCCTTCTCTACCGAAGTGCTAGAGATTTTGTTCTTGACTAACTTCAGGCTTCAGCAAGTACAAAAACCACTACTACAAAAATCATTTTCGGAGACGGTTTTTTTCATTAACGGAGGCGGTTTTTGCAACCGTCTCTGAGCTGGGGTCTCTGTTAATCGGGCATTAACGAAGGCGGATTTTCAACCGTCTCCGTTAATGGTATTAACGGAGGCGGATTTTCAACTGTCTCCGTTAATGTTACAATAACCGCCTCCGTTAATCGTTCCAGACGAAAATAAAAATGCCAAAAAAAATTACAATTTTTTTTTAATTGAGGGAGGCCCCCACTAGCGAGCCACTTGTCACACTATTTATCACACTTTTTTTTGTGGAAATTTGACACTATGCAGCTGACGGGATTCGAACCCACAACCTCTATCTTACGCGTGCCTCGCTCTACCACTACACCACACTCTCTCATGTGTCCATGCTTTGTTTTGATTCCTATCATATTATACAAAACCAAGTGTAAATTGTGTTTTTAAAGTTTTAAACGAAGTCAAATAAAAAAGTTGTCAAATACTGAGTTTTTTAACTTTTCGAGATCTACAACTTTCATATAGGTCATTTCTCCATCTGAGGTCTTTTGCGAAATTTGAATTTCAAATTTGAGAACATTCAAATATATTTTTCGTGGACAAAATAATTTCAAATGGAAAAGTTGCAAACTACAAAGTTTCTTAACTTTTTGAGATCTACAACTTTCATGTTGGTCATTTCTATATCCAAGATCGTTTGAAAAATTTAAATTTAAAATTTGAGAATGGATTTACGGAGGCGATTACATTCATTTTAGGAGGCGGTAACATTTTACCGTCTCTTAAAATCGATTAACGGAGGCGGTTTTTGTAACACAACCGTCTCCGTTAATGGTCGATTAACGGAGACGGTTGTGTTACAATAACCGCCTCCGTTAATCTATTTTAGGAGACGGTAAAATGTTACCGCATCTGAAAATGAATGTAACCGCCTCCGTTAATCACTCCCATTAACTGAGACGGATATTTTTTGTAAATGTCTCGGAAAATGTTTTGGCGTCTCCTAAAATGTTTTTTGTAGTAGTGAACTTAAGGTTAAAGAAATTTCAGGATGTGCGTCCTTGTATTTCTTTGACCTTCAAAGACAATGATCATGTGTGTGTTCTGTGTCATCAAGCCTCGGAAACAATGGAGACCACCTGCCGGTGACATGCCCATACAGCAGGGAAGTCTGGTTGCGCCTGCTGCAACCATGCATGGGGACTTCAATTTCTGTCACCGGACGGGCAAGACATCCACTTCATCTCTTGTTGGGTTACATCTCGTAAGAGTCTGCCAAAACCTTTGAGATGTTCTTTTGATTCGGTGGTTCTTCTGGTGGCATGGAGCTGAGGGTTTGGAAGAAGGAGCAAAATGCAAGATTGTTCGACAGAGCAGTATTTATGCCCTGGGCGCTTCCGCGCTTATGGAGGACGTTAGAGTACTTTGGATGGATGCTGGGTTTATCAAAATGTCGGCTGTTAATAGTGCTTTAGCTAGTTCCTCTGGGTCACGCAATGATATGCATGTAATAGCAAACTAGATTGCTCCGGTTCTCACTCTCTTTCTTCCTCTTAATGAAATACGTACTAAGGTACGTTATCTTAAAAAGTGCATAGATCTAACAACCCACCCATCTCTATTCTCTTTAACATTTTATTTTTCCTTTCAGTTACCTTCCAAAATCATTAGACCTACATCTAACAGCCCACGCTTCTCTTTTCTTTCTACTCCTCACGCTCCATCTTCCTTGCGTGACTCCCCATGCCGTCACCTCCTCCGGCGTCACTCCGCCTCCTCCCTAAGCTATTTTGTTTGGCCAAAACTCCCCTGCTGCCTCCACCGCCCACTGGGATCCCCAGCAGCCAGGCTCTAGCAACACCCTCATCGATTATCACCTCCGCTCCGTTGCCATCTCTCCCACCACCAGCCAGCAAGCCGCCCCGGAGGTCCATCTATAATCGGGCACTGAGCTAAGCCCACCAACATTGAACACGCCTCAAAAACCTAACCCCAATTCCCCATTCCCATTAAGTTTTTAATACAAATTTTGGTGATTAGTGGATAGACAAATTTTAAAATCGATTGATGGGAAGTAAATCTCAAGTATATCCGGCAAAAAAGGACTTCTCTCTCCAAAACAAACCAGGAAAGTTTTGTTTGCTGGTTTAATTTATTATTTGAACGACTATACAGGTGATGTATTATTCTGGTATATATGCTATTTGACCAACTCATGTCAGTCGTCTCAAACTGGTCTTTCGTATCTACACTTCAAATTCCAATGGGACTTGCTAGCGCCCGGACGTCCGGCCGAGCAGCTTTCGTTGGACGGTGACGTGGAGCGATCTCGTCCAAGTATTTATCCTCAGCTCAAAACGTTACCTCCCTCATCCGATTCCACCAACTGCTTGCATCTCTCTGCTATCTTCACTTCCCACACATTAGAGACCACCGACGACGATCTTCACATAGGGTGGCGAGCGAGCGAGACCGGCAGTGAGCTCCGCATGGGGCAGCAGCAGTAGCAGCGAGCCACGTGCCCTCGCAGTGGCAAGCTACACATGGGGGCGGCGGCGAGCGACACCGGCGGCGAGCCCCGTGCCCTCGCGGTGGCGAGCGAGACCACGGCGGCGAGCTCCGCATGTGGCGGAGCCGAGCGACACCAGCGGCGAGCCCCGTGCCCTCACAACGGCGAGCAAGACCGACGGCGAGCCCCGTGCCTCGCAACAACGTGCAAGGCGGGCGGCGAGCACCACGTGGGGGCAGTGGCATGTAAGGCCGCCGGCAAGCTGGGCGGTGGCACGGGGGGACTGCAGGAAGGAGCTCCGGCGTGGCAGCGAGAGCTCCGTGGAAAGGCGGTGGAGGTGGCTCGAGGTAGAAGAAGACCTCTGTTTTTATGCTTCTCGACTCCATGTTGCAGTAGGTACCCTACAATGTTGGAATAGATTTGTTTGGATGTTGCAAGGGTTGATTTGAGATGATGAGGTGGGGGAATCGTACGTGTTGCAATATTACGAGTCCCAGTATCGATTTCGAGCGGTCCAAGAATAATTCCACCGCAACATCGCCTCCGTGTTGCATGGAACATTGCAACACCTAAAGTTTTTTTGCAACATCTAAAAAGTGCATTCACAACATTAAGAATGCGCGATTGCAACATGAAAACTTTATATTTGCAACATCGGGAATGCGTACAGAAATGTCATCGAATACCATCGATCGAACGTCATCCGATGAATAAAATTCCCGCCGCAACATCGGGTAATGTTGCATGAAACATGTAAACTTTTTTGCAACATTTAAAAAGTGCATTCGCAACATTAAGAATGTGTGATTGCAACATGAAAAGTTTATATTAGCAACATCGGGAATGCGTACAGAAATGTCATCGAATACCATCGATCGAACGTTCAGATCTACTTTTGCAACATGCGTGTGAAACGTATGCAACATTCGTAACATTCAGATCTACTTTTTGCAACATTCGCATAAAACAATTGCAACATTATTCTGAAACATATGAACCACGTGGAACATACACATGCAACATGCAGCAAACCCTAACAAAACAGAGTAGAACTGCACAGGTGGACGGAGTAGGAAGAGAATGGCGAGCAGGGAGCTCGTCGCCGGGGGAACCACTCGCGAGAGCAATGGCGCGCGGGACGCCACTCCCCCACGGCCGGCGGCGGGTCTCGTGGGCGGCGAGGACATGGGCGCGGACCGCCGCTCCCCCATGGTCAGCGACAGAGCTCGCCGGTGGCAAAGACATGGCGTGGGCCGCTGCCGGCCATGGGAGAGGCAGCGGCGGAGCTAGCCGGCGGCATAGATATGGCGTGGGCCGCCGCCAGCCATGGGAGAGGAAGAGGAGCGTGCCACCGTCCATGAGGGATCCTGTGCGATGCTGGTGGAGTGAACGGCGGCGCGGCGTCGGCGGCAGCAAGCGGGCGCGAGGTCGGGCAGGGGCGCGCCGGCGTCGGCAGCAAGGCTGCGGCTCATCAAGCTGTGAGAAGAAACGAAAAAAATGGAGATGGATGTGATTGAACGGGGAGAGAGAGGGGAGGCGGAGGCAGTGCTACGAGCGTGGGGGGCTGCGTGTAAAGCGCGAAGTGGGCTTTAAAACCGTCCGACGCGCGTCGCACGTAAGATGCCAAGCATTACCGAATTCCAATTGGACGTACAATCAACCAACAAAATGTCCTTCCAACTCCCAACGCCCTAGGCCAAAAGCTTATAACCCTAATGTCCAGCCGGCCGGCACTATAAAAGGCAGAACCCCAGATGCCACACTAACACGCGCATGACCAAAAGCGCATCTGTCCGTTTTCCACTTCAGGAGTTCAGGTAGGCCGTGACCACCAGCGAATGACTGAGTAGTACAATGGACGACCTGCTGCTCTCCCCATGCTCCTCCTTCTCCCCGCCCTCACCGCCGTCCTTCTTCTCCAATGCCGGCCACCCGATCATCGAGTTCGCCTCCTGCGAGGTCCCCGAGCAATGGCTGCTCGGTGACGTCGTCGTCGCCAAGAACGAGAGCTACAACGACGTGGACGAGCTCTGGCCTGTGGGGAGCACCCTCTGTCTAGAGCCTGCAGAGCTCTCCAGCCAGCCGCCGCCTCCTCCTCCTCCTGAGCTGGCGCCGCCGCCGCCGGAGTCGAGGAGCGTAGTCACGGTCCCGGCGGCGCAGCACCCGGGGAAGCGGCGGGGCAGCAAGCCCGGGCCCCACAGGCCGGAGGGCCCCATCGTCAGCCACACGGAGGCCGAGCGGCAGCGCCGGGAGAAGCTGAACCGCCGCTTCTGCGAGCTCCGCGCCGCCGTGCCGACCGTATCGCGCATGGACAAGGCCTCCCTCCTCGCCGACGCCGTCGCCTACATCGCCGAGCTCCGCGCCCGCGTCGCGCGGCTCGAGGCCGAGTCCAAGCGCGCCGCTGCCGCGAGGTGGCCGGAGCCCATGGTGGTGTCGCGCGGCGGCCCGCAGGGCGGAGCCGCCGCCGCCGCCGCCGAGACGGTGGAGGTGCGGATGCTGGGGCCGTACGCGGCGTCGGTGCGCGCGACGAGCGCGGCGCCGCACGCGGCGGCGCGGTTGATGGGCGCGCTCCGGTCGCTGGAGCTGCACGTCCAGCTCGCCTGCGTCACGCGCGTGCACGGCGTGACCGTGCAGGAGGTCGTCGTCGACGTGCCCGCCCAGCTTCAGGACGACGGCGACGGCCTCCGCGCTGCGCTGCTCCAGATGCTGCTGTAAAGCCGCTACGCAGCAGCTACTCCTTGCCGTCCATCCGTTCTGAAATGGAGCGGATCGTCAGGGTGCTCACTAGCTACAGCTGCTCAAAGGAGTCAAGGGCCAGTAAGGCAAAACAGAAGCATGCACGCAAATGGTGGTACGTGCACAATAACGATCGACCAAGGTCCAAGGTGTACGTATATGTGCATGTCAACATGTGTAGTAGTCCGGGTCCTGTTTGGTGGGAGCATTTATTTGTTCGGTTGTTCGATTGCATCAGTAACTAATCCTGTTTTTCTCTTTTGAGAATGTGTGACCAACTGGCGATGTTTTTTTCATTGAAAAGAAGATAATTAAAAAGACTCAACTTTTTTTTATAAAGAAAACTCAACTTTGGGAGAGTCCCAAAAGTGCAGTTACAAGATCCGCCAAAACAGTGACAAATAAACGAAACAATAAAACAGAAAAGAACTCCACAAGACCACAACAGCACCACCTAAAGGACCTACTCCCTCCGTCCCAAAAAAACAAGTCGTTTTGTGATTCAAAATCTGTCCCCTAAAACAAGTCATTTTACTCGATTTGGCATGCCAGTTCGCGTGTGCATGTAGCCATGCAATAGTCGGTTAGCACCAAATCAGGCAGAAAGATAGGAGCAATGAAGGTCATTTATATTTTTTTAATCTGTCCTAAAACATCTAGAATGACTTGTTTTTTGGGACGGAGGGAGTAAGATGATAAAAACATGCAATAAAGCCATACAACAAGAATGCCCGCATGCGACACGTCACATTGCCTACAACACAGAGCCAATGGAGGAAGAGTGTGAAGGTCCTGCAAGATGGTGCCTGCGAGGAAGAAGTGACATCAACGCTGCCATCGTTCGTCCACCCATGAAAGCGACTACAACGAGCAATCCAAGAAAATGTTGCAGGGCACAAATGGTAAAAGGAGGCCCTTCCCTACAAAGTGACGGTGACGGCGATCACGGCCATCATAGCGGATGATGCAATGATGACAAGACTGGATCCAAGAGGAGGACAACGACCACGATGACCGAAAGGAGGGGCGGCGGCGGGTTACTGACCGCAAAAGGAGCGACCGCCCCAAACCCGGAGAAAGACCCGAGGCAGGAGTTGCAGGTCCGACGGACGAATAACCAAAGTAGTTCGCTTCGAACGATGACGGGTGATCTCGGGTAGGGCTGGGGCAGTGGCACGAGGAATCCTGAGTAGCGTGAGGACCTGAAGCCCCAAGCCTCAGGCGCCTGGCCCTGAGAGACCCAGGCGGCACGAGGACCCTTGCGCCAAGCGGCCCATATCGGAGGAGAGGAGGAGGGAAGGGCCGCCACCACCGCACTCTCGCAGACCCACCGACGGGGTGACGGCAGTGGCTGATGGAGCCCAACGGGAGGGGATACTGCAGTAATGGGAGAGGCCCCATGAACCCAAGAAGGAGCGGATTTGGGCTAGGGGGCGTCACACAGCAACCAACGGTTAGGGTGAGGGGCGACCTAGGGTTAGGGCATTGGTGGAGCGGGAAAGGAGGAGTGCGCAAAGCCGACTTCGGCCCACCACTAACCGCCGCCGTCGCCCACGCCGACAGCGATGACGGTCACCGGAGCTAGTTTTTGCTGAGCGGTAGTGCCGTGCCGTGCCGTGCTGGGCGACCCACCACAGCCCGACAAGTGGGCTCGTTCGGCACGGGCCCAATAGCCTTCGTGCTGGGCTGTGTTCGTGTCGGGCAAAAAAGCCATGCTTTGGATTAGCCCAATCTCCGTTTAGACATTTCTCGTTTCCCTAATCCCAACCCGCGTCGACGTTGCGTGGTGGCACTGGTTCAACGGCATATGCATAGATGGCGGCGATGCGGTTTTTCGAAGCTGCTCATCAGGAAAATTTACTAGTGCGTACAAGCAGCGACTGCTGGAGATATTGTACTAGTATTGAAGACGCTGATCATTAGGCACTGTCAGGAAAATCTCCTAAGAGCAGCATATCAAGAGTCTTTCTAAAATTCACTGTCTAAATCATCATTTAGAGAGACATTTGCATAAAAATTGTTTTCTATATCTTCATGTTTTCCAACAGCTTTTCTATATCTTGCATGCACTCTAGAGATCGAGCTATTCTCATTTCTATATTTTGCTAGCGAGAAATCCGGAATAGAGAGTGGCTATGTTTGAATAACAAAATAGAGATGCTGTTGTAAGGTATCCTTTTAGTCAAAATCTCTAAAACTAGCAATTAGAAAGGATTTAGAGAGTCTCTTGGAGTTGCTCTAATGCTAATTTTCTTATCCGCCAACCATCAAGCAAGCAAACTTTTTTCTTTGCCCGCTGTTTTTCTGGCTTTTTTTAGGCCATACAATACAGACGCAGACGCTCAAAAACATGCATGCACACTCGCCTCTACAAACACACACACCCTGCCTCTATGAGCACCTCTGAAAGACTGAACCGGCAAATTCTCGAGATTGATGATGAAGTCGTCACTGACACCTCGCTGTTGACGGGCACGTCACCTACCACTGAAAGAATAACGCCGGTTAAATCCTGCAATAAATCCAGGAAAATGCGAGCATCAATGTCAAGTCGATGACTTATTCTATTTCTGTTTCTTTTCACCCAATCACTCTTTCATCCTTTTTTGACTCTTTGATATCCCTAAGTTCTCAATTTTTTCCTCTTCATCTAACATAAATAAAATACGAAATAAACACTCGTAGACGGATTCCATCACAAGAACCTACCAGCTAAGGTCTACGCTCAGCTTGCTGTTTTCTTGGCGGTTTAGAGGTGCATCGACATCGCTGTATGCCCTCTGTTGCCAAACCTCGGCCGTGGCCACGCCCAGCAGGCCAGCACCTGCACAAGCACTGCCGGCGCCGCGGGCATCTGCAAATCACCGCGGTGGCATCGAAGTCGAAGATAGAGCGACCAGGAGGAGGAGGTCATCCAAGCATCCAGCGGCGCAGCCGCAGCCGCTTTGGGCCTTTGCTCCCTTTAGGCTCTCTGTTGTGGGCATGGGCCGGTCCACCACAGCCCGATTGCCTGAACGATGTTCATCTTCTCCGATGCCGCCGCATGGAGCTCCCGGGGGTCCTCCGCCTACTAGATAGATGTATGACTGAAAACCAACCAGTTACTGAATATTCTGGATGCATGGTGGGTTTAGCTTGTTTACCTTTGCATGGATGACCTGCAAAAATGATGTTTTGGCTCACGGGGCTGTAGGCTGTAGCCTTACAGCAATATATCCGAAATGGCCATCCAGGCATCCAGCAATATTTTCCTCTGCTGTTTCGGCTATCTTGCCTCCTATTCCAAAAGGGATGGACATTGCAGTGTGTTTGTTTGAACTGAAGTACTTCAGCGCATAAACATGTTTAGTTACACTTATATTTCTGCTCAAAAGAGAGAGAGAAAGACTGGACCATGGTTTTTCCATTTTCTTCAAGGGACAAATTAAATGACTACCCCGTCCCCCAATATAACGGTTCTGTTTTCAGCCATAGCCCATACTACATTCGTTTCAGGCTAACAAATAGCGTACAGGACGAGTGAGAACTGACAATCAAAGAGGAATGCAGAAAGCATGCATACAGTGGTTGACAGATGCGATAACCAACATTAATTTATGGATGACCGTTGGAATATGCATACTCCATATCAATATCAACTCGATCAGAAAAATAATCGAACAAAGGCCCTGTTTACTTGTGATGAAAATGGTGAAAAAGGTAACTTTTTTATTGAGTTACGTGCACACAGAAAAAAATAAACTGATAAGGTTCTTTAGGTGAAAACTTTTTGCGTTTAAGATGGAACTAAACAGGCTCAAAGTCGCAATGTGTGTTTGCAATTTTGCGTATCTCCATATGAATCCGCACGACACAGGGACGCTATAAAGGAGTAGGCAGGACGGCTGTCGACGTCCTACCCCTAAACCATTGTGATGTTTCGGTAGTACAAATCTTGCATTTGGCAGAGGATCTTTGTCCCTTTGCACACGTAATCAACAAGAACTAAACCAGGAGCAAGGCAGAGAAAGAGCTTGCGAGTTGCTACGACTTCCTGGTCAGGATTCAGGAAAGGTGAAAGATAGAACAACACAACAGCCTAGCAAACCACCACCTGATCTGAAGCCCATTTGTATTTGCACTCACACCCACAAGAATTCACCAACGACATTGAGTCAGCCCATGACTTTGTATTTTCTTTTCTTTTGCTTTACTTTTTCTAGTTCATATCATTATTTACCTTATTATATATGGATTTATGGTTTTTACACATGTTATTCGCATTCAATATCTTGAATGAATATACTCAAATTTCATAGAACTTAGTTCAACACCAACATCATCTACGCAACAATGTTATTAGTATTTTTCGATAGATCATTTCTACATCTTCTATGGAAATGTTGAAATATTATAATCAATATTTGGAAGACTTGCTTCAACATCCTTTCTATTGGTAGCCCTTTTATTCACGTGTTATGTTTAATTGGTACACGCAACAAACATCCTTGCATGTCTCCTACATATACTTGACACTGAAAGACTTTAAAGTGTTATAACTATAAACGGGGGAACTGAGAAAATAGCACTAGTTTCAAGTTGTGTTCAGAAAACAGCACCAATAATCGATGTATTCGCAGAATAGCACTGAACCACCAATTATGTTCACAGAATAGCACTCCCTCTCTAATTTTCCCTCCATGCATTTTTAGCACCTTTTTCCAACATAGTAGGTGACCAAAATGCCCCTAACATAAAGCAAAGCACGTACGCTAGCTAGCCTCCATGTATTTTTAATGTCAAACATATACTTACTACTGATAAAATTAATTTTGAGTTTTATAACTTCCATACTATTTTACTTTTACCTCCACATGTCGGAGAGTTTTTTAATGTCACCTCCACGACAACTTTATACTATTAAAATAACTCTAAAACACTAAATCCCAAAACACTAACCCTAAACCATAAATCGCAAACCCTAAAACCCTAACACCCTAAATCCTAAAACACTAGCCCCAAAACTCTAAACCCAAAATCCTAGAAATCCTAAACGCTAATGATACCATTGCACAATATAATGTTGTTCCTTTGATTAAGTCGGAGAGGCTAAACCCCTAAACTCTAAACTCTAAAAAACTCTAAATCCTAAACTTTAAAACATAAACTCTAAATCCTAAAAAATCAAAATCTTAAACCCTAATGACAAACCAATGATGTGCCTTTATTTAAAACCAAAGAGGCTAGCGTGGCACGCATGATAGCAGGGGCATTTTGGTGACTTTCTATATTGCAGAAGGGATGAGAAAAAAATTGAAGAGGAACAAATAGAGGCGGAGTGCTATTTTGTAAATGCAATTTGTGCTCTAGTGCTATTCTACGTATACATCAATTCTTAGTGCTATTTTCTCAACACCACTTCAAATTAGTGCTATAAACACGGCTAGAAAAGCATTCATAAGTACTAGTCAACAAGCCCGCCTTTAGTATCGATTTTGAATATGGTACCGTTTAGCCAGCACTAAGTGGTCCGCCACTTAGTACCGGTCGCTCTGTTCAATACTAAAGGCTGCTATTTTGTACGTTGTACCGGTCGGTAAGTTTTGCGACCAAAAAATGAAGAAAAATATTTTGAACAGCCAGAAGTCACAAATCATGCAAATTTTTCACGCGTAAATGTGCATGTGTAACTGCGAGAATTCGAACCCACGACCTCCGACCATGCGCACAGCTTTCTTACTATCCCACCTATGCATCACACATGACTGAGTGCAAGATGCCTTTTCTTTTGGAGTAGCCCATGGAGAACCATTTAGTACCCGCCCGGTACTTAAATGTCACCCTTACCGGTTCATGTTATTGACTGGTACTAAAGTGGCTGATTTAGCACTGGTGAATAATCGGTACTAAGGGCATGTTTGGATACTCAGTAATCCATTAGCTGGTTAGCTGCAATTAGCTGGGTTAGATCTGCTAATTGGATAATTGCTATTTAGCTAAGAATTAGAGCATCTCCAAGAGTCTCTAAATCATCATTTAGAAAGTCATTTGTATAAAAATCGTTTTCTATATCTTTCTGTTTTCCAACAGCTTTTTTATATCTTACATGCACTCTAGAGAGGTATTCTTTTTTCTATATTTTGCTAGCGAAAAATCCGAAATAGAGAGTGACTATGTTTGAATAACCAAATAGAGAGATTGTTGAAAGGTATCTTTTTAATCAAAATCTTTAAAACTAGCAAAGTGAAAGGATTTAGAGTCTCTTGGAGTTGCTCTTAGCTTGATCCACACCAACTAAAAATTAGCTAGCCATCAATTAGCTAGTGGATCTAAACGACCACTAAATTTAAGTACCGGGCCGTGGAGCTTTCAAATTTGGACCCGGTATTAAGATTGTTCCGTACCAACTTTAATTCCGAAATTTTAGTGGCCAGCACTAATATACACGGACGAATGGTCGTTTTTCTTGACAACCGTCTATGCAAAGTATGTGCACACGTCCGATACCGTGATAGCAGCTTGTGGAAGTAACGGAATATAATCAAGTACTGCTAGTTCACTAGTTGAGCTACGTATGGTACTGCGCTAGCCATCCATACTCGGATTAACTCTGTTTCAACCGGACAGAACGGTCTTGCTGTAGCCACGGCATCCGGACTAGAACGCTCGATCAGCTACCGGTTAGTAACATGGGCGATCGAAGTTGGGATTCAGGGGTCATAATTTTACACAAATTTCATGAAATTCGGCATTTCAATTTTTTTTCTGACAAATCACAATCCGGTTGTGTCGGCTAGGTGCATATATATGCTTTATTGCAAGCATGATATTAATTCTATACTTAATTTTTAGGGTGTGCTAGCGCCCGGACGTCCGATGGGAAATTTCCCATCGGACGCTCGGTTGAAACATCGGCTTCTGAAACATAAAAAATCTATACTTGCAACATCGATGAAAGATTTAAAAAAATAGTTCTATCTATTCCAGAGGAAAAATCTCGCCGCAACATCGAGTACTTGTTTCATGCAACATTCTAAGATTCTAAGGTCGCTGCAACATCGAAAATATATGTTTCCAACATTTAACATTGGTGCTTGCAACATCAGAAATCACGTATTGAAACACTGTGAAACATCTGGATGCGGGAGTAAAAATTCCCGCCGCAACATCAGAGCCATGTTTCATGCAACATCCATTCAACTCATGCAACATCAAAATAAAACTAATGCAACATCAAAATTATGAGATTGCACCATTCAAAAGCCTCTATTGTAACACCATATGGAACTCGCCGCCGCGGAGCTCACGTGGCCATCGTCGGCCTCGTCGTCGCCGCCGCTGAGCTCGCGTGGCCACTACCAGCTTCGTTGCCGACGCGGAGTTCCCACGGCCATCGCCGGCCTCGTCGCCACCACAGAGCTCGTGCTCGCAGCCGGCGCAGAGAAGCTCGTGCAGCACTTCTCTTCCGCTTAACTTGCGCGTCGCTCTCACTGGACCATCGCCTGCATCACTGCCGATGAGCTCATGCTGCAGGGGGAGAGAGGGCGACGAGCTCATGCAGCGGAAAAATGACTAAATGAGGCAGCAAGGAGACGATGCATGGGCTTACAGAGCAGCGCATGACCATGGTTGGCTACAGCGGCAGCCAACGGGCGCGAGCAGCGACAACTAGCCAGCGTGAACAACGGTGCTGCATGGACGACAGCACGGTGTCGACGGCGTCCAGCGGACGCAGGGTCGAACAGGGAGGCGTGTGGTGCTTGTGGTGGTGCGCGGGAGCCGAAAGCCGTAGGACGCATCGGACGTCAGTTCTCAAGCATTACCGTTAATTTTTTTACGGTAATGCTTCAGGTCGGACGTCCGAGCCATCGGATGCCGCCAACCTCGTGACGCACGAGTGCTCCGAGCAACATCGCCGCCAGTAAACTCCGCCGCTGGGGAGCTCCACCCCGCGCCTCCGCGCAAGCTCCGCCGCTGGCTATGGAGGAGCGGAGGCCCGCGCCCATGGCAACGCTGCCGGTGAGCTCCGCCGTTGGCCATGGAGAGCGGCGACCGGTGTCCATGGTCGCGCCGCCGTGGAGCTCCGCCACTGGCCCATGGGGAGAGGAGACCCACGCCCATGGTAGCGCCGTCGGCGAGCTCCCGTCCATAGTTGCGCTCCCAGATGGCGGTGGCGCGCCCCGTGGAGGTCGAGCTCTGAGCGGCGGCCATGACCGACGGCATGAGCCCCGCTCTCTCTGCCCCATGGCCAACGCAGGAGCTCCTGTCCCTTTATCCCCCATGGCCGGGTCGAGCTCCCCCATGGCCGGAGTAGAGCTACCTGCTCGCCATCCTCCTCCTCTTCCTGCCTCTACCTGTGCTAGGTTTTGCTACATGTTGCATGTATATGTTTCGCGTGTTTCATATGCTTCAGAACAATGTTGCAACTGTTTTATGCAGATGTTGCAAAAAGTAGATCTGGATGTTCGATCGATGGTATTCGATGGCATTTCTGTATGCATTTCCGATGTTGCAAACATGAACTTTTCATGTTGCAATCGCATATTCTTAATATTGCAAATGCACTTTTCTAGATGTCGCAAAAAAAATTTACATGTTTCATGCAATATTACTCGATATTGCGGCGGGAATTTTTATTCATTGGATGATGTTCGATCGATAGTATTCGATGGAATTTCTGTACGCATCCTCGATGTTGCAAATATTGACTTTTCATGTTGCATTCGCGCATTCTTAATGTTGCAAATGTACTTTTTAGATGTTGCAAAAAACTTTACGTATTTCATGCAACATTACCCGATGTTGCGGCAGGAATTTTCGCTGCTACAATATCGTCCGAGATTTTTACTCCCGTTGGACTTTGCTAGCACGCCCAATTTTTTTAATAAGGCGCCTCATGACTTCATACTAATTTCATCAGTACGTACAGTACTCGGTATAAGCTCTATCATCAGTCGTCGCCTTGTCTGCATCGTCGGAGTTGTAATCAGATCAGGCACTAGTCTGTCACGTCCACTATACCCACGAAGCCAGCGGTGGGGCGGGTGGGGCTCCAGCCCCCCTACCGCTACGGTGTCAAAGGAAGCCCTTTTAATTTCTCATCTTATTTCAAGCAAAATGTGTACATTAGGAGGGGCTAAAGTTTATTAGACCACCAACACAACAAGATAGAAGCCTAAAGACCAACTAGTACTTTTGGTCAGCCCCTCCTAATTTTTTTCCTAGCTTCGTCCCTGCCTTCAAGTATATCTGAGAAAAACCAGTAGAGATCCGCAGGTTCACTTCCACCACATACCCAGGACGAAAGGCGGAAAAGGAGTACGGGATATATAGGTCTTTAGAGATACTATAGCATGGTACCTAGGCAACAGTACCGGATATATAGGTTCATCTCAACAGTAAGGTAGATGCATGCTCTCCTTAAAAGATTGCCCACTGTAACCTAACTTATACATTTTGCGATCTCAGATATGTGCTTACATCAAAAGAGCCGCGGGAATGGGTTTTTTCGGACACGCATAGGGAAATTATAATTTCCTTGTCGATATGTAAAAAACACACATGGAAATGAAAAAACTCACAAGGATATTCCCTGTCGCTTTCTCCCTGGCGTATATATTCCATGTTGGTTTTTAATTTCCCTGACGGTTTATGTATTTCTCTGTCGGTGTTTTATATATTTCCTTGTCGGCTTTGTCACCCGCAGAAAAAAATCGATTTTTTAGTAGTGTGTGTTCCTGCATTTTTGCATACGTAGTATAAGTATTTTTGAAGATATTTATAAGTATCATAAGTTTGTAGATAAATTGGTCGTTGGGCCAGTCTGTTCCTAAAATGCCTCGGCCACCAATTAGTAACCCCTACCGCTAGCGCATGACGGCTGGACAGTCCCGGGTGATTCTGTTTGTGTTTAAGTTTATCATACATTAATTTAAAATAATTAGAAACTGCTATGTAATTTAGATCTAATTGTATATAGATTAATATTAACCAAAACATACTTATGTAGACGATGTAAAAAGCCATCAAACTTACAGATAAGCGCTCCGCT
Source organism: Urochloa ruziziensis (assembly GCA_015476505.1). Taxonomy (NCBI): domain Eukaryota; kingdom Viridiplantae; phylum Streptophyta; class Magnoliopsida; order Poales; family Poaceae; genus Urochloa; species Urochloa ruziziensis. The sequence goes on along the minus strand of CM027119.1, from coordinate 58,536,488 downwards.
CACATAGTCATGTGTAGACTTAAAACAGTACAAATCGTAGATGAGGTCGTGCAGTTGCGCTACCCTGAAACTTTATTGTCGTTCCTCGTGCAGGCTTCACAACGGTAACGACTCAGAACTACCGCTCACCCTCCTTCTCAGTGCACAGAAAGGAGGAAAGCTGGCGATATTCAACAGCTCAAAATCATAGCACAATTACTAGATGGGAAAGGAGAGAGGAAAGTTTATGGGATTTTTCGTGTTCTACCCGTTCTTGAACATTTCCGGGACCTCTTATAGGGGAGGCGGCAACAACTCTTTGCTGACCAAATCCCCTACAAATGATGCACCACTGATTGGTAGTGTAGCCGCTTAATTAACTCAGGATTTAAGGGCAAATGCATTGCTACACGTAAGTACTCTTATATGTCGTCTCATGCATGGTCACATAGAATTTTTTATGATATTAAAGAGAGAGAGTGAGGTGAGAGAAAGAAATCGTTGTTTCACGAACAACCATCAAGCTATTAAGAATTACGAGACTACTTCCCCACCATTGTACAAGTTGTGTTGCCATCTAATTAACAAAATTTCTTTTAATATCTTCACAAATTATGGGATGTGGTGTTACTGCGAGACAACTAAAACAAAAACCTATTGTACGAGTTGTCTGTTAAGTCGTCTTAAAATTACGTGTACGTGAGAACCACCTACAAGACGGCACCAATACACTTGTTGGCATTGACTGCGTAGTTATTATCTTCTAATGACCATTGTCAAATGCTAACAAGCATATGTAGCAAAAAAAAGTTTACACTAACTTGACTTAGTTTTGTCATAAGTCATAAATCGTGTGGTTTCTCACGCAAAAACATACATGCCTTTGTGCACATGCATTGTGTATACTAGTCACACTATCGCTTTGTTGTGGGTTCAAATAGGGGAGAGTGATTTAAGTTGCTTTCATGTTTAGTTTGGATTTTTAAAATGAGCTTCTCCATAGACGTATTTTCAGGATTCTGAACGAGGGCACCATAGGCGATAACACCTAATCCCTCCGTATTGAAATAGAAGTCGTTTTGGACAATGACACGGTCTCTAAAATGTAACTTTGACTTCTTATTTTTCAAAAATATTTATTAAAAAATAATATATTTATACTTATATAGAAATACTTTTTAAGACAAATCTATTCATATGGTTTTCACATTTATAAACTCACCAAATTAAAAGTTATTCGTGATTTATTTTTCTAAATGTTTGACAATCTTATCCAAAACGATTTTCAATTTCAAACGATTTCCATATGCATGATATGACGGATGGCTACACACAACTGAACGTACTATACACATACAGTTCGTCGTTCAATCTGACATCAAGGTATTATGATCCATTGCATGTACCTAGCTATACGCTTGTAGTACAGGCCTAGTTCCTCGTCAGAGTCTTTGTCGTAAAGCGACCCAAGGCATCATATGGATACCTCATGATGAGAATTTTATTTTGCCAGCCTATAAAATAATCTTTGAACTAAACCTCATGTTCCAAAATATGGCCGCCGCTTTTCAAATTTCTGCAACAAGCAGACAAATGCGGGCGCACGTCTGCTGCACTCGACTGAGAATATATCCCGTCTTACCGTCGCTTCGTCAGATGTTACTGTATTATCAAACACGATAGCACGCAATACAGAGCATCAAAATCCATTCAAAAATATGGATGGTTAGAGCATGTAAACATCTATACCATCATGTAAAGTTTAAAGTTAAACAAAAATTTGTGTAAGGAGAAATAAAAAAAATAGAAAGCCGGAGTTGAATAGTAACAATGCAACTGTTCATAGATGATCCGCAACCCACAACTATTCAAGTGATTATTTCTCTTTTTTCTCATTGCACAAAGTTTTGTTCAACTTTAAACTTTGCATGACGATAGATGTTTGCATGCTCTCTATCCATTCATATTTTAAATAAATTTTTGATACACCAGATTACTGTGCTGTCGTGTTTGTGGTAACAAAGGGACGGTAACACATGATATGTTCTCGCACTTCAAAATGACGTATGGACCACACTGGAAGAACCTAGGGGCGGATCCAATGTATAAGCACTGCTATAATAGGACATCAATGATCTTGTGTCCGGCCGAGAACCCTCCTGTCTTCTACCGTGAGTGACAACATTGGGCCGTGCATTATGACAGCAGCAGATCAGGAAGGCAGCCTTAATTTGGTCCATTACTTTCAGGACACACATGACTTGCTTGGTGCGTCCATATCATAGTCACATGACAGCAGGGTCTCGATGTCCCATTTATGCCTAGGTCATCGGCTCATCGCTCCACACAGCAGCAGTGATAATAGGCCTTGGACCTGAGTGGCCTACATTAAGCAACCGGAGAGGGAGATGATGGAGGCTGCCGTTGCTGAGATGTGGGAGGCAACTTGCCACGAAGAGGATATCCTGCCGCTCAGGGGCGGATCCACGGGGCACTAAGCCGGATTTGCTAATAGCAACCCGCCGCACAGCAGCCTCGTCTTACACTTCCAGATGGGACCCGCTTATCTGTGACCTGCCACTGTTCGTCTCCTACCTCGCGACCGACGTGGCCTCCGACTCGATTCATCGCACCGCCGTCGGGTTCAGGGCTTCTGGGGCTTGCCGTCCTCAACTGCCAAGTGGGAGGTGGGCAGGAGCGGCCGGCGGCGAGGTCGCTGCCGGCTGGGGGTGGATGGTTGAGGCGGCTTTAATGTCCGGAGTTTCCGGGCGTGGGGGAACTCCGGTGATCCCCGGACCTAGAAGAGAAGGTCGGGGGGGGGGGGGGGGGGGGGGGGAGGGGGGCGGTTGGCCCGGCGGCGGCAGCAGTTCGGCCGGCAGCGGAGGGCGCGGCGGCGTGGGAGCGCTGCCAGCCGGGCGGGGTAGGACAACCGGTGGGAAGGGTCTGCGGCGGGGGCGAGACGGCGACGAAGTTGAGCTCCGGCGGCGGGGTGATACGGCGGAGAGGTTGAGCTTCGCCGCCGGCCGCGGGCGGCGGAGGCCGGTGTGGGGGAGCAGCGTCGGGAAAGGTTAGGAAGGGTGGGGAGGAGGCGGGGCCGTTTGGTGGGCAGGGCGGCGGCCGGCGGCCGCGGGCTGAGGAGGAAGGCAGGGGGTGTGCGGGCTGACGATGAAGAAGGCGGGGGGTATGCGGCGGGGTCTCGGACCCCGCAGATGCTGCAGCTAGTCGCTCCCGCACTGAGCTCAAGCCCCCTCCTCACAAATAATGCATACTCCATCCTGAAACAGTACAAGGCATCCTAATTTTTTCCTAAGTTAAACTATTTAATGTTTAACCAAGATTCGAAAAAAAAGATTTGATCAATATTATAGAAAAGAGCATTAATATTTACGCCAACGAGTAGATTCATTATGAAATATATTTTGATCATGTACTTCTTTGATGTTGTACATGTTAATAGTTTTCTCTACAAATTTGATCAGACATTGAATAGTTTGAGTTAACTTAGTAGAAGTGCACGTGCCACAGACACATGTATCTAAAAGCTCATGTTCTCCAATAAATATTTAAAATTGGAAAAATGTTGGAAAAGACTGTTGTCATATAAAAAGGTTATTTTTTATCATTGTTTCATTGATTTTTTTTCAAACCTTAGAGTTTTTAATTGCATCCTTGCAAAGCTTTCGAGCTAGGTCTAGGTGGCGGCTCAGATCAACACAAATAACAATCAACAAACTTTTATATCGACATCTTTTTCACTTATGGATCCTTCATACTTTTCAGCCAAGATGTGAATATCATTTATCGCTTCACATGCCCAATCTTTGGCTAACCCGGCACTATGAACCAAATGAATAAGTTCAGCTTTGATAGCATTATCTATTTATTTGAGTTTTGTGCATGCATAATTGTTTGGATTGACGATATTGAAACCATATGTTAGCCGGCAGCGCCACTTTGTCCTTCCTTGCTGACCGGAACGGTCATGTGCCGTACGTGTGCAAGTGTTGGTTCCTAGAATCGACCTCAACCTCGTCGACGGCGGCGTTATGGGCGACGCTCCAGCAACCTGAGCTGCTGGAGGTGTTGTTTGTCGTCGTCACGTCGGTCGTATTAACCCGAGCTGCAGGAGGTGTTGTTTGTGGTTATATCGATCGTATTTGGGATGGAATTAGGTACGAGCATATTGGCTATCAAAGCTATCACGTATTGTTGCTACTTATATTTATAGTAGTGAGCGTGTTCGTATGTATATACGAGGTACACCCCGTGTGTTTCGGAGGAAAAAGAAAAGCGTGGTGTTCCAACGTCCAATGCCTACACCAAAGAAAACCTACTAACCAGATGTCCTATTTGCAAATCTCTCCGCCAGCAGCCCAGCACTGTAATATAAAAGCAGAACCACACTGATGCTTCTTGCCACATGACATGACCAACAAACCGGCTCTGTCCGTTTGCCACTTTCAGTCGGCTGAAATATAATATAATGATGGACGAGCTGCTCTCTCCGTGTTACTCCATGTCCCCGCCCTTGCCGCCTTCTTTCCTCTCCCACGCTGGACACCCGGTCATCGAGTTCGCCTCCTGCGAGATCCCCGAGCAATGGCTGCTCGACAACGACGTCGTCGTCATGGCCAAGAACGAGGGCTACCACGACCTGTGGCCCGTGGGCGTGGGGTGCAGCTCCTTATCGCCAGGCTCGGAGCTCTCCGAGCACCCGCCACCTCCGCCTCAACCGGAACCGCCGCAGGAGCCGGGCGCCACGGTCCCGCCGGCGGCGCCGCGCCCGGGGAAGCGGCGGGGGAGGAAGCCCGGGCCCCGCCGGCCGGACGGCCCCTCCGTAAACCACGTGGAGGCCGAGCGGCAGCGCCGGGAGAAGCTGAACCGCCGGTTCTGCGAGCTCCGCGCCGCCGTGCCGACCGTGTCGCGCATGGACAAGGCCTCCCTCCTCGCCGACGCCGCTGCCTACATCGCCGAGCTCCGCGCCCGCGTAGTGCGGCTCGAGGCCGAGTCGAGGCGCGCCGCCGCGAGGTGGGAGCCCGTGGTGGTGCCGTGCGGCGGCTCCGCCGCAGCCGACGAGAAGGAGACGGTGGAGGTGCGGATGCTGGGGCCGGACGCGGCGGCGGTGCGGGCGACGAGCGCGGCGCCGCACGCGGCGGCGCGGCTGATGGGCGCGCTCCGGTCGCTGGAGCTGCGAGTCCAGCACGCCTGCGTGACGCGAGTGGGAGGATTGACGGTGCAGGACGTTGTGGTCGACGTGCCCGCCCAGATGATGCAGGACGATGACGACGGTGGTCTGCGCGCCGCGCTACTCCAGGTGCTGCAGGACAGCGGCTAGCAGCCAGAGCTCCATAGAAGAGCACGCACATCGATATGATGATGATGCGTCTCTCCCATCAACCCGTAGTACAGTAACGTAGTACGTTTGACGTACATGCACGGCCAAGATGGCACGGATCAGGCAGGTTAATACTCGTCCATAGTATCGCGGCGTTTGACCGTTTGTCTTATTTAAAAATTTAGTACAAATATTTAAAGAATATAAGGCGCCACAATAACAGTATTTATGTAATTTAAAAAATAAATATATGGTCAAATGTCATGTTTAAAAGTTACCGGTGACAAACATTTTAATATGGAGTGAGTACATGCTAATGTTGATTAAGAGGGTAAAAGTAAGGATAATGGTAATATAAGAGCACGTTCAAAGGCAATAACAAATAATTATGTCGTCCGTAAGATAGCATTCAAGCAACTTTTAGTCTACCTGGTAATAAAGAGTAGATGAAAGGAAGAGTAAAATTGTACTATCTTCGTCGAGGCAGCATCGCGAAGATACGATGGCCAGCACAACTTACAGTGTTTTACGCACATATCTGTGGCTGTGCATTGTATATATATGTGTCGTCACTAATTAGTATATTGAGAAATAATTTAATAAATTAAATGACACCAGCTATCTATATTGTTGCGTTTCCATGGTATGGCAAGATTTTATAGAGGGCTGTTGTTGTCTAACTGATGTACGTGCTCTTCGCTTGTCTAACTGATGTACATCAAACGTGTGTTGTCTCTGCCAATGGAATAAAGTGCCGCTCATATCGCTTTATTTGTGATCAGCCCATGAGCTGACATAATTGTAAAACTTGGCTGTGTGCGAGGCCAGATATTTATCTTTTTTCTAAAAAAATATCTGCTTTATTTTTTAAGTAGTATATATTTAAATGTGGCGGCATTTGAGCTACGACAGTACATGATGGAGCAACCGTCATATTATACAAATAAAGATAAGCATCATCTCTCACCTCACTTGAACTCACCAGAACACATCACACACTGAACACACCCTAGTTAAAGAGCAAGAAAGTAAACATCAAGCAAACCCTCTGACCTGACATCATATCGTCATAATAAAACGTCATATATAGCATCAGTGAGCAAGTTGTCTGTTGCCCACCTCCGGCGGTAGCGAGTCAATTCCCCAATCTGCAGCATGCCTTTCAAGACCAGCAACAGGTATTTGTTGACAACATGTGTGTGATCTATCCTGAAAGATATGCGGCGATGCTGGGTTTTCTATTTCCTTCAAGAGACTAATTAAAGTGATCACTGGCCCCAATTAATGGTTTGGTTTGGAGAGTTACTGTACAGTACTACATGAGCGACAACTAACAACAACTGATCGAGAGGAATGCAGAAAGCACGCATGCAAATTCATTGTTCAATGGATGGCCATATCGACATGGATATATAGATGAACTTTCGTTGTCGGTGTACACTTTTCTTTACTATTCATTTATTTGTGATCGATCACAGTTGGGCTGAGAATATTATAAAAAAAAATAGCTGTGTGCAGAAACTCCAAAAACTTTCCTTTTGTCTAAAAAAAATGTATATATGGACTTGTTCCATTGGCGGCCATTGGATTGCATATCATGCATAGGTCTGTAAACCTCATCAACTCGAACAAAAAAGCAATGTGTGTATGCATACCGATCTTGATCAGCAGAGCCCCGGCCCTGTCATAACCGTTATATTAACTGAATCAACATCAACGACACTACACGGCCGAGTAGGCATGAAATGCACTACACGGCCGAGTAGGCATATTGCAATGCAGGACGGCTGTCGAGGCGATAGGTAGGGACCAAAGGGATGGTACTAATTAAAGTCATTTGGCAGAGGATTTTTGTCCTTTCTTGAGCTCACACGATTCGAACAAGAATCAAACCATTGGTCTAGTTACATGTCAAAAGTACACATATGCATTGTGCGTAGCTAGATCGAAGCGATTGGAGAAACACTCAAGAGAGATACTCGATCATCATGCAGTTAGTTGGGGGCTCGCTAGGTAGAGCCGGCCACATGCAACACAAGGATGAAAGGTAGAGAAAGAGTAAGCGTCGTCGGAGCGTATGGCCAGCGCCACCGGTCGACGGCAAGGACCAAGGTACACCTAGCCCCACCCGCTCGGCAGAGAAAGAGTTTCTTGAGCAGGAAAGGTAGTGTGAAAGACTGAAAGAGAAACAAAGATGAAGAAATCACTGACTATGTTACTCATGTCTCTTAATACTCAGAGCAACATGCTACGACGAGAGCGTCCAAATGGGGATGCTATAGATAGCATAGGCTACAAGAAGTCAGCTCGCCGCATGTCCAGATGAGATGCGAACATATAGAACTTTTAAGATTTATTAAGAAATTTTAAAATATTTTATGGGTTAATAATCAATGTTGTTGAGGATCTAATAGAGATGATTTCCATGACAGTAGCTCGAGATCCTCAACAACATTGATTCACCTCTTTGTTCCTACTGGGGTGTCCACCAGGATCAGGACCGTGCATATAATCCTGCGATGCCCGTGTGCTGCCCAGTTCTGGAAGCTCATTGGATGGCCACCTCATCTACGCACCTTCAGAGATCTCTGAACCTTCCGGCGTGGATAGATACAGTGTAACAACCGATATAAATTGTACGGCATGGCCGGATACTACGCCCTGTAGCTTCGCTCTCTCTAGTACTCGAGGGTTGAGGCCTTCAGGGACCCGTTACAAGATGCGCAACTCAACGGTCGAATCACGAAAACGTCTCCAACCAAAACTAATTAATTAAGATAATTAGTTTTTTAAGTACATCTTGTTAGACCAATGTATCAGCATCAGCATGTTAAACTTCCATGGATCCTCAACATCCAAGTACATGACGAGCTAGCAGCTAGGCGTCCAGCACATGGAGAGTTTGCCTTCCATGCGTGATGAATAGTGATCATATCCCGCATTCACGGCCCACACATGTCTCCTTGCAACTAGCGCGCTGCGTCTCTTTGATATTGGCGGTCGTTATTTTTTTTAATTTGGCCAATGGGATGCAGTGTTGCTTTGTTCTCAGCAACCTTCAAAACACGTTCAAATAGTCGTCCCAAACAGTTGATGAGAAAAATATGTCGTGTGGGGGATGCTAGTCTACCATGAGGCCCTCCACATTAAGCCTAGAATACCTAGACAATTGAACGAGAAAAAAAAAACATGCAGGTTTTTAGGTTTCCCTGAACCCAATTTCGTTTATTTCTTCATGATTCACTGACTGCGAGGAATCAAAATTTTGTGAACAACTTGAAGAGATTGTACCTACAGTAGAAAAAAATTTCAGATTTTTTTTACTATTTGGATTGTGTTTTGAAGTTCTAAGCAAAGGAACACGTATTTTCTTAACTTTGCTTTATGAACGTACCCAATCAATAGATGAAACAGAAGATGGCAGGCCTGGCGGCAAATGAAAATGGGCCGTAAGATAAAAGAAGTGAGTTTAGAGGCCCAGTATTGGCACTAAGGCCCATAGGGGAAGACATCAAGCAGGACCCAATAGTTTCGCCATTCCTTTCTTTAGACCATTCCAGTCCTTCTGTAATTGCAGTTTTATCGGCAAGAATTTTGCGCACAGCGTACAAACTTCCGAAGTTTCTTTGGGAAACAAAACTTTGTTGCGAAGGATATTCCGAAGGAAAGGACTAGATTATTCTCATAAAGTTTTTATAGGTGTGCTAATTACTCCTTTATAGACTCTCAAATAGTATAGTTGAGATTTACTCCACTAAAAAATACTTACTCCATGTGTCTCAAAATAAGAGTCCTTTTAGAGTTCAAAATTTGCCCAAAAAGAAGGTCGTTCTCGGTTTCAAATACAACTATATATCTATCTCTCCTCTATTATTTCTTGTTTTCTGTGAGCTCGCTACTTTTTCGCCTCTTCTTAATCTCCGTGCCCAATCCTAAAACGACCTTTTTTCTGGGACGGAGGGAGTAGGTTTTAACTAGTATCTTTCAATCATCCAAATCTACACAAGAAACTGAATTGGGGAGATTGGAATTTGGGGGTTATTGGTTTTGGGTTGGGGTTACTTATGGCCTTCAGGTATAGAGGTAGTTTCGGTGGGATGCACCTGCGGGCGACCAAGGTGGAAGATATGGTGGAGGAGCCGAGGCGGCGAGGCACCGCCGAAGAGCCGGGCGGTGGGGGGATCCCGGTAGACGGTGAAGATGGCGAGGGCATAGGAATTAGACGAGTTAACGTGAGCGACGCTCATAGACGACGACGGAGGCAGCGTTGAGATGCGGTAGGGTGGAGGAGTTTAACCCACCGGAGTTGGAGAAGACTAGAACATTAAGCGCGCTATGCGCGCCCTATGATGGCAATATAAATAATAATTTGAATTTTATATCAATATTTATTATCTTTTGAATCGAGCACGCTCAAAGTTTTGAAAATTGAACTCCAATGAACCATGGTGTTTTACTTTTTCAAAAACATAAAAATTGTATTTGAACTTACAAAATACATAAAGTATTATACTAAGATGAGATGAGATTCAGCTACAGTTAATTCTTCTGTCCTCACATTTCGAACATTCAGGCGCGCATTGTGCATCTATAGTATTAACAATCAAATATAAGCATTAGACAATATCCACTTGTTCTGTCACAAAGGAGAATAAAGTAGTAAAAAATCATCAGAATCTGGCTTAACCTGTTGATTCCTAAAGTGATAGTGATCTTATATACTACAAAATACATTGGTAAGTAAGACAAGGAAATTACCCTACATGTCTATCATGAAAAAGACATATTTTCTTCAAACATACATGTCATCCCAAGAAAAGAGGAACCCCACGTGTCCTCTACTGGCCATGTCCATATATTATTACACATTCAAGCTCTTGACATGCTGGTTCCATAGGTCACCAGCCACCTATCTCTATAAACCTCTCGACGTGCTTGAACATACCCACCATTAATTGTGTACTCCGTATACATTGCCGAGTGGCTTTGCTTTTGGCCTGGTATTCTACACCTTGACATGTGAGCATCCTTTTAGATCCCAGGTAGCATCTGCGGAAGCAAAGAGTTCGCCCAATGTGAGATAGAGAAGGGACAATGTTGGTTGAGATTGATATTAAATGACTACAGATCTGTAATGACACAATAACAAAGCAGAGCATTCATGTCTCACGGCAAAAAAATGCCAATCCATTGTATAGGGAAATAATACCATCTTCCAAATTTAGATCAGCTCGAAGGCTCAACTGCCAAACACAACCACCAAATTTATATTGTATATAACATTTTGCTCTATAATCAAAAGGTAATCAACAATCTAAACTACTTCAATGACAGCTCTCAATCTGAATGAGAAATTAGAAAGATGAAAAGAAGCTTCAGATAATGGATATGTGAAAAGAAGTCAATATGAAGAAATAAAAAAAATAGAAGGCATCATTTTTTGGAAGAGAGGAGTCTCTGTTTACGTCTGTAGACATGCATCCATTTCCATAAAAAACCTCTCACAAAATTAACTTGGCATCTTGTTAAATAGATTGTAAAGGTATGACTTTTTAAAATTAGTCAATCCCTCAAATAAATTTACACCACTCCCATGATACAAAGGAAAATTCATCATTGGATTGGAATTAGTAAATCATAGCAGAATTTTAATTCTCACAAAATTAACTTGGCATCTTGTTAAACAGTGGTGGACCGATTTACCTTGCCCACGCACTTCTCAATTTATCAAAGCAGAAAAGTCACTCGATCCATTGAGTCACTCCACTACTATTGCAATGGATATACTTATCTCTCAAACATATATATGACCATTCAACATGGTCCTAGCAGCACAAGGCTTGCACATCTAACATGGATTTCTGCCCTCCGGGCTCTTTTATATGAAAGGCAATACACAAAGTATGAACAGATTCAACCTGTATCCAAGGTCCCTGGCATAGTGCTTATAGGAGCACACTATAAATAATGAATGAACCACTACTCTTGATCTCTTTAACTCCAAACAGATGGACTTATACATGAACTTCATACTTCACCTCAATCTGATAAGCACTCAAAGGTAGCAGACAATGATTTCATAGAACAGACAAGGTAGCAAAGAAAATCATGGACAAATGACAACTTCATAAAGCATGTTGGAGCCTGGAGTTGCCACAAATTGCTCAAGAAAGAAAATGTATGATTTCAGGTTTCGCTAAGACAGCTGACAGAATTGCAGTTGTTAGAATCCATTGGGTCCAAAGTCTGAATTCTATACATATCTGAAAGTCTAAACACATCTGAAAATATCTGAGGTCCAAAGTCTGAAATATAAACATATCTAAAAATATTGGGTCCATTGTCATCGCTCAAATTTCAGACAAATAGTGAATTTCCTGCTAGCTGCAGAAAAAGGAAATACAAAAACACAAAACCATGGCATCCCAATTCTTCGGATCTACATTTGAATCTTATGCTCTCAGTTCTCTGGATGTTCAAGAGAATGAACTTATTTTCCAAGGAAATGCAACAAAGAAGAAAGCAGAGGGAATGACCTGCAGTTAAGGGGTGGCTGTAGGCTGCAGCAGCAGTAGGTGCCAGAATCCCCGCCCGCTGGAGGGAGCTTCAGGCGAGGTGCCACGCTGTCGGCGGGTGCCGCTCCTCTGCAATGCTACCACGCCACGGGGTGAGTTCGTCATGCTGGACGCCAATGAAAAAAAAAAATCAAACCAATCAATTGCACATGTTTTCAGAGGGATGAAAGACAGATAAATTTCCATATGAGAGGATACCAATATGCATATGACCATCAAAGAGATTGTTCTATGCTTAATTAGGGAGACATGTAAAATTCCTGAGAACATAATAACGGGTAGTACAGTACCGACATCATGTATAAACATTAGTTCAATGGTAAAAGAATTGCAGCATAAAAGAATAAGACCAAAATTGGTACTTGTGCAGATATTTTGATTTAAGCTCCAAACATATTTGCGGCCATGTATAAAAAAGAGAAAAAAAATCAGTACGTACACATCCTATCTTTATTTGACAACAGTTTTTTTTTTATAAAGATTTGACAACAGCTTTGGATTTTTGGCTGAGGAATCTAAAAACAAACATATAGTAGAGCAGGCTATGGAATTATGGAGAGTAACATGAAATCACATATTTCTTTAGCCATTGACCCAAAGACATACTAATTTTTGCATCCAAAGACCACCAAAGCTATTGGCAGTCAGTTTTCGCAATTGATCCCACAGCCGAAACAATTCCAATCTAGAATCAGCTATCCCACCGTTCTAGATGTACTATTCGCTTTAGGATTTGTCAAATGGTCACTTAGATTCCATTACACTGAAATGGGTTTTGCTGCCAAAGTTAAAAAAGTATTTACTTAATAAAGTTACACCAACATTGCCATCACTGAAAACAAGACTGGCCTGACATGTTCTTAATACAAAGCATACAACAATTAATCACCTTGGTTGAGTCAGCAACTATTGGAAAATAGACTTTTCTTAAATTATCAACCTAACGATTAAAATGTTGTGGTAATCAATGGATTCGTTCATTAAACAGAATTGATTTGAGCAACTACTACGCCAAGAAATTCACCTTTTAGCTCCGGCTTCTAAGCTTCAGAGCACTTGTTTTCTATCAAGGAGCAAGCAGTAGGATTGTAGGAACACCGTCATGTATGCTCTGAAAATAGCAATGTTATATATGTAAATAATGGTCCAACAGTATCCTCGTGCTCTATCACAGTAATGCGATATTCGGTTTTCACTTACATTTCAAAACTTTGATATCAAAATAGCCATCAAAAATTAGAACCAAACCTGGCCTTCATCTATGACTTGGGAATGCCTGAATGGGGGTATTCTTGGAACTATGTTGAAACAAACAATAGAAGCCAAATTTTCAGCAAGGATTGAATGGCTGTAACTTTTATTTTCTAAAATAGTTCTATCAAAATGCAAACACTGCATGAACTGCAACTTCAAATATTCTCATCATTATGGACAGATTTGTAGGGCATCTGACTATTTTTCTGCAGCAAAAGCTGAGATGTCATCACCTGATTCCAAAAATGGTATGTTAATATTCTGGGCATCCTTAAGTCGTTAATCTTGCACATCAGACTTGGTTAGCACTCACTTACAACTAAGGTAATTGGCTACACATTCTCTATTCTAAAGATCGCTTGCTAGCATGCTGAAGCAAAGTTATAAGCAATGTTAAGAAAAAACATCTGGACAAGCAATCAATTAGAAAATATTAACCAAGCAGTGAGAGTGACAACCATGCTTACTTACATTGTTTGAACTGACATCACATTCAAATGATATGTAAGTTGACAGAAAACAAATATTGAGAACTTTTAAAACAAAACTACTGCCATCTTTCAACCAGTGAAAGACTATTGTGAATTTTACTTGCTGTAAAGACTACCAGCTGTCTTAAGCAACTATGTACCACATAAACAGCTCATGTCCAAAATGACCCCAATCTGATGACCTGAAGTCTACACCAATGTGCTCCTAATCCTATCATGAAAAGACTTCAGCTCTAGGATTGCTAATATTTCAGCCCTGTAACCAACTTGAGGTATAATATGAACAGCATGGAACAGGATTGTCGAGCTTAGTTAGGGGCTTGACATTCTGTCAAACATCTTAGAGACAGTACAGGGAACGTGCAGAGGCTCTCGCTATCACCTGGACAGAGGAGATGCAGAGTTTGAAGCCACAACGCGGTAGCTCTTGAGCAGCATAGTGCGGGGCACGCACAGCAACAGCTTGCCATGCCGGAAGTCGAGCAGGAGGAGGTGGCGATGCTGCCTGAGGCGAAGAGGGGACACGGCAAGCCGAAGACACCCATCTCCAATGCTTCGCTCGCTGTGCATCTCGCTCCCCCGCGCCGCCGAGCTTGCCGGTGCCGCTGATGCCAACGCCGCCGACCGGACCCGACGAGCCGCCGCCGCACGCCGAGATGGGTTCCGTTGGCCCTCACGCCGGGGGATAGGCCCGCGCCGCTACTCCTCCTCGTGGCCTGCGCTCGATCCGGCGCCGCCGGCCGCGCCGCCAGCTTCCTCGCCTTTGTGCGCAGCGCAAGAAGGGAGGGGCGGCGGCGGCGGAGCACAAGGAGAGCAGCGCCAGGAGAGGAGAGTGAGAGAGAGATGATTGAGCGCGGGGGTGCTTCTGAAAAATGACTCGGGGGTTACTGTAAAAACAACATTGTTGTGGTTTTCGCCTTCTTCGTGTTGAAATAAACTTTATACCGAGGGTCTATACGAAAAATATATGAACTTGTTTACTGTGTTGGATGGACGATATGGATGTTGTTGCGATTATTAGAAAAATGAAGGATTGTTTTGCAAAACGTCACCATCCGTGCCAGTAGCCCTCCTACTTTTCCCCGCGTGGGTCCCACGAAGAATCACACGAAGAACAAACTCGAAAGAATTCATAAGTGATGAACCGATTGTCCAAATTAAAATCCGATTGCATCATTGTATTTATTTTGACAAGATCTTCAAAACTAGATCACACTTGCCTATATTTGGATTTAAAAAATATGGAACATTTTTTCATAAGAAGGAACGGTTCATCCAATTTTAACAATAGAACAAATCATGTGACTACGAGGAACAAAAAATCGTATAGGAGGAACATAAATTTTAACATGTGGAACAAATCATCCAGTAGAATAGATATTATCACACAAAAATAAGTTAACATGAAAACCATCCAAATTTGCAGAACAAAAATATTATACGAAAGGAACAAAATAATGTACGAAAGGAATATAAATCTTAACATGTGAAATAAAATGTCATACGAAAAGAACATCAATCATAAACACATGGAACAAGATATATACAAGTGGAACAAAAATATATATCTATGGAACAAAATTATATAAATGTAGAAATATAATATAGAAGATTGTTGGAAACAAAATACATACAGGAGGAACAAAATATTATATGCTTGAAACAAAATCTATAACTATAGGAACAAATTTTGACTCATAAAACCAAAATATATGCATATTACATATAAAGCAAAATATACTACTCGAATTATATTCAAATAAGAAAGAAAAAATCATCCGCACTAGAGACAATAAGAAAAAAAAAGCATGAGAAAAATAAATAGAAGAAACATTAAAAAAATAAAAGAAAAATAAACAGGAAAAAAAGAAGACCCAAACTTGCACATGGGCCGCCCCAGCCATGGATGCTTGCAGCATACACACGCGGCCCACTAGTGGCGAGAGCGGCCCACCAGCAGGAGCAGCCCACCAGCTCTGCCTTGCAGCCCAGCAACGTGCCTGTGCGGCGGCCGCCGTCCTGCCGCACGTGCGGCAGATAGCAAATCCCCTCACGCTGAGCCACGTCGATGCGTCGTACCGCGGAAACGCGGAGAGGCGAGGGAGGCCGAGCAGTGTTTAAGGAACCCGATGATGACGGTGGGGAATCTGAATAATTTGTCTTTTTCTCTAAGTGCCGTGCAGTCGCCATGATTTGGACAAATTAGCGCTACCTGTTGGCCAGATACTTAAATGGATTTATTGCATGACCAAACAATTACTAGGAAGGGAGACGCGCTTCGCCGCGCCTGCATATTTTGGAGGTTCTTTTCTGTGTTACATTTTTTTGACGGTTTGAAGCTATGTTATCTACGTGAATCATGCAGCTATAGAGATTTGAGGTGTGCCGGTGTGGGTTGGTGTAGTTTCGTTGTCTTGGATCAAAGGAAGGTACTAACGAACTACAATATGCCCTGGAGCAATAGCGTGTTGACGAAGATCATCTACAGGGTATGGCTTTAAAAAAAAGATCATCTTACAGGAGGAGGTAGTAGAAAAGGAAGGTAAATGCGAAAATCTGGAAAAAGAAAAAAGAGGAAACAAACAACATGCAAGCTGAATAAAGCTGCATGCGGCAACACCTGAACAAAGAAAAGAAACAACCCGTAACTGGATTGCAGCAAGAAATAATCAGTATGTAAGGCATTGGAGGACCATGCAGGAAGCTGAGCAGCACAGGCATAGCGATCATGAGAAACAGGCCGAACACCATGGCGGACAGGATGCACACGAACAAATGAAACAGAGGGCCATATGGTGGCACAAAGTAAACACTATCGGTACGGACCAAACATGTCGTCAGCCCAAAGAAGTAAGCTTCTGAAAAAGAAAAAAAAAGTCAATGGCGGCAGTAGAAATAGGAAGGAACGGATGAATGTGCGGTCCGACGGACGCGATGCAAATTGTTTAAGAGACACGGACGATACCTTACGCAGGCTCAAGAGTAGGCCGCGAGAAAGCGCAATGGCTTAGGAGCAATGAGCAAAGCAGGCCTGGGTGTAATGAAGGGGGATTTTTTTTTATTTTTATATATTTTTTTTTACGATTTTTCAAAAATAAATTGTTGGCTCAAAATTTATCAGATCTGGTCTTATATCGCCGGTTGAAACGGCTATCGCCGTTTGATCCGGCGAAAAGGGCCTCCCCTGGCGATGGTGGGCCCTTTCGCCGTTTCAAACGGCTATAGCCGTTTCAACAGGCTATCGCCGTTTGGAACGGCGAAAGGTGCCCCCCGCCGTGGCAACCGCTTTCGCCGGGGGGGTTGGGGCTATAGCCAGTTCAAACGGCTATAGCCGTTTGAACTGGCTATATTTGTTTAAAAGTTTTTTTATGAAAAAGGTGAATAATTTAATTTATGTTGATTAATAGTTGATATATTTTTTCCGCTCGATTTGGTTCCATAATATGAATTGACGTAGTTTTTTACGCATAAATATTTTTCGGTTATATTTGCTACCGTTTAAATTTTCTACCGTTTAATGTCGTAGATTTGTTTATGATATTTTGTACGTTTCCGGTTAACCATTTTTACCGTAACGCAATAGTTAAATATTGAGTTTTATGTATGGGATTTTTTTATATGTAAAGAGAACGACTTAACTAGTAGAACAAATAACATTTTTTGAAACATTAGAATTGCATAACCCGGCTTGAATGCATAGATGCATTTTAGCGAAATGAAATGATCAGGAGGTAAAGGTGTCGAGCACCTCCTCTGATCTAAACATCTACTACTAGGTGCAATGGCATGTGTACCACATTGATAACGGTATCATGTGCTACTGCTAGTCCTAACATGCCTTTGGGTAATTTAAATCGCCGGGTGTGAAGCCTATGCTTTACTGGGTACAACGGGGATATTTTCCCTTCCTAATGGCTTCAGGGCCAGCTGCTTTTGCACGACGTGCCCTCTCTCTCTTTCTCTCCCTTTCAGCTTCACGTTCCTGTGCCTCTTGATGCTCGACCTCCTCGAACCTCTTGCGGATCTCCTCTTGGTCCTTCTTGCGCTTCTTTTCCTGCTCCTCCTCGTGCATCATTCGTTGCCACCTTGCTCTTGCCGAGGCTGCTTCATGCTCAACATGAGCCTTGTCCTCATCGGACTGCTCTGTATCTAGCCACTGCAAGAAATCACAGAGAGGTGGGGGAGTCTTTAACTCCCCAAAGTAAGAATACGAAACATGAAATGGTTAGAAAAACATGGTAGGGTTAGTGAATACCTTGGCTCTCATGCTTGCAGACACCTTGGGTGGATCATACTCGAAGTTGTCACACATGAAAAATCTCATGCCGTAGTAGTCACCCAAGATTTTTGACTGCACAAGCTTGCAAAGGTCACCACAGAAGCACATTGGCACATGCACCCCTTGTGGAACGGCAACTCTCACCTTCCTCCACTTGAGGAGCTCTGGATCTGAACAAGCCATGGTTTGTAACTGAGACACTGCACAAGTTCAATAGCAATGGCATGCCATATATAGTGAATGATTGGGTTGGTCCATAGACCGAGTCCATGATGTTTTGGATGTGTGGTACATAAAAAGAGATCGAATCCAATGCAAGCGGATAAGTTCGCCACGCCGTCTTCAGTGCATGCTCTGCGCGAGACACTGTATCACAGAAAAGCGGCATTGGATGCCTTGCTTCCCCACAGTGGATGCCCTAGCCTTGGATGCTATGGTTCATCAGAGTAGTCTGAAAAGCGACACTGGATTCCCCACATTGGATGCCCTGGCCTGGGATGGTACGGTTAATAAAAGAAGTCTGATAAATAGTAGAGTCTTTGGATACAAAGGTACATGACTTCATTAAATTAAAACGAATTTGGAATACATGACAAAGAAAGTCATGGTGCACGTAGCAATGTTGCATACACTACGGTACATTTTAATGCAACGTGCTTGCGCCATTTACCTTCAAACTACACAAGTGGCAGTGGCACGTGCGACACATGTATGATGTGCCGACCTAATCCTAACATGCCTTAGGTAATTAAACGGAATAATTACGACAACTCCATTGAACGGTCCTAGTAATCTCCCCACATAGCAAACTGTGTTGCACCTTCTCCATAATATCCTCCCATCGGCGGCGGAGGAGGGGGCGAAGGCGGCGGTGGCGGCGACGCAGGCTTCTTTTGGTGACAGGGGCAGCTGCAATATGGGTCATTGCACGGCGCCTCCTGTGACACAGCTTCATTCTTGTTGTATTCCTCTTCTTCATAGTGCTGAACTTTGGTTTCTAGATCTTGGATTTGGTTCTGCAGATATTCGATGAACTCATGATGGGGAAGAAGAGGAGGAGGATCGACCCACCTAACGAACCCACAGTTTTCTTCGGCTTCAGAAGCCTAAATCAAATAACTCGAGTAAGATGGTGAAACTAAGACAAGCATAATTAACTGAGGATTATTAGTAACATTTACCCATGCTCTTGGGCATTTGAAGAAACGACGACCTCCATTCAGATCGGAGGTATTCATCTGCACTAAGCAATCTTCACCATGCATGCATTTTGGCCAGTCTTCTTTACTCTTAGTGTATCCTCTAAGAGGCTTATCCTTTGTGAAATCATGCTTGCTTTGAACTGGAAACTCATACACTGGTTCCCCAAAGTAATCAGGACCAAGAGACCCGACATCGTCCCACACAATGGGAGGTCCCTTCCTTCCCCCCTTTGCACTCCCAAAGCTCAAACCCTTGCCACTACCTGACCCTCTAGACATTGTTGCTGAGCTGAATGATCTTGTTTCTTGCAATGGGAGGACCCTTGTGTGTACATATAAGCTGGCGAAGGAAACTTGGTCGTTGCCCATACTGTGGTGACACAAATGCACCTGAAAAGCCTACGCCCATAGGACTGAAAAGCCTATTACGAAGAGCACTGAAAAGCCTAGGACTAAGAAAAGTGAAATGCCTGTTGCGGCACATGCCTGAAAAGCCTAGATAGATGCCTGAAAAGGCTACTCGCATGCATACTGCCAAGGCTAGTTGTTATTGTGTAGCCTTTTCAGAAAGTGTGTACGCTTTTCAATAAAATGTCATATCAAAGGCAATGATGTCAATGCTTTTCAGTGAGCCATTGTATCATAGGATGCGTAGGCTTTTCAGTGATCCATCAGTTCACCATCTACTACATGACATAGTGTGAGCAGGGCATAAATGACATAGTCTGGTCGCGTCATAAATCACATAGTTAATAGTCTACTACATGCATCACATAGTACGAGTAAGACATAAAACACATAGTCTGGGCACAACATAAAACACATACATAGATAAGAAGGTACTAAATGCGCCCTCGCTTGTGACGCTATGCACCCCTCGCACGACGCTCTGCCGCCTGCGCCGCTCGGGTGTGGTGCTGTGAATACGTGAGCGGGTCTGGTGCTGCAACCTGGCGTGTGGGACGTCGCGCCTCATCTGCAACCGGTGTCTGGACGTCCTCCTGTGAGCCCTGTGTGGGAAACAGCGGCGCACCACCAAGCTGCGAAGTCCCGATCTCGTCCGGGTAAGGGTTCGTGCTGAAAAGGGATCCTACCCACGGTCCATCTGGCTGACTGCCATCTTCCGCAGTCTGCACGTCTTCCTCGATCCCTCCGTACCCTGTGTATCCTAAACAATAATAAGATAATAGACAATTAGTTGTATGCAAGTAATAAAATTGCATGAATAAATTTTTTTAATACGTACCGAAGTCGTGAAACAGCGGACCACCAGAAGAGGGCCCTGTAGCAGCAGGGTTGGGTGGGGCGAACCGTGGTACTATGTTGCAAAAATAAAGATAATTCAATATGAAACCATTTCATACATGCAGAAGTAAATTAACAAAATTTTAGTGTGCATACCAGCCGGCCGTGGAGTGTAGCTGGGAGGGCGTGCTGGTGTAGCAGAAGACGACCCGGGGTACTCCGGTCGTGCAGGTGTACCAGAAGACGACCCGGGGTACTGTGGTCGTGCAACTGTACCAGAAGACGACCCGGGGTACTGTGCCCGTGTGGGTAAAGCAGAAGTCGAACCAGGGTGTTGTGCCCGTGTGGGAGGAGCAGAAGTCGAACCAGGGTGCTGTGGCCGTGGTGGGAGGTAGACGTCTGCGTGTCCACCTCGACAAGTGATGGCCCGTCTGAACCTGACACAGTACTCCTTGATCTTCTTATATGCAGCCCCGTGGTCCTGCGGCGCCATGTACATGTACCTCTGCAAGTCCTGGTCCACCTCGGCCTCGACCAACGCTAGAGCCTCGGTCTACCAAAAACATAGTTATCAAGGTTATGATTTAATATAAAATCATATGAAGTGAATGATAACATGATTAAATTTGACAAACATACCGCGATGGCGAAGTTCTGGTCCCTCGAAACAGGGTACGTGTCAGTAACTCTGGCTGGCGCTCCGTGAGGGTCCTGTGGAACAACGACCACCCGTGACCGTGTCCTGGGTAAGTACCACGCCAGATAGGCCGCGAAAGCCTCATCCGAGCGTGGCCGCTCCTCGACCACCACGTCGTCAAGGGCCTGGGCCCACTGCTGAGCAAAGGGTAGTACCCTTGGAGCCCACAGCATGGCTCGAGATTGACCCTGACGGGTCCAGCTGAAGAAATCATATTGCATTAGAATTTGGAAGTTGGTTATGGAAAAAAATTAACGCATCGGTAGATGTCAAGTACCTGTGCACGCTCTGGGGCACGGTGTGAGTAACCGGCAGCGGGGACTCCTGGTACCTGTTGAACTGTCGAAGTACTCTGTGGACCGCGTACTCCTCGACGTGAATGTCGTACACCAGTGGCTTCCTCGTCATCCAAAAGGCCTGGTCGCGAAAGCACAAAGACGACAGCCCTTGAGGGGCTCGATCACTGATGTCTGCAGCGCTGTAAGGGGTCCACCTCACGTCAGCGTCAACAAGAGCGTCAAACATGCCGACAAAGTCTGGGTACGACTTCTTCGTCTGAACTCCCACCCACGAAGGCTGAAAAAATATTGAAATTCGTAAATAATTAAAACCAAAATAATGCAGCAACATATTCGTGTGTTGTCGTACCTTTCTGAGGCACCACATGGACCCCATGGTCGGCCTGTCTCTGGGGTCGTGCTCCGGAGGAAGGGGCTCGTAGGGGCCCACGTCAATGCGTGGACGACCGATCGAGAAGCGCTCGTACGACCAAAGCTGAACAAGCAACGGGCAGCCAAGAAAGATGGGCTCCAAGGAGGCCACCTTATAGCAACCCGTGCAAAGACCCCTGTACGTGGCCGCCAGCACAGCACTACCCCAGCTAAACTGGGGTACGTCCTCCAGTGGAGCCTCCGCGATCGCTCTGGCGTAGGGTATGAGAGTCTTCGGCGCCGAGGTCCCGTGGGACGAGCAGAACAAGACCCAGCCGAATAACCACAGCAGGTAGGCCTCTAGGTGCCTAGCCACTGTAGCCTCGTCTGCATCAGCTCTCAAGTAATCCGCCTGCACAATGAAAAGAGTTATTATCGATATGCATCAATTATTCTGTCAATGCAAATGAAACATAGAAAACGCAACACTCACACTAAACTGCATGAGCCACTTCTTTGTGGGCCCATGTGTGTTGCTGAAGGTGCGGTACGGAGGCGCGTGATCGATCCGGTGAACGTCGGCAAAGCGGCCCAACAACTCGTCCCGCCACCCTGGTCCGACGTCCAGGGCCGCAACGGGGTCGCCATCACAAGGCAGACCCAAAAGGAGGGAAACGTCCTGTAGTGTAGGTGCCATCTCACCGACTGGTAGGTGGAACGTGTGAGTCTCTGGGCGCCACCGGTCCAGCAAAGCTGCTAGGAGAGACATGTCGAAGTGGAAACGTGTCGCCTTGTCCCCTCCCCTGACCTCTGCATCCATCATGTCACCCTCGACCAACCTCGCCATGGGTAAAAGGCCCGCAGCTCTTAACCTGCAGAAATAGATACAAATTTAGATTAGTGCTACAAAAGGAGATACAAAATCGATATTAATTCTAAATAAGATTATATCGTTACAAAGTTAACCATACATACGTACCTCGGAAGCCAACGGTCGTCAAGGGGCATCGTCGACAACGGCACTCGTGCGCGAAACGTGTGCTGGGGCAAACCTCGCACGGCAGACATGAACGACCGGTGCTTCGCGTCAATCACCCTGTCCAGCAACTCCGGAGTCTCGTAGGGCTGCGGAGGCCCTTCGGCCATAGCTGAAAGAATTGAAATCTTTGTCAATACGAAAGTAGTCGCAGCTTGATAAATTAAATTAAACAATAAGGTAAATGAAACAATTATAAATACAACAACATTTTAATAGTCCACATTAACCATATGATGTTCAATGCACACGAATTTCATATTCCAAACTAGATGAATTACATAATACATACTACATGAATTACGTTGTCCAAAGTGCACAAATTACATAGTCCGAAATAGACAAATGACCTAGTTCAAAGTACACAAATTACATAGTTTATAAATAAATACTACATTATTCAGTGGTCACAGGAGACCATCATTGTTAGCACGACCACGGCGGCCACGAGCACGTGAAGTGGAAACTGGAGCGACGGTAGATGGCCCCGCTTGGCTTGTTCCCCTGCCATACGTCATTGCTGGACAATTCTTGTAGCTGTGACCAGTTTCATGGCACTTGGAGCAGAGGCGCACTTCTGCACCAGCTTCAGATTGATCCATGTTGTTTCGAATCCGTCTGTTCTTCCGTCTGCCAACTCCTTGGAACATTTCTGGATCAGGATCAGGAATGTAAAGTGCGTGCTCTCCAGGATTAGAAATGAAGTTTCCTAGGATACGATACCCATAAACCTCATTCTTCCAAGTGGCCCAAATTGTTTCTTTGAAATAATAGTTGGACACAAACATACGAGGCTGAAGCCCTCCCGCCTCAAGACATGCAGCAATGACATGGGTGCAGGGACGATGATGCAGCTTTGGCTTGTGGCAGGAACAAACACATCCAAGATTGGTAATAATGCATTCTTGTGCGTGTCTCTCCCGCCGCCCTCCCAATCGACCTTTGTCCCTGCAGAGGACCTCAAATCGTCGTTCAGCGGCACCGTTGGCGGTCACACGGTGTCTACGAGCCTTTTTCATTGTCTTTTCCATGTACTCAGTCATTTTGTATCCATACACCTTCTGGTTGTCAGACATTGATTTGTTTGCCACTGTAAAACGGTCCCTGAAATACTTGATTGTCCGATATAAGAAGAACTCCACAATTCCAACTAGGGGAGTCCCCTTACACCCCGGAGCACCCAATTATACACCTCAGCAAAGTTTGTAGTCATTATGCCATATCGAGCACCACCCTCGTCAAACAATAAAGCCCATTTCTCTTTGGGCTCATGCTCAATCCACTGAGAGAATGTCTTAATGGCCCGACCGGGTTTGCGCACGATGTGTGGACCATCAAGGCCAACGTCATCAAGCGAAACGGGATGTTGGTCCTCACTATTAACCGGTCTCTTTGCAAGCTCTTCTGCTTGTTTCTTTGTAAGTTCATCAAGTTTCTTCCAAATAAGGTTGAATTTTCTCTCTTGATTCTGGATGCATAGCCGCTTAAATAGTTTCATCAGGGTCTTGTTTTTGAATTGGCTATGAAAGTTGGCACCCATATGCCTCATACACCACCTACTCTTCAAGTCAGGCCACTGCACAGCCCTCTCACGTTCAATGCTGCCATTCTGCATGTCCTCGACTGCTTGTAAAATGCCTTTGTGCCGGTCATGAATAACACAGACATTCGGTACATCCTTAACAATCATCTGCTTCACTCTCTCAAGAAACCAATACCAGCTATCTCCTGACTCTTTCTCCACAAAGGCGATCGCTAACGGCAACACCTGATTGTTACCATCGGACCCAATAGCAGTCAAGATGGTTCCTTTGTACCTACCAGTCAAAAATGTGCCATCAATACAAATGACTGGTCGGCAATGCTGAAAAGCCTCAATGCAAGCACCCAAGGCTAGGAATGAACGCTGCAACACCTGCTTGCCTGGTTTCTCAGCACAGGGATAGGTTTTCAAGTCATAGTAACTGCCTTGATTTCTCAAACATATGTTGTGCAGCAAGGCTGGAAGATTGTTATACGACGCTTCATACGTCCCCCATTTCATCTCCATTGCCTTCTGCTTTGCTCTATACGCTTTGTTGTAGCTGATTTTGTAATGAAATTTTTCTTCCACGGCACAAATAATTGATTTTGGCTCGAAGCTGGGATTGTCGACGATCTGAGCATACATGAATTGAGCCACAAAATCTGCTGTAAGGTTGCGGTGATGTGGGTTTAACTCCTCAAGTTGGCATTCATGCTCCACCAATTTCGACACCTCCCTGTAATCAGTCCACTTGCCTTTAAATGCATGAACTCTAAAAGGGCAGTTGCTTTGCACGCAACACACATCATATACCTTTGGGCTGCTCTTCACCACTCGGAACTGCCTTTGCAAAGATAGTGTAGACCACCGCTTTATGGCTTCCTTAACTTCATCCCCACTTGCATACATTGCACCGACAGAAACCTCATTCTCTCTGTACTCCCAATCCACCGCTTCACCTTCATTGACAGTTAGAGCTGAATAGTCATAGCTTGCCCAGTTGCGTGGCACGGGATAACAATCCTCCTCATCTGAAGTGTCTCCCTCCATGGCATCAAACTGCTCTTGCCCCTCCCTCTCAACCTGCTCGACTAACTCAGGGATGTGTTCCCCCTCATCAGCCTCGCCGGTTGGTTCATGGGGTGCGTCTTCACCATCTACCTCCTCGTGTTCTCCATCTACCTCCTCTTGTTCAGTATCTTCTTGGGCAGGATCGGCTGTAATTGCATTGTCGTCATCTTGATGCTGACTGCTAGACCCAATCTTCTGATAAACTTGAACAAACAAGACTAGTGGTAAGCCACGCTCGGTAGCTATATTGACATACTCTCTCCAGTTTTGGGTTCCAACAAGGGGCATCAACTCCCAAAACAGGGGTGTGTCCATTCGAAACCTTACTACAGCCATGACTGACAGCTCAAATTGCTCCCTGTCAAGTCCAAATGCCTTGAATAGCCAGTTGCAAACTGAGGTCCAGTTCCTCTCTCTTGCTCGGACTACTTGTTTGGTGAATGACTTAAATTCAGACAAGTCTACCCCTTCAGGACCATACCTAACCTCCCCAGGCCCATAAAACACTTGAAAAAATAAACTCTCTGACATGCCCGCCATGATACGTAAGAGTACTAATAATTGTGAGTAACTACTTTTTCATTTCAACTATAAATGTCACTAAAAAAATTGAGTGACCACTGACTACGAAAATATTTTATATACCTCATATGTTAAGAACTAAATAACAAATGTAATGTAAAAGTCAGGGCTAACTATTTTTTCTATGACATATAACTAGCATTTCTATAAAAAAATAAAATTACTAATTAGTTTTTCTATAAAATAGTTATATCTAAAAATTACTGAGATAGCTAGTAGCGGTTCACATCTAATAACTAAAAAAACTATTCGAATCTCTAGATTACAAATCCAAACTAACAATATAAAAAAACTATACTACTCATTTTTCTAGATTACAAATCCAAACTAACAATATTACTACCTACCATGCAAACTAAAAATATAATACCACTAGTTCTAACTAGCATCTACATATAGGTATAAAAAATTAAATTTACTAAGCAAAAGCAGTCTAGATCTAGTAACTAAACTTTTCTATGACCAAGTTCATATCTAATAAACATAAACTAAACAATCTTGTAACTAAACTTTTCGATGACCTAGTTCATATCTAAAAGCTAGCATCTACAACTATCTATCTAAAAACATAAATGAAATTGACTGCTGTGACACCTCGTGCCACTTTTGAAAAATTTATCATGCACATCTACTCATTGTACAAAATTCTTGGTGCTCATCATGTTTTTGAACTGAGTATCAAGTTTAAATGGACTCCCAAAAGTCAAATTTCGTTTTTAAACTCCTTTGAATTCAAATTTGGTTAAGTTAGAACCTTTTCCTTTTAACCCTTTTGGGGGCTTGTTTAAAATTAAAAATGTTTAAACAAGTGGCTTTTGGCCAATTTGAAAATTCATTAGTGATCTATCTACTCTCAGCTAGAAGTTTTGGTTTGGGACAAAAACATCTTTTGCTTGCTCAAACTCTTGGTCAAATAGTGGTCAAACCACTGAAATCAGCACTTCTGAAATTTGGCTAAGTCCAATTTCTGACAGCAGTTTTAGCCAACTTTAGAGCTCCATATCTTTTATTTTTCAATCTATCCAAACCAAATCAAGTTCATGGTTTGAAAGCTGGTAGTTTGAACTCTTCAAAAATCATGAACAACTCCAGGATATCAAACTCTAGCTATTTCTTTTTCATGCTCAAAGTCAGCTAAACTCAATTCTGTTCTGGGACTTAGAAAAATTTCTGAGTTCGAGTTTTTGGCCGATGTTTGATCAAGTTTATCTCTCAAACCAAATCTTTTTGAACCTGGTGGCTTTAACAAAAGTTGTTCCCCTTGGTGTCCTCTACAACTTTTGTATTGGAGTTTTGGAAAGTTTATACATGAAATATCGAGTTTGAATCAAATCTTTGGAGTACATCTGGCGGTTACTGTTGTTTCTGAATCGAATCGATCGATTCAGACTTCAGACAGAGCGAGCTCGCGCTCGAGCTCTGCGCTGGCGCCGTCGGTGCCACGCGCCGTGCTCTACTGCCCTTTGCCACGCGCCGTCGCCTCGCACTGCCAGTCGCGCTCCAAGTCATGCGTTTTGCCTCGGTGTCGAGCTCGGCCGGCGACACCAAATTTGGCGGTGAGCGGTGAGCTCGGTACGCCGCCAGTGATGGACACGCGGATTCACCGCGGTTAAGCCGTCTTGGTCCAATTCACCGCTCCAGTAAACTCTCCTCGTCGTCCTCGTCGTCCTCAACCACTCAGCTCCACCTTTCTCCGCCTCCAGTGCCCGTGCCGACTCGATTTCCGGCCGCCATTGCCGCCACCTCACCTCGCCGTGGAGATTAGTCTTCCCATCCTTCCCCGCCTCTCCCAACCGCTCAAATGGTTACTCCATGACTCCCTGAAGCCGTGCGCCCTCTCATCGTGAACTCCGAAGCGTCGGTGAGCTCTAGCGCCGGCCATCTTCTCGGTGAACCGCCGCCGGCCGTGGACACATGCCAATCCTTTGCTAATCCTTGGGTTTTTCATGCCTAGGTGGTGCGGCTTGGAGTCCTGAGGCCGTGGGTCATCTCCGGCGAGTCTCCGGTCTTCTTCTCCGGCGAGCTCGGCCGGTCAACCGCGCGGCGGCGCGCTGTGCACGGCTGAGTTCGGCCAGGGGTGTTCGATTAGAAGATCAAGTTTTTCCAGGGGGGTTATGTGAAAGAATGTTGGGTTTAAGTGAGAAGGTGGAAAAGTTCTGGGGGTTTTCTAGAAAATCTAAGGGCTTATCTGTGAAGAAAGGACTGGTTGGTAATAGATCTTTTAGATCCAGGGGCCTAAGTGTAAAAGCGTTTTCGGTTTTTCTTTTGTTTTTCTTTTCAGCATGCATGTATTTTTGTTTAATGCATAGAAAATCATAGGAGTGTGAGAAAATTGTGAAACCAATTTTGTTGTACTTGTTGCATCTTTGGCTACAGCTGAAAAATATAAAATCATGTTGTTTATATACAGTTTTCTGTGTAGAAGTTTTAGTTAGTTTATTAGCTTTCTGTCAAAATAAATAGTTCTGCATGTCCAAAAATTTTGAGAAAATCACAGTAGCTATAGGATGTGTTTTTATGAGCACAGTAAATTTTTGGGTTGCATGCTATCTGTGTAGTTTAAGTTAAGCTTTTTCTCCATATTTAGCTTGTTTGTGCTGTTAAAAATAGTTGTGAATATGTTTTTGAGCTCAATGAATCATGGTAAATCTGTGTTAGTGTGTAGATAGTGTTTCTGTGAAGTTTTGCATTTTTGTGCTTTTTAGTGTTGCTGTTTGTTGTTTTGGTAGATTTATAGCCTTTTTGTCTTTTTCAAAATAAATAGTTTCTGGTAGAATAAAGTGTTGAAAAATTTTCAGTGGTAATCTTGAGTTAAAAGCTTCTCAGAGAAGTTTTTGTGCTGTTAGATAACATGTGTAGGTTTATTCATTTAATTAGTTGCTAAATAACCCTTTATATGTGTGTTTAAATGGTTTTATATATATAGTTATGCTAATAACATGTTTTCTAAAAAGTTTTGGTGAACTCAGTAAAGTTTGGATCTGTTGTTATATTTCTTTCTTAGTGATAAGTTAATCTTGCTTAAAGAGATATGCACTTACTCTATAAAATGTTAAAAATGGTTTTTGCAACATTTCATGTGATTTCATGTGCATATCTTGTTTTGTACTTAAGCTGTATAATTGAATTGCTGCATGTAAGATTTTGTATCTTTTCTCGCTGTTATTCCAAACTCACACATGTGCATGTTCATGTAGAGAACGTGCTAGCTGACGGGGTGTACAACTTGGTGCCTGAGTCAGAGGCTGAGCAGCCAGAGCCCGAGGTCCTTGCAGTTGAGGCAGATCAAGACCCGAGCCAAGACTCGGAAGGGCCCAAGGCCAGCGAAGGCAAGCACCGGAGTGCATAACCTTTTTAACGCAGCCACACTTTAATTTATTTGCTTTACAAAGTATTTACCTTATGCATTTAAGTTTTCATAGGAGTTGACTGAAAACCTAGTTGCATGATCCTTAGGAAAACCCCGAGTTTTCTAGTATGTGTAGGTCGATAGAATTGCTAGGCTGGTTAAACGGTAGAAGTCGAGTAATTGCCTGTTACTCGCGAGATGATAAGTGGTTTCTTTCTGAGTTATGTCAACCTGTCATCTAGACTGGAAAAGAAAGTTAGGCCGGGCGGAGAATGTTGGTAGGGAAAAGAATGGAATGTTGTAGCTCCGCCTGTGCCAGTTAAGGCCCGTTCGTTGTTAGCTCTGGGATCAAGATTGAATTGTACTACCTCACATGCTGGGAGTAAGAGGTAGTTGAAACTGGTAACTTATGTACTTTAGCTCGCACTGGTATGTTGAACTACGCCTGACTGCTTATTCATGTACCGGTTAGAGTAACTCATGGCTGACCCGTCGTTGGTATCGGTGGGGACTGGTACTTGAGGGTAGCAGGGTAGGTCAAGTATTTAGTGTTGGCTGAAGGAACGGCTGGCATGAGCAGCTCGACGGGGCTCGTTTGTGCCGTGTGGGTAGGTTAACCTTGCAAGGGATAAAACCGAATCGATTCGCCGTACTCACGGTATTGAGCTCTTGATCACTGGGCAGCATCGCTAGTTAAGAACTTGAATATTGTTGATGATCATATGCTGTATGAGTTAATTAAACAAGTTCTTGCTCTCTTTTGTAAAAGTTTTTATAAATGCTAATCTAGATCAAATAGCTCAACTAAAATTTGATTGCTAAAACTTGAAAGTAAGGATCTACTTTAGTTGCTCTTTTTGGCAAAACAAAAACCCAGCCAAAAGCCTTGCATACTAGGGGTCTTAGTTTTCTTCAGTCGGTTAAGTCTTGCTGAGTATTAAATTACTCAACCAGCTTGTGTTAACCCTTTTTCAGAGTCTGAGTCTAGTCTAGCAGAGCAGGCAGCTGAAGCTTTCCCGTTTGGTGTCCCTGAAGGTTTTCAGTTGCAGTTTGTTCCGGCTTCGCAGGGTGGGGAGCCGAGGGATTGATAATGCCAGCTGGGCTACTTGTGCATTATCATGTTTTTATCGTCGTAGACTCGTACTGTTTTAAAACTTCCGCTGTGCTTTTAAACTCTGTGTTGTAATAATCTTTTATAATGTCCTGTTTTGTAAATTAAATCCACGCGTACTGTGTTGTAAAATTTGTGACTCGTTAATCATCGGTGCTCATTGTGGAGTGAGACATGCCTCGTATTGGTTTCGATAATGTGATCAGTGGTGTATTCGGGAGTTACCCGACAGCAACTACACGGTTATGTCAGTTGAAGTGCGAGTGTGCTGTACTGCTTGCATTAGCTAAGGGACAATGCACTTGAGCTGACATAATTGGGGTGGTTCTGCCACAACTGCAAGGTAAATAAAATTTTACCTGATGCGAAGTGTAGATCTGGCAGAGCTTCGCTGCCCTCTCCTTCCCTTCCCTCCCCTCCCCTCCCCTTCCCTTCCCTTCCCTTCCCTCTCCTCTCCTCTCCTCTCCTCTCCTCTTCCTTCTCTGGGTGGGCGCGCGGCAGCTAAAGGCTGAGAGCGAGCTCTCTCAGCCGCGCGCGGGGGTTAAAAAGGGCGGGGGGCCTTTCGCCGGCCAAAACGGCGAGGCCTAGGGCCTTTCGCCGACCGTTACGGCGAAAGCGCCTTTCGCCGGATGGGGCGGCGAAAGGGCCGTGGGCCCCTGGCGCCGACAGCCTATCGCCGGATGGGCCGGCGGTTTTTGTTTTGACCGCGGTAAAAGGGCTTTGACCGCACCGACGGTCCTTATCGCCGTTCCATACGACGATAGCCAACCCTGTCGCCGTTTCATCCGGCGATAGCCGTTCCATCTGGCGACATAAGACCAAAACTGCAATTTTTTTAGCCAACAATTTATTTTTGAAAAATTGTAAAAAAAATATAAAAATAAAAAAAATTCTAATGAAGGGTGTGATGAATGGGCCAGCGTGGCCGGGCAAATGGGCTCTGCCGGAGTAGGCCGTGGCGCGCAGCAGTAAAGAAGTAGTACAGGCCGAAAAACATCGGACGAGTAAAAGTGGTAGGCGGCAGTAAAACAAAGAACGCGTGTCGTGTAACAATACGGCAACGACGACGGAGAACCGTGGCGTCGATTTCTTCGCGCCTAAGAGTTTAGATATATTCGGGATACTTCGGCTCCTAACCATGATGAGACGATGTAATCAAATCGATTTTTTTTTCTATTCCAATACACACTCTCTTAGGTGAGGCCATGCTAACCGTGTCAAATCGATATTTGATTTGAGTGACAAAGTATAGTCAGGCATATCATGTTGGCATGTTCGCTCCTTCCCTTACTCTGCAACGTTTTCCCACCACCTGGAAACGTTTTTGTCGCGGCACCGTCGAGAGATATTCAGCGCTTTGCCGTTCGTCACGTGCAGACGACGGAGACGCGGCCCATTTTTCAACGCACGATAACGAAACAACAAATGGACGGACAAGTGCCCCAGTGTTAAGGCCCAAAAGGAGAGTAATAATCACCTACTATTCCGAAATACGTTATTAATCCTCGCACAAGATGGAGATACTGTCGAAACGACGCTACAAAACATAATCTTCCCGGTGCTGTTTTTTTTTTTTTTTTTTTTTTTTTTTGCAAAAGAGAGAGAGATAGAGATGATGGGATTCTTCCGTGAACCGTCGGGCTCCGCTTGACGATACACGAGAGCGGGCCCAGCCTCGCCACAGGAAAACCAGTTTGTTTTTTCAGCAAAAAAACTGTGGCGACGCCACACACCTTGCGGCTTGGCAAAGTGTGAGGAGGCCGGCATCCAAGAACGCTGCACGCCCGTGCACTTGCCCTGCCATTGATCGCCACCCATCGGCCTTGGCTCCTTCCGTGCTTAACTGGCAGGTTCCAACCCCGCTCCTCCTCAACCCATCTACTTTGTCAAACACCCGCAACCAATTCTTGCGCTCACGCTTGCTGAGAACGAAAGGTTTGACCACTCGGGCGCGCCGGGGCCGTGCAAAAGGTTGTGCACTTGTGCTTGTGTCGTCACGGTTGTTGAGAAACTTAAAGAAATTGAGAGACCTAGAACTCTAGATGCAGTTGGGAACTTGGGACTGCACGCCTGCACCATGCTTGAACGAGAGATGGTGATCGTGCCCCTCGGCGTGTTGTGTACTTCTGTGGGCAGCTCATGGTCGAGAACGTACTGCGGTTCCGCAGCTCGATTCCAACACCACTGGACAACAATGGATCGGAGACGTTCAGTTCCGCCGTCTGGTACTTGGGTTCAAGGTTACCCTGCCCATTTCCACGTACCATCGTCCACAAAGAGTAAAAGATCGGCGTCTGCTCTACTCTCGTCTTGTGCGTGTGCGCACCAAGGAATCCGCCGACAGACTCCAGCGCCACTGTCCCGCAGGGACTAGGGAGACCACACGCACGCACGCTGCACTGACATCTGAAGATCATGCCTGCAGAACGCCACTCACTTTTTCATGTGTGAAAAATCTCCAGAGCTTCGTGAAACCTGAACCCAGCTGCTGCTCCTAACTGCCATCAGATTCTCCACCCAAAACCCACCAACCGGAACATTCACCCCTCACCAACACCTCATTTTTTTCTCTTTTTCCAACCTCAACAAGAAAAAAGCTTATTCTTTTCTAACAATAATCTAAAAAGAATTTGTC
This sequence comes from Urochloa ruziziensis, assembly GCA_015476505.1. Lineage (NCBI taxonomy): Eukaryota > Viridiplantae > Streptophyta > Magnoliopsida > Poales > Poaceae > Urochloa > Urochloa ruziziensis. The sequence goes on along the minus strand of CM027119.1, from coordinate 58,503,472 downwards.
ACAACTTTTTTTTTATGATGATGGCTTGTTTGCTTTGCTCTCTTCCCTCCAACCAAAGAGCAGGAACATTAAACTGAACTCGCTAACAACCGCAGCTAGCTGCAGCTCTCCCTCTCCCTATCTCATCACCTATAAATAAACAGAATCCAAAACCTAATCCATGTAAAAAAAAATCTAAACCGACGAATAAAGGAGAGCTAGGCCGTCTGTCAAAGCTACCGAAGAAGAGCCCGCCGCGAGCAGAGACAAAATAGTATCCTCCCTTTGTGGTGCGTGTGGCGTGACCATGAAGCCACGCCCGCCGGCGGGGGCGTCGTCGTCATCCGCTTCCGCCGTGCCGGCCATGCTCCGGCCGCACCTCGCCCGCCTCACCTCCTTCCTCATCGTCTTCGCCGTCGGCTACTCCCTCGGCCTCCTCTCCTCCTCCTCCACCCGCCCGTCGCCGCGGCCGTCCCAGACGACGCTCGCGCGGCCGAACGCCGCGCACCTCACCGCCGTTCCGGCTTCGAACGCCGCGGCGGCGAGCTATCCGCGGTCGCCGCCGCACGACCTGTTCCGGTTCAGGGAGGAGTGCGGGGAGCCGTTGCCGAGCGACGCCGTCATCCCGACGCTGCTCGACAAGCTGTTCGACGGCGAGAGCCCCTACGCGGGGTTCCCGGCGGCGCACACGGCGGCGCTGCTGCACCCGGCGAGGGCGCGCCCGCGCGGGTGGGGCTCGACGGGGGCCGTGTTCGCGGAGCTCATCGAGTCGGTGCGCCCCTCGGTGATCGTCGAGCTCGGCGCGTTCCTGGGCGCGTCGGCGCTGCACATGGCGGCCGTCTCGAGGAACCTCTCGCTCTCCCCGGCGATCCTCTGCATCGACGACTTCCGCGGCTGGCCGGCGTTCCGGGACCGGTTCCGGCGCGACGTCCCGCCGCCGCGGCACGGGGACGCGCTGCTCCTGCCGCAGTTCATGGCCAACGTCGCCGCCGCCGGCGCGGCGCGCGTGCTGCCGCTGCCGTTCTCCACGGCGTCGGCGCTGGCGGCGCTGTGCGGGTGGGGCGTGTACGCGGACCTCATCGAGGTGGACGCCGGGCACGACTTCCACTCGGCGTGGGCCGACATCAACCTGGCGTGGGCCGTGCTCCGGCCCGGCGGCGTCATGTTCGGCCACGACTATTTCACCTCCGCCGACGACCGCGGCGTGCGCCGCGCCGTGACGCTCTTTGCCAGGGTCAAGGGGCTCACCGTCCGGCCCCACGGACAGCACTGGGTGCTCTCCCCGAAACCGCCACGGCGGCACGGCGCCGCCGCCCGGTGACGGTGAGTGAGAACACGTCGCTGTCGCCGTCGCCGTCGATGGGGGGCCACACGCACTCGCCATCATCCTCCGGTGCAGAACCTGACGTGTCCCGTTGCACCAGCGCCCTGCCTATCCGTGTTCCTACTTGCAGGTGACACACACATCAACCACCAGTCCACCACCTCGATCAGAAGCAGACGAAAAAGGCTGCGGCGTTGCCACTATTCTCCGAAGTGTTCCTCTGAACCGCCATGAATTTTTTTTTCCAGCTTCTCAATCTATTTACACGGAGATTGGGCAATGGGCATTTATGTGTGGATATAAACACGACGGCTGCAAAGCGTATTGTGGAGTAAAGATAAGACATCGATGGAATGGAATGTTGATGGTCTGTTCCTTTTTGCTTTGCTTGCATTTTCATCGCAGAGAAGCGGATATATGCGTCTTTCATGGATGCAAAAAAAGTAGCTAGGGTTCTTTATCATCTTTTCTGTGGCACAGTGAAGTCCACGTTTGTGGGCTGGACTGGAGATGCGCCGGTGCGGACGCGATTCGGTGATGATGCTGAAGGTGACGTTCCGTAGTGGAGGGTGACGCGGTATGCGTGCCGGCCGGAGGAGGGAAACGGCAAACGGTGTGTTAGCTGAATACTGAAATCCAAGGCTAACATGCATCATTATAGAGTAATTTACAAGGGCGATCAAGACACTGATGGAGTATGGATTAAGTTACTGCGATTGTAGGATGCCAGTGGTTCGTTCATTGGACAGCCATGAGCGCAAGGATTTCTGACGTAACAGAACTGCTAACCGGTATCGGGAGTTTGACTCTAATTATCGCACACAAATACGTAGAGTCTGACAGCAATAGCTAACTATATTTTCAATAAGATCGAACAAATAAAGACGAAGATCGATGGCAAAGCAGGCCATCAGATGCTGAAAAATGCAGGTGCCGTCGATTCTTAGATGATCCCTGGTTTCAGATTATCCGATCCAAAACTAGCAGATCTCATCTCACAGCCCTGCAAAGTCAAAAGAAATTAAACACATCTGAAACTCATCCATGTCCAGCTTGTATCTAAAAGGAACAGAAATATTTTTCGCAAATAAAAATTATAGTGATTTTTGCTAGAGAATAAAAAGTGACGAATCAACTCGATGTAGTCTGCCGATGAATAAGGACTGTACAGCTACAGTGATCCTGTAAGCTGAAGGTGAATGGCATAGATGTTGGATGCCTTCATGTCTCCAGGGAGTGCCGCGTGCGTAGTAAGCTTTGGAAGGACGTCCTTATATATCCCGTTATCCGCGTCAGGAACATTGTTTAGCCCTTTTGGCCAGCCGGTCAGCATCTGAACTTCTCAAGCCGAATTGTGGTTATGAGAATCATCCTTTTTTAGGGGAAAATATTTTGATAAACAGACGTTACGTCAGACATTCAGAAATTCGCTCTAACAATGGTTAAGAACTCAACCGTGTAATCTGTCAAAGTACTGATAAGAACATTGGGTTTGAAGGACCAAAGACGAGAATACCACCAAAGCTCCTTTTGTACGTTTTTTTAACCTACTAAAAAACCGTGCAGCGGCTTGTACGAAATACTGAATTTTGGGAATTATGTGTATGAATTTCACTGTAGTATTTTGTTAGCGTTGTGGTCCCCGGAGACTGGGCTGCTGGGTTGCATGCACGAGAAGCCGAGGAGGACGGGGAGGTGTCAGGGTCGCTGGGAGCAGGAACGGCGATGGTTATCAGACGAGACGTTGCCGGTCGCTTGCGCCGGTGAAGTCCAGCTTCACTTTGCGGCATCCGGACGCCTGGTGCCGGCTTGGAAAGCATCGAAGCCGCTTTACTGGGATCGCTGCTTCAGTTTAGCTTCAATTCAATCGAGGAGACGAGTGGAGTGGCAATTTTCTGGCACGCCATCGCATCGTCCAGCGTACAGAAAGGAAATAGACAAAAATATCATGTGACGATGTTCATGTGCTAGTGTCTGCATACCTACAAACCCGGCTTTAAAATGGCGAAAAGGACCTCACTCCTTTTTTTTATACAATCATTTATATTAAACCCATGATCTGCAATAATACTAGAGGTAAAATAAAAAACCACATGAAGGAAAGATAGTTGTGAAGTAACTTTGCTCCAAAACATCACAAAACATGCAGTGAATTATCTCGGCCGAAATGCAGGCTCATGAATTATTTATCCACTGAAACACAATAAGCACACAGCCGATATGAAATCTTTATTTCAAGCGGCTCTCAAATCTCAAGCCTGTCTCCACAATCAAGATTTGAAGAAACTCTCTAAATGGCTCCAAAGATTCAGTTCATTGTACAGGAGAAACAAGACAGCAGCACAAGTTCATTGTACAGGAGAAACAAGACAGCAGCACAAGTCATTCCACCTGAACATATGGGGTATGGTGGAACAAGCTCTCCACAAAGACAAAACGTTGCACATCAGCAACTGGATCCACCACTCAACCATCAAGTTGAACAACTCGCTCTAATTTAAGTTCATGCCTTCTATAACAAACAAAATGGGGGCTGACTACATTATGACATGAACGACCCTTTTTTTCCAAAAGATGTGTTTAGAGGCCAATATTGAGATGCGCCTCTCATCAGTTGAAGCTATCCTTGCTCTGAGCTACTCTCCTATCAATAATAGAACGCAGACAGAGTACATTATGACATCATTACACCTCAATCACAAGAATGGCTAGAAACCAAAACTGGATGAGGACATTGCAGGCACACAGCTAGTATCCCTTGTTCCCACGTATCCGGGCTCGCATGTCAACCTGTTGTTAGATTAACACAGTTAGACATTTGCAATTTCACTTAAACTACCTGCGATTCAGTTCAAACTGGCAAAATGATGGCAGTAATTGCAGAAGGCAGACAATGATATCACGGAAGAGCATGAAAATTATATACAAGCATACTGAAAGATGTTGGCACCAATATGATAGATACAGCAACAACTTTAACACCAGATGCAATAATACCGGGCCAATGCAATCCACACTATTGATGGTTATGTGTCACTTACAGAAACTGTATTATCTGGCTTCCACAGATGATGTGTATGATTATATTTCCATTGGAAGATATAAAACGAGCTGCCCATCAGAAGTATTATGATTACATAATAAACAAAAGAGTTGCACACAAGTTCCTAACTTTATATATCAGAAACGACTAGCAGGCTTTCAGCCTTTTAGGTTGGCCTTTTTAGTGAAGAAAGAAAAGATTGGTGTTTTTAGTTCTTCATTGGTGTTACTCAAAAGGGTACATAACATACTGCATTACAGTCACTGCAGTTCTTATGAGAAAAAATATAAAAGAGATAAATCAGGTATGTGTACATAAGCTGCAATGACACCAGAGATGTAAATGATATGGCCATTGTTCTTGTGCTCACTACAATAGTAGACTCTTTCCCAGCTCAACGTACTTACTATGGGTAGAATAAAAAAGGGCGTACCCAGTGCCGTAAGCTCCCGCACTATGCGGGGTCTGGGGGCAGGTTCTTTAGCGCACAGCCTTTCCTGCACATAAATGTGCAGAGGCTAGGGCTTGAACCTTGGACCTTCCGGTCAGAGGCGGTGAAGCTCTACCACTGCACCAAAGGCCGCCCTTTAGCTTTTTTTCAGGTCGTTGAATCAGGATCAAAGGGAAAGATTAGAACATCTTCACTCTACAGTCACTATTCTATTTCACTGGATTGAAAATTATTTCTAGCACCATTTGTTGTACATAAATGGTTCATCAGATTCTTATAAGCTGCACTGGCCATAGAAATTAAGAAACTGATAAGAATCATCTAGAAAAAGCAAGAGTGTGAAGTAACCAAAAATAAGCAAAACTAACAAAGCTCCATATTCAGAACACAAAAAAGAACTGAGCGCCCAACCTTGTCAACTGGGAACACACAAATTTTACGTTTTGCTCATTTTCATGTAGTCAAACAAACTGTCACTTAGAATGCATGCATATTGACATTTAACATAACATTCACTAAAAATCCATGAATCACTTTTAATAGACAGTGATGAACATAGTGCCATAAATCTATGTGGTTGTGTATCAAAAATAGACTATGGGGGCATTACATTTGATCATTACAGAAAATACTAGACTGATGAGGCACCGGTTTATTTAGGCTGAGGCACAGGTATTCATGTCATGTCCACAGAATGTGTGGATGCTAATTATTTGGCTCTAACGCTAACTTTTTTTGAAGGGGGCTGCGGCAGGCAAGGAGCCGGCCTGCACATTGTATTAGTATGCAAAGTTTGGGCATACAAGATTTGTGAAGGGGGTGTGGGAGCAGAGTGTTACATCAAGATCTAATGCTAACTATTCAGCATCTCCATAAAAATCTAACACCATGGCCAATTAAAGATTCAGGGAACATGATACTGACTTGGAATCTTGGGAGAAACCCAACATATGGAAAATGAATGGATCTAATGAAACGATAAAGACACTTATGTGCACAACATACTACCTGAAACTTCAAATCGCAATACAACCTATGAGCATGAAGCTAGCGATAGCAAGTAGTTTGCAGCGATGAGGATATACCTGGCCCCTCTTGCAGTTGAAGTAGGTCTCCCGCAGTCCGACACACTCACTCGTAATGTCGGGCACCTTCTCCCCTGCACACTCCTTGTACGGCCTCTTCTGCAACTGCACACAACCGCATCAGGAAACCAGGAATAGGCCGGGCCACAATCGTCTCAACTACTTAAGCAACGTCAAAAACTCCTGCGCATAATCAGCATCACCCTTTCCCGATTCTCTTCCCCCGCACTAGCTTGCACCTAATGGGATTACGCCTGCACCTAATCGGATCGAAACAGGCAGCGGCAAGCTGCGGCGTGGGGGGACTGAGAGAAAGGGGAGGAAGGCGGCGACCAACCTTGACGCAGTCAGTCTCGCTGAGGCACTTGACGAGCTCCATGGCCAACCCCTTGCACGACTTCGCCATCTCTCTTCCGCCTCTCCCGTCGTGTTCCCCCAACGACTGCGGCGGCTTGCGGGAGGGGAAAGGTTGGAAGCGGCTCGAGTGGGCGAGACGGCGGCGCCTCCGCTGCTCCCGGCGGCCGGTTTGACGGGCTGGGCTGGGCTGGGCCGTTGACCAATAATAGCTCGGCTCGGCCTGTGTATAAAAGGTTCGGCCCACTCTACGAATGCCGGATTCAGGTCAGGAGAGAGCTCCATGGCTTTTTTGAGTTTTTCGCTCGGTAGCATTTCCTATTCGGATTCAGGAGAGAGCTGAATCAAAATTCCTCAAGAAACGAGAGGTGAACTGAATTTCTCTTAAAAACGTGCTGCAGTTGACCTGAACTAATAATATTCTTTTTTTCAGACGAACAATAACATTCTTTTCCGGTACAAATTATAAAGAAGAGAGGACGGAAAATGTTTTAGTTTTACTAAAAAATATTCGGTAATGAGGACCTGTTCTCTAGCAAGGGCCAAGTTACATTGTTGACTTCGGGTGCGGCCACACTTGACAAAAAATCTTTATCACTTGTCACTCCTAGTTTTTCACCATATTTATTTACTTTTTAATTTTTATCTTACAAAATAAATGTTCTAGTTTTCCACCATATTTACCTTTTATCTTACAAATGCTATAAAGTGGCACATCCCATTTATTTTTCTCTAGCTCCGCCCTGCCTTTAAGACTAGGGCCCTGTTTGGATACTCTCGCTCTGCTAGAGGTTAGAGTTAGTTTCTAGCTCATGACTAACCCTAAACTGACTCTAGCCAAAGAGATGTTTGGATGGCAAGGTTAGATTGACATTTGTTTCATTCAGACTATCTTTCTGGCTGGATTTGGTGTGGTCGGCTCTTTTGTGGACCAGTAAAGTATAATTAGGAGAGTTCCCTCAAAAAATATGATCAGGAGATTAAGCTGATGGAAAACCAGTAAAGTATAATCAGGGGAGATACTACATGTTAAAAATGCAAGCTAACTGGCTGGTCCATTATTAGTCTATCCATGTCAACCTAATTAAGATTCTCAAAGTCAGAATAATATCCATGATGGTTCCCCCAGGATATGTTTACACGTTGATTATTCAAAAAAGATACATGTTGCACCTTCTATGCCCACAGAATAGAAAAAAAAAGGCAGTTGGAAGTTAACAAGAAAATAGATAAGAGTTAACTGCTTTGCAGTGCACCATCATTCCACAACACAAATTGATCCGAACAACAAATCATGTTTTGTCCATATAAATGAGATGTCCCAATTAAACATACAAGTTCTCAAGAGGATGGGGCGCGCCTGGGGGTCGGCGGCGCGGGCGCGTTGCGGCTAGGGACAGCGGTGCGGGTCGTCGCCAGGGGGCCGACGGCATAGGGAGCTCTGCTGGGCGGTGGGCGAGCAGTGGAGTCGCGGCTAGGAGAGGCGGCGCATCGAGGATAGGGGCGGCGACGCATCGCGAGCAGATGCGGAGGGAGGAACCGATCTTTTCTTTTTTTCGGAAAGGAGACCGGTGCGTCGAGGCTAGGAGATGCGGATCCGGTGCGGATGGATGGGAGGAAAAGGTGAATTTTCAGCGGGCTCCACCTCAAATTAGCTCCAATTAGCACCTCTTGGTTGGGATAGTTTTTTGGGTGGGTTAGATGCAACTAACTTCACTCTAACCCTCCTGTTTGGATCATTTAGGGCTAGTTGAGCTCTAACTAGCTCAAACTAACTTTAACCCATGGATTCAAACAAGGCCTAGAACTAGAGTGATGGTACTTACACGAATGAACAAAAAATACATGCTGATAATGGCGCTGTTTGGATCCATGGGTTAGAGTTAGTTTGAGCTAGTTGGAGCTCAACTACTCCTAAAGGATCCAAACAGGAGGGTTAGAGTGGAGTTAGTTGCATCTAACCCACCCAAAAAACTATCCCAACCAAGAGGTGCTAATTGGAGCTAATTTGAGGTGGGGCCCGTTGAAAACTCTTATTTTTCTTGTTAACTTCCAATTGCCTTTTTTCTATTCTGTGGGTATGGAAGATGCAACATGTATCTTTTTTTTAACTTGAAAGGAATAATCAGCGTGTAAATATATCCTGAGGAACCATCATGTATATGATTCTGACTTTGAGAATCTTAACTAGATTGACATGGATGGACTAATAATGGACCAGCGAGTTAGCTTGCATTTTGAACATGTAGTATCCCTCCTGATTATACTTTACTGTTTTCCATCAGCTTAATCTCCTGATCATATTTTTTGAGGGAACTCTCGTGATTATACTTTACTGGTCCACAAAAGAGCCGACCACACCAAATCTTGCCGGAAAGATGGTCTGAATGAAACAAATGATTGAGAAAGTGCATTTAATGTCAATCTAACCCTGTCATCCAAACACCTCTTTGGCTAGAGTTAGTTTAGGGTTAGTCATGAGCTAGAAACTAACTCTAACCTCTAGCACAGTGAGAGTATCCAAACAAGGCCAATGTATGGTTCAGATTCGGAACTTGTGCAGAAAGCAAGTGTTATCCACTTGTCCCCATATTAAATTGTGCCTGATTTGTTCCAAAACAAATACATGCATAACGTACCTACTGATAATGTATGGTTCGAATTCAGAACTTGTGCTAACGACATGTACAAACTGCTGGCGGCTAAACTCTGCATCATTTGGTGATTAAAGTACACACACGAACATTCGTCGAAGGCGTAGCTGTAAAGTCATGTTGACCATTACCAAATACCGATCGTTGTAAAGTGCATGTGAAACGCCTTTGTTTCAGCTTATTCGTTTTTTTTAAAAGCCATGGAGCTTGCAAATAAAGCGCACAAACTGCTTTGAGACTGACAGCCTGCCCTGACGTGCGTGACGATCCAGTTGTAGATAGATGCGGTCGTATACAACATATCTTTCTCCATGGCAGTCAGGATACAAAATTCTCAAAGCCGCCAGACGGGCAGCAGACGGACATGCTAATCAGTGTGTTTGGCTAACTGGAAATCTTCAAGCCTCCCTAACATTCCCGTACGGGTTCTGCATTTGCTTATAAGAAAGCCTTTGCTCTGCCACCTCATTTCCTCGCAGCGAGACCTAGCAAGAACAGAGCCGTCGTCGACCTTGCGCTTCGAGTCTTCGACCGGCCGGGCAACAAAATCTCCTGCTCGATCTGCTGCTTTGTTTCGGCGGTGCAGAGATCGTTGCGAGATGAGGATGGAGGGGTTCATCCCTTTCGTCTACGGCGCGTTCAAGAGGCGGAGGGCAACGAGAAGGACGACGCACTACGACCTCATCTCCACCCCAGGCGCCTCCCCTCCTCCTCCTCCCCAAACGCGGCCGGGGCGGCCGGCGGCGGCGGAGCGGCGGCTCACCGGCGACGCCTACTACTCCCACTCCGAGAGCCAGCAGCGCCAGAGCCAAAGCTGCCGTTTCGTCGTCCGGCGTTCGCTGGCCGACGAGCTCCACCTCTTGCGCGGCGGCGGCGGCGACGACGGGCGCGACACGCCGGCGGCCGGCGAGGGGCGCAGGGTGTCCAGGTCCCGGAGGTTCAGCAGCATGCGCGTGCTCGGATGCGTCATCGACGACTACGTGCGGGAATCTGCAGTTCTCTCCGGGCGCCATTGAGGGCTTTAGCATGTGAGCGCGTCGCGAGCATATTTGTATTGTAACTAGCAAGTACATGCATATGCATGCACCATGCTACGAACATTTTGCAGGAAACAGTGCCATTTCGTTGTTGTCTTTTCTTTTGTCGGGAGGAATCAATGCCATTTTCCACCCCAGCTGGCAGTATTATATTGGCCAAAAGAACATGTAGTTTCTTTTTTTTTTCTTTGAGAAGCACAAAAGAACGTCTAACAAATTAGGCCTACGCAGCCCCAAACGGGGGATCAACTATTTCTCGGCCCGTTAAAGTTAAAGGCCGCCTCGAGCTGGGTCTGGCCTTTTGCATGTGTAAAACAAAAGGAAATACAAAAGGAAAAAGTCCCTTTTACCTCCCTGGACATCAAGCCGAGTCCGCGTTTCCTCCTTAGACCGCAAAACCATTTATCTAACACCCTCAACTATCAAAACCGTCCGTTTTACCCCCCTCGGCGGTTTGGTTGGTGGTTTTGGCTGACGTGGCGGTGGGCCCCACATGTCAGCGCGGGCCCTACCCCTCTCTTTTCTTCCTCTCTCCTCTCCCTCTCTCTGCCATCTCCTCGCCGCCGCCTCCCCGCGCCGCCGGCGTCCTCCTCCGCCCGCCGCGCCGCCAGCGTCCTCCTCTCCGCCGCCTCCCCGCGCGCCGCCGCCGCCGACCGCCTCGCCTACCACTTCGCCCGCGCCCGCGCCCTCCGTGCCGACGCTGCTGCCGCGCCGCCGGGCCACCTGGCGCCCTCTTCCTCCTCCGCCGCCGCCGTGCGGTCGCCGCGGTCGGGCGCGTACCTGGCCTTCAACCAGATCGGCGGCGGCGGCGGCGCGCGGGGGTCCTCCTCTCTGCCGCCTCCGGTTCGCACATCCTCGACCTCGACGCCGCCCACGACGTCCAGTGGCCGCCGCTCCTCTAGGCCTCCACACCGGCTCCCGCCTTCGCGCACCGGCGTCCTCCTCCGCACCGGCGTCCTCCTCCGCACCGGCGTCCTCCGCTGCCAGCTGCCCTCCTCCGGCCTCCCTTGTCCTCCACCACCGCGGAGGAGCGTCGCTGCGGGGGTCGCGGCGAGCTTCGCCTGGCGCTCGGTTGCGGGAGCTCCGCCTGGCACTGGGTCGCGGCAGCTCCGCCCGGCCCGGGTCCCGTGAGGTGGGTCGGCGGCGGGCGAGATGCGGCGCCGGCGCTGAGCAGAGGAAAGGAGAGGAGGCGGCGTCGGCGGTGAGCAGAGAGAGGAAGAAGAGGAGAGAGGAAGAAGGTAGAGGGGTGGGGCCCACACTGACATGTGGGGCCCACCGCCACGTCAGCCAAAACCACCAACCAAACCGCCGAGGGGGGGTAAAACGGACGGTTTTGATAATTGAGGGTGTTAGACAAATGGTTTTGCGGTCTAGGGAGGAAACGCGGACTCGGCTTGATGTCCAGGGAGGTAAAAGGGACTTTTTCCAATACAAAATCGTCGGGCCCGTGCCCTGGAACAGGAAATTTGATGAGTTAGAGCAACTTCAAGAGTCTCTCAAAAAATCCTTTCTCAAAATTATTTGTTAGGATGTCTTGTCAAAAATTTCTTTCTCCAAAATCAGATCACCACACCATATCCTCAACAATAAACTCCTCAATTTCCCCTATTCCCTCATCTTCTCCCCTTTCTTTTCTCAATCTCGCTCCTTCTCCCTTTCCTCCCACTCTTCTCTACCGCAAGATCAAACTATCGCCACCCGATCTCCTGCTGCTACTTCGCCTGCCTCGCCGCCCATCCAAGCATCGCCGGCCGACCATCTCCGCCCGGCCAAGCATCACCGCGCCCAATCCACCGGCCTCCTGCAGGCTGCAGCTCCGGCCGCCTCGCCCTCCCACCGGCGGCGGTTGCCCCACCTCCTGCCATCGCAGCCGCCACGCTCTGCTCCACGCTCGCTGCTGGCTGCCCCTACCCCGCGCACTGCCATGCCCTGCTCCGCGTCGTTGCTGGCCGCCCACTGCTCCGTGCGCTGGCCGTCGGCCCGCTGCTCGCCGCCTGTCTGCTACCGCGAGCCTGCCACGCATCGCCGCGCGCCCTCCTCCGCGCAGCTGCTGGCCGCCCCTATTCGCGCCGCTGCCACACCCGCTCGCCCGCCCAGCCGCTGGACGCGCCGCTCGCCTGCCGCCCGTACACCACCCACCGGCCACCACCCCATCCGCCGGCAAGCAACATCGAAATTGGCTGGAGGAGAAGGATAAGAGAAGGAAGAAGATGTGTCGTGTCATTTACAGGTGAGGTCCACGTGTCAAGGCAAATTAAAGGGGACAGGAGTACTGATCTCCTTTCAATGAGGAAAATGTGAAAGGGAATTCCCCTATAAGATGAGAAAGGGGAAAGGAAAAACTGTTGGAGATGCTCTAAGGTGCACGGCGGCGGTGGCGGCGATTCACGACGCAGACCGTTCTTGCCCCTTTCCGAGCCGGAGCAGATGAACATGGTCGCTGCATCGCAAGCTTGTTTGCGCCACCGCTGCCCCAAGGCAGCTCCGGTCTCCGATGCTTGCCTCCTCAGACGCAGGCCCGGTCTCCGATGCTTGCCTCCTCAGACGCAGGGCCGACTGGGGCGCCACCTAAGACGAAGGGCCGACTGGGGAGGAGTCGCGACGCGGATATTTGCGGGGTGACGGGGTAGTTTTTAGCGTCGTGTCCTGCACGGATGGCGCCGTGCAAGACTCGTGCAGAATTTTTTTCCCAGATCGATGCAGATCCGTTTGACAGATGCACCTGCTCCACATACGAGTTCAGTTGCTCTTGCTCTTTGACACAATCACACAAACACCACATTTCATAATTCACAAACCAAACAAATATAAACTGTCTATCGTTCAGAATACTACAAGCTATCACATCACAGGGAAGGATTAAAAAAAGACCATCGTCCAGAACGAAATACGGAGTACATACGGAGTACATGGTAACTAAAACTTAAGAATCCCATACGGCCATACTGTTGTTGGGACATTGCAACACCAAAGAAGACAGAGATGAACCAACAGGCCGGATCAATCACTGCCCCGGGCAGCCCTCGGGCGCCGGCGAGCGCGGAAGTGAAGTTGGAACGTGGCGCGTTCCGCCGCCGTCTCACAGCGCCGCGTCCCCGCCGGCCGCCCGGCAGCAGCAATCTTCCACCGGCGTCGAGCACCCGTAGCAATACTCTGGCGACGCCGGGGGCTGACGAGGTGCCACCAGCTCGTGCTCCAACTCGCACCAGACGCCCGGTTGGTAGCAAGGCGAGCCGGCGTCAGCGATCGGCGAGGTGTGGCTATAACTATAACCCGCCGATGCGTCGGCGTAATAAACCGGAGAGGGGGGAACACCGTAACCCGGCGAGATGGGGAAGTAACCGTAACCCGGCGATGTGGGGCTGTAGAGCGGCGGCCTGCGGAAGACAATCGGCGAGGGGGCATCGCCGTAACTCGGCGAGGTCGGGGACGGCGTCCGCGGCGGGTCAAGCGTCGAGCTGGGAGATGATGGTGAGCTCGGCCACAGCCACCACGTGCCGCCCCTCCCCGGCGAGGTGGGCGCATAATCCGGCGAGGTGGGAAAATAAGGAGAGGGCGGGGAATAAACAGGTGAGCCGCCGGAGTAATAATAAACCGGCGGCGGGGTGTACGGGAGCGGCGAGACGGGAGGGGAAGTAGGGTACGGACGCGTGGGGCGGTCGGCGGGGGTGTAGGGCGACGGCGGGGACGGCGCCGGGCTGTGCGGTGGAGACGACGCCATGGAGGGGGGACGCCGCAAGCCCTGCGCGCCTCGCCGATCGGCTCCGAGCAGGAAGGAGATCAGATCGGATCGGCAGTTTTGCCCTAGGACGAAGCAGGTGTAGATATCAGAAAGACGGAAACTAGACTAGTGGATCCTTAATGGGCCTTGTTTAAGATGGGACGAGTCCTCGGAGCCCGACCGACTCGTCCGGTCGTCCGAAAGACCGAAACCGATTCACACGCTGCCTGGATGGCTGGATCAACCGACTACGAGTCTGACTCTGAACACTGCGACTGCGACGCCCCCAACCAACAATGGCTATAGTTTTTTTCTGTAGGAAAATGAATTCATCACGGCATAATATGCACACCCTGTACAGCAGTACAGTCTAGAGCTGAACAAGCGGACTGTTCGAGGAGGGAAACTTGAGAAGGAATTGAACAGGGAGAAACGATATACAGTCCAGATAGATGCAGAGATGTTAGTTAGTTGAGACAGACTCCAAGCAGTTTACATGCTCCAAATAAGCTTAGATAATACTACCCCCATCCATAAATATATATGAACTAAATATAGCTTCTTGTAAATATTTGAGAACGGCCAGACGAGGGACTTGAGCCCGTGTTTAGTTACCGAAAAGATTTCGGTGAAAAGATTTCGGGTTTAGATTTTACCAATTTAGGAGTAGTAAATGTAGACGAAAAGGGTGGAAAGTTATATGAATAGGTTGGAAATCTCGAGACGAATCTAACGATGATAATTAGAGGGTAATTAATCCATAATTAGCGGATGGTTAATGTAGCATCACTGTTGCAAATTATGGATTAAGTAGGCTCATTAGATTCGTCTCGCGATTTACAGCCTATCCATATAACTTTTCACCTTTTTCGTATACGTTTAATACTTCATGCATCTAAGATTCTTTTTTGATGTGATGGATGAAAAGATTTCATTTTGGAACTAAACAAGGGCTGAGTTTTGAACTTTTGATGTCACACACTTCACAGACATGCATAAGCCTGGAAAAAAAACTGACTAATATATGCTATTAATATTTGCATATTGGTGGCCAACTCTGCACCTGACATGGACAGATCAACATGTGCCGTGTAGAGATTGCAGCTGCGTCTCAAGCTTCTGTACTAGTTTACCCTTTCATGAATTAATCACCATATGGAGGAAACATTGTGTACAACTTGATATACCCCTATCCTACAAGATGTACCACATTGCAATCCTCAGCCGCAATCCTCACAGCAATGAGCAAGCTACCAGAGAAAAGACATGGCGTAATGTTACAACCTATCCAGGGGCGGAGCTACGTGTATTCATTAATTTTTAGGGTCAGCTAACCCCGATAACCTTTCCAAACTCCACTACAAGTTCCTCGATCTTTTTCAAAGCTAGCAAGTAGTAGCAAGTTACTATTCCAAGCAAACAATAAACCACCAATGACCTTTCCAAACACCACTACAAGTTCATCATTGAATCTAGTAGCAAACAATAACCCATGGCCTAATACTCTAGCTTCGCCCCTGATACTGCCTCCGGTTCATTTTATTTGTTGTTTTCGACAAGCAAATTGAACTGGCTGCAGGCCAAAATTCCTATCCTAAACGTCAAATATAATGGACAGGGAGAGGTAGTACCTTGCAATGACTTCCTAGATATATATATAATATATGATGCATGCATTTATATATGCTCAAAGATATTCAAACGAATACATGACATAGAACACACCTTCGCCAATACTAGATTTCGTAACTCACAAATGCACGCAAGCATACTGATTACTGACCACGGTTCACAAAACAAACTATCTGTTTAGAGGAGTTCAGATACAAACTCACCTATTACAGAGTTCAGAAAACAGTCTTACTAGTTATCACATCACAGGCAGAATAGCAAACGACATACAGTACGTCATACAATGATACAACACGACTGCTTGCACGGCAGATGACACGTACAGAATTGTTCAAGATAGCAAATTCGCAACTAAACTTACTTGTGCTGGAGACAAAGAAGCCTCCCTCGGTGACGGCCGGAGTGATCCTGCAGCACGGATCGACGGATCATTGGCCAGGAGCCCAGGACTGCCTTCCTAAGCCGGCGGTGGGAGGAGCGGTGGCAGAGCGGGGGCGTCGTCGCCGGCCATACAACAGCAATCTTCCACTCGCGTCGAACAACAGTAGCAGTACTCGGGCGCTGATGTGTCACCGCCGTGCGCCAGAGATGCGTCCCCATTACAGCAGCAATCCTCCACTGGACTCAAACAACAGTAGCAGAAGTACACGGCCGCTGGCGCTGTGGCAACGCCGCCGTGCGCAAGAGATGTGCCCTCCCGATCATTTCTGACTTGTACTGGCACTGGGGAGTATCTTGGAGTGACGGGGGAATAGGGGTCTGACCAGGGGCTCAAAATCGGCGTGGGGGGTAACTGGAGCACCGGCGGCTCCCACCACGCCGGAGATGAGCGATTCCAGCCACTGGATCCGGCAGTGCCCGGTCCCGGCGCGGTGGAGGAGTAGGCCATTGATGAGGAGTTGCCATGGATCTGCGATGTGGGGTTGTAATAAGGCAGCGGCGGCGCCGGCGCCGGATATGCATGATGATCCCCGTGGTTGAATTCGGCCGTGGTGGTCGGCACGGTGCTGGCGGAGTAGGCCATTGAGGAGTTGCCATGGATCTGCGATGTGGGGTTATAATAAGGCAGCGGCGGCCCCGACGCCGGATATGCATGATGATGATCCCCGTGGTTGAATTCCTCCGGGCAGAAGTTCGGTGAGTTGGGTGGGTGGGCTGTCGGGAGGGGGCAGTTGCAGCTGGGCAGCGAGCAGCAGGGGTGAAAGCCCGGCGAAATGAGGCCAGCGGCGTCATGGCTCGACGAGGTGGGGTAATAGATCGGCGGCGTGACAGGAGAATAGGGCGGCCACGAGGACGAGGACAGAGGGGACGGGGTAGTAGAGGAGTAAACCGGCGACGGCGTGATGGGCGCGTCAAGCGTCGAGATGGGAGATGGTAGGTTCGGCAGCGGCCACCACACCTCCGGCGAGGAGGGACTAGAGAGCGGGCTGGGAGGGAGCACGACGCTGGCGGCCCCGAACAAGTAGCGGCTGTTCGGCGACCTCGGAGACGGGCTGTAGGACGGGCTCCAGTCAAGCGTTGCGTAAGGCGGCGGCGGCGGCGGCGCCATGGACGACGGACGCCGACTGGCCGCGAGCAAGGTGGAGGAGGAGATCGCGTTGGTGCGATTGCGTATTTCACTTGCTCTTGCCCTAGGAGGCGGCGTGTGTATGCTAGGGTCTAGGGGGCGTCGGCGGTCAGCTGCTTGATGGACTTTGTTCGGACCGTCTCGTGGACTGTGTCGGCCGGTGTCCAAGAAAAAAAAATGGGCTAGAGCGCGGATACTGTTGTTCTGTCCGGCCCAACCTTTTCTCCTTGTGGGCCCTCATATATAATTTTTCGGAAATTTGGCTTCCTATAATCACCACTGTAGTAGTGGATTCTTCGAAGCCACAGACCGAAAGATTTCACAATGCGTTTTGCAACTACGTACTGTCGTGGCGTAAAAAAAACTACTGTCATAGTATCGTTTATAAATGTACGACGTATACAATGTGCGCAATTAGGTTTCTCTAACTTATACTCCCTCCGTTCCAAAATAGATGACGTTATGGGATGCGTGCCGGTCAAACTTTCTCAACTTTGACTAGATTTGTAGAAAAAACGTGCAACATTTTCGTCTCCAAATAAATTTGTTAAAAAACTAGACTTAAAGATCTTTCCAATGATACTAATTACTTAGCATAAATATTTATATATTTTAATATATAATTGCCGGTATTTTGAAAATGTTGACTTCTCGAGAAGCGAGAATGACATCTATTTTGGAACGGAGGGAGTACTCGTTGAGTAAAACTGTTTTGACAGATTGGTTATATATCTACATCTATTTTAATTTTAAAGTAATTGACGCTTCACCACTAAATTTTGACCCATCTCAGTACATGAGACCCACCCCCCTCCGCCTTCCTTCGTTTAGGTCGCGCGGCTCTTTCCCTCTTCACCGGTGGCTCCAAACTAAACCTAATTCCCATCTTGGGATATACACCGACTGAAGTGGAATAGGAAAAGAAAGTAAAGGAAAAGGAAAGAGGAGATAGAAAATCGGAATTGAACAAATACAAGGAAACATCATGTGAAGAGATGCAAATATCGAAATTTCCTTTCTACTATCACCCACCTTCGTATCGTCACGGAGATCTCCAGAGGGGTGCACCGGCAAAGAAGACCTATGGCACATCCCAATCGACGATTGGTCCATCCAATCAACTAGATTATCAAATCAATAGGCAAGTTTCGATCGAAAGGTCAGGAACCAAAGAAAAGGTTAGGACAGATCTCCCGATTTGCTCACCAAAAGATTCTCGAAGATGGAGGCTTGGACCCCTGGCAAAACGTTTGATGGTGCCCCGACCTCTAGATGCAAACCAGCCAAGATGAAATCCATCCCGACTATAGCGGTGGAGAGGTATCTACCTTAGGTGTGGTGATGGAGATCTGGCGGCCGGCCTTAAGCCAGGCCGCTCTCTTCCTTGGGTTGCAGGCTCGGTGTCGCTGTCGCTAATGAAAATACGTCGTGTTCGAGTGCGGGGTGAACGCAAGTGCGGGTGATCGACGTCGGGCGGCGATTGTCTGAGTTACCAACAGAGGTCGAGGTGACCAACGAATAAGTTTCGAAGGTGAAGCTATGGTAGCACCTGGGTGTGCTTGACGACCTGAATCTCTGCTGCTCTGACTACTCGCCCTCAATCTGGATCTAGGCCGGGGTGGAAGACTGGGTGGAGTTTGGGGACGGGCGGCGGCGTGCAGTCTGGAAGAGGAGAGGAATGGGAATTAGGGCTAGGTATATATATAGTGTTTTTGGGGTGAAGCGTCAAGCATAGGTTTAGATACATCCAGATGCAACCTCTGCCGTGGGATGAGATTCAGTGGCTCCGATCGGGTGAAAGCAAAGCGGGCCGTGGGAGCATCATGAATTATTGGCCTAGTTATGTTGCTAGGCTTTAAGCCCGTGGGGGAGCCCATGGGATGTAACGGGGTTGGTCAAATATGCCTCTAAGGTTTTCTTAACCCATTTTAGAAAATTAATTTTGTTTCCTTATTATATGTGCTAGGTTGCACGGTATTTGGACCATTTTAAGTTGTGCTTTCGAGCTTCTTCATTACTTACAGTCCAAGTTATTATATTTTTCTAACTTTATGTGACTGTTTTATTTTATTACAATTGAGCTTCTAAACAGGGTCACAAACGTAACAACCACTTTATTTTAAACCAAACATTATGAAAAATTAACTAGGATAATTTAATTAGCATTTTACCATAACAACACACGAACAATTTTTTTCTAGATTATGCCTTATTAGTTTTAGAAGCACTTTTATTTTGCAACCATTTAATACTCCTATCATTTTTATACAAGACTTGTGGACAATATTACATATATATAACGAATCAACGTCCAAAATGAACATTACGTGCACTCACAAAATAGATCGACCTTCTTGCTGTGTGGACTTAGGGCAGGTATATTAATACAAATTAGTTATCTTATAGGTCATTATGACTTTTGATGGCATGAAAGAAAAGGTGAGAGGTGAGAAAAGGAGGTTGTTGTTGTTTTTTCTAAAAACACACATCGACTGCATATTGTCCACAATTGAAATACTAATAAAGTTGCTAATTTTTAAAATAGATTAAAAATACATGAGTCGTGCCAAGTCTAGGACTCGAGTCTCGGGTAGGTAAATTGCAACGATTAGGACCATCCAACCTAAGAGATGCTTAGTTCTAAAGTCATTGTTTCGCGAAGCAGCAGTCTCGCAAGAATATATATATGAGACTATTACTCCACCACAGTTTGTTGTTGCTATACAATTCGTTACATTTCTCATGCACAAATAATTATGGCAATATAGAGTTAACAAAGAAAGGTTGTCATGTTAAACGCGCCTCTCCACATAATCTCAGTTGATTGAGCACTTGGCCGGCAACGGCCAACGGACATCCATACTCCGAAGGATTTCTTGTATGTCAGTAGAGGGCAATAGGGGCAAGAGTCATGGCGTAGAGGGGCAAGTCATGTTGACCACCACCCAAGATCGTTGCCAGGGCATGTGAAGCTTCTGTTTCAGTTGTTGTTGTTTTTTTTTTTTCTGACGAAAGCCTCTGTTTCAGTTCACCTTATTCTTTCTCTGATCAGTTAATTTGGCATGAAGCGACTATACAAAATTGGATCACAAGCATTGCAGCATGATTCATGCAGATCCAATAGCTGATGAAGTCATACCTCTATCGCACTCAGCCAAATATTGTAAACCTCAAAGATGACACAGCTACAGGCTCTCAATTAGTGGGTAGCCTTTTTAAAAAACAGTGGCTAATGGGAGGTCAATGCAATGCAAACTCTGACATCATCCATGGTCTGGTTCTGTGCTATAAGAATCCTTGTAATGCCACTTCATTTCCTGCTCGTGTAGTCGTATTCCTATATACTAGCATATCAAGCCAAGGAGGCGACCGGTCTTTCTTCTTCGATCCATCAAGAAAGTCTCCTGCTCGATCTCTGACCAATCGATCACCTAGTGCTTTATTTTTTACATCGATGCAGACCATCACGTAACGATGGTGGAGGGTCTCATCTCTTTCGTCTACGGCACGATCAAGAAGCGGAGGAGAGAGAGGAGGGCGATGGAGTACGAGCGCCTCTCCTCCGGCGGAGCTCCTTCGACGCAGGGGCGGCCGGAGCGATTCTCCTCCAGCGCCGCCTACGTCGGCGGCCGCTCTCAGAGCTGCCGGTTCGTCGCTCGGCCTCTGGCCGACAACGTCGATCTCTCGCACGGTGGGCGCCTCCGGCTCGGCGGCCGCGCACCGCCGGAGGCGGAGGGTCACCCGGAGAACGAGCTGCTCCCGCCGGCCGGCGACGGACCTCGTATGTCCAGGTCCCGGAGATTCAGTAGCATGCGCATGTTTGGATGCGGCGCGTAGAAATAATATGTAGGGTGCGTGCGTGTGTGGATGTGCCGTGAGCACAGCTTGTACAGGAAATCGATCGCTGGAAGCTCGGTGAAGTGTGCTTGATAGGAACAGGGGTGCAGGAATTTATCTTAGCTTCTCACTGATGGCAAGATATGGAACAGACTGATGGCTGGCAGATGTCTTAACAAGTACATGTCTATGCATGAGGAAAGTAGAAATCAGGGACACAAAGCTTGCAGCTGCTGCATGGATATTAATTTTGGACTAGTAGTGAGAGCTGGAAAGGGGCATAGGATCATTTGGTGGTTACCTTGGCATATAAAGCCATAACCAGAGCAGTGAACTTTCCATTGAACTGAAAGTTATAGAAAAACCTGCCCAAGAAAAGAGAAAAGATGGGGGATTACTATTTTACGCTCGCGTGCAAGAAGGCTTCCGTGCGCTCGGTGCTGATGTGGTAGACCCACACGCACTCGCCACCACGTACTGGTCCCCAACAGCCGGCGGGGCCCCACCCACCCCCGGGGCAAGCATGCACGCGACCGGCGCCCGGGCACAGCCCACTCCACGTGCATGGCTACAAAATTACAGAGATAAAAGTTTTGTCTAGAAAAAAGTTTGCAACAAAATTTTGTCCAGAGAAAAAAGTTTTGCAACAAATAAAATGTAGAAAATTTTTATGTGAAAAAAATTGTCCAACAAATTTTTGGGAAAAAAATTTTTTGCTTCAAAATTTCGAGCAAACTTTTTACAGGAAACAATGTGAAAAATGTTTGAAGAAAAGTTTTACAACAAAAATTAGAGCAAAAGATGAAAAAATTTTAAAAACTTTTGCAACGAACTTTTCTTCTAGAAAAAGAAAAAAAACAGGCCAGCGTCATCCTCTCCGCCGGGGTCGCCGGGGCCCCGCCACGCGCCAGAGCTCGTCGGGGCCGCCGCTGACGGAGCCGTCCGGGATGCACCGGGGCCGTCCCCGCCGACGCACGGCCGCCGCGCTCGCAGCCCCCGACGCCAAGGCCTCACAGGGCCGCCGTGCAAGCAGCTCTTCCGCCATCCACGTACGGTTGCACGGACAGCTCGGCGGTGGGTCGAGCGGAGGCAGGGCGGCGGCGTAGCCCGACGGCAACGAGACGCGCGGGACGGGGCCGGGGGACGGCGGCGCGACGAACGGAGGCGTGGGTGCTGCGGCAGCCGGTGGGCAGAGGATCGGAAAGAGAGAGCAGTGGAGAGCAGCGGCCTGCATCAGCGGTGGGAGGAAATAAAGCAGCGGGGAGGAAGAGAGGATAAGATGGGCTCCACGCACGTGGAGTGAACGGTTCAATCGAGTCGTCGTCGACCGCACGGAGGGAAACTCACGCGCGAGGGTAAGATTGGGATTGCGGAAAAGATGCATCCCCCCTCCCTCTCCCCCCTTTTGATTTAGCATTTTTCTAAAACTTTTATTCATTTTTAAAAATGATTTTCACCGTGTTAGTCTAGTTTTCCTTTGGAAGAACTCAATACTTTGCAGGTATACATAATAGGACACAGCGTTTTGCACAAATGAACGAACACCGCATGATGGTCATCCCTGTTCATACGCAGATGTTGGCATGTTGCTTCCCCTCCATGTAGATGCAGCCGGTCCAGGTAAATTCAGCTGGTCACATACCTGCATGTGTTACGATACTAGCGTCAGAATTTATTTTTATACACGTATGTTGACTAACTCACAATCTGAATGAGGAAAAGCATAAGCACATTTCAGTTGTAATCAGTTGGAATTGGCCGTTGGGCAAAGACATGTTGATCAGAGCACTACCAAGATCATTACAAGGGCATGTGCAACCTCTGCTTCAGTTTACCATGTCCTTTTCTCAATTAGCTGTCGTAGACGAAACATACAAACTGGAACACCGGACCCATCACATGCATGCAGATCCAACTGCAGATGTAGTCATATGATCATATCTCAATGGTAGTCAGGCAAGCATTATAAAATCTTACATGCTCAATCAGCGGCTAACGGGAAGTCAATGCAAACTCTGACATCATGCGTGATCTGGCTCTGATTTCCCTATAAGAATCCTTGCAATGACACTTCATTTCATCCCCACATCAAGCCAGCAAGAATCGAGCCATCTACTGAATCCTGTTCATTCTTCTGCTCCAGTAAGTGTAGATCTCTCTTGCTTGCTCTGCTGGTCCAAGAAAATCTCCAGCTCGACCTCTGCAGCAGATTATTACAGCAGGAGCATGGATGGGCTCATCCCGTTGGTCTGCGGCGCGATCAAGAGGCGGAGGCGGGCGAAGAAGGCGGTGGACTACGAGCTCCTCTCCTCCGCCGGCGCTCCTCCGACGCGGGGGCAGGAGCGCTTCACCGGCGGCGCATACCATTCTCGGAGTCAGAGCTGCCGGTTCGCCACGGACTCGCCGGCCGGCGAGCTCGGTTTCTCACGCGACGAGGGTGATCGGGCACTGCCTAAGGGCCTCCGGGACGAGCCGGTCACGCCGGCGGAAGGCGACGGGTGGCGCGGCCTGTCCACCAGGTCCCGGAGGTTCAGTAGCATGCGCTTCCTTGCGTGCGTCAGTGGCGCGTAGGAAATAGGAATCCGCCGATGTTGGTGGGTTTGTGGCGCGAGACATCATGTAAAGTACAGAAGAAGAAGAAGATCAATTCGATTGGCCGAGTAAATTGAGTGAGATGTAGTAGTTGATGCGAACCATAATGCAGGAATTGATCTTAGCTTTCCTCTTGTGACAAGATGAAATACTGTACTAACATGGCTCATGGCTGACTGCATTTTGGCATGTCACTGAACTCTTTGCATTACCATGGCACAAACCAGTGGCCTTTTCTATGGGCGCAGGACAACGGATCTGATTCCCTGCAAGTTGAAATCCTTCTGCTTCAAAAAAGAAGTTGAAACCTTTGCCCGATTTCCTTTTATTTGCTGCAAAGAGGAGGAGAATAAAAGGTTCAAAGCAGGTGTGTTCTGAATTCTGAATTCTGACCTGCTGGCTGCTGCTGCGCCGCACATCTGGTCGCCTACCTCCCGCCAGGTGCCGTCCATGCGCCCGTGGGGCCCGCCCATGCACCGACACCTGGGCCCAATGCTCAGGAGCTTCTCCTTTCCCGTATCCGTCGGGCGGCGGCTCCAGCACTCCCCCCAAGTGCCAACCCCGAGCACAAACCGAGCCCAGCCGTTGGCATCTCCCTCCCCGAAGTCATGGCCATGGGGCAGCCCGTACGGCTTGTGCTGGATGCGTCCCTCCTCCTCGAACCCTCTGCCACCGGAGAGGCGGCGGTGGTGGCGCTGCGGCCCGGGGCGGAGGCCCTGCTGCGGCGGCTGCGCTACTCCAACCTGAGCGTGGTATGAGTGACTTCATTCGTGATCTGCCGTACTGTTCGAGGAAATGCTCTCGCTGACGGATCGCCGAAGAAGCTGGCTGAAGGCGCAATCTTTTCAATTTTCCCCTGTTCACTGTTGCCATATGCTTGATCCCCCTCCCCTCCCCCCTCAACATAGTCTATTAGTTTCCCTTGTTTTATGGATTTAATTTATGGGGCACAAGGTCTGGCGTTTGATGGGGTGGTTGGTTTACTGTGTTCAAGTTTTAGTCCCAACTGTTCAAATGCTTGCTGTTGGTGGATCGTTAGAGTTTAAATGAATTAATAAACCGATCAAGCAATGGGGCAATAGCACAGACTAGTTTTACAGCTAAACGTGGTACTTTTATCACTATTCCTTGAGATATATTCATATAATGAGCCCATGTTGCTTGCACATATAGTAAGACTTTTTATTTTTGTCTCTTGTATCTTTTTAATGTAGTTTTAGTTATCAGCATGTGTAATGAATAGATGGCTGATTGTATCCT
Source organism: Urochloa ruziziensis (assembly GCA_015476505.1). Lineage (NCBI taxonomy): Eukaryota > Viridiplantae > Streptophyta > Magnoliopsida > Poales > Poaceae > Urochloa > Urochloa ruziziensis. Next base: position 58,478,936 of record CM027119.1, on the reverse strand, counting down.
CATCCTTTTTTCAGGCAATCAGCTATGTGGACGGCATGTCGACTAATGAGGTGCTCTATGGAGTTCACGTCTATAATTTGCTTCCTCTTGCGATACTGCTTATTCCATTTATGGGGCACTTAAGCTTATCATGATGTGCTTCAAAAACTGGCACTAATAAGAATGAGAAACCAGCCGTTCCTTATGGAGAGAGCTTATTACTGGCACTGCTGATCTAGAGGAAAAATCGTGTTAGATTTCTGACGACTGACTTATACTTCAATAAGCTTTACACTAGTCGGATGTTTCTAGCATATGTCTTGATAAACCAAGTGCATGATAAATTATGTCAAGTTATTCATCCAATAACCAGATAGAACTGAATCTTCAATTGATCCTGCTTAACTATCATTCTGCATATTGGAAGCAATGTGTATTCTTTGGGCATTGCTTGCATTTTGAACAGTTTAGATATACGTTGGCTAGTTGCTTCAGTAGAAAGATTTCTGAGCTGTCAGAATTTCCATGCCAACTGGGCTTGACCCGATGGAACTGCTAATGAAAATGCTAGTGTTCTGATATTTAGCAAATGTGATTATCTGGAAATGTCATGACAGCTTTAAAGAATGTAATCCTTACACATTCACCCATTTCCTTCTATTAGTCAGGCTTTCTTGAAATGGTCACGAGCTCACACTCCTTTGGATATACCACTTCTTGCAAAAAGCGGGGATTGTTCTCCAAATGATTTAATGTTAGAATGGAGTCGAACAAGTTCTTGTTTTTACATGACTTCACGAGTTGACAAAGGTTTAATTTCTGAGCTTCGGAATCACAACTGGAGAGTTGTTTCTGTAGGTAAGCACATGCTGGCATTGAAAAGCAAGGTTTTATTTTCATGCAGTTTTGAGTATGTCATTTTGTCTTAGGATTTTGCTCAAGATATGAATGCGGTGATGCGTCTATCATATATTGGAATGATTTTCCTAGTGAGGGTTGATGGTAACTTATATTCTTCTCTGATCCAGGCAATGAATGCAGCATAGAGGTCCCTGGGGTTTTAAATGTAGGAAGGCTTCAGGAGTTGCTTCTCACTTTGGCTACTTCAATAAAAAGGGTAAATTCGTCCTTGCCATCTACTTACACTGTTACACATGTTCTGCAATTAGAGTGCATTTAATTTGAAATGTATCCATTTCTTTGATTTAGGAAATAGGTGACTCGTCTGTTCTGGTAATTGGATATGTAATGAAACAATCCCGTGAGGAGGACTTTGCAAGGGCAAGTTTTCTACAATTTGTTACTGAATATTAACAACTAGGTGTTGGATATCAACTGGCATATCATGCTATTCTCATCTTGCTCACAGAGAGGCGCATTTCCCATATATCCTAGTAAGGATGGCCTTATCTTTGTTCCTCTCTCATTTGAACTTCCTTTAAGTTCACAACTGCAAGAAGTTGATACAGTCCTCCACAAAATCACTGATGAGATCGTCAAGATTGATCCAAACTGCTCCATCGATTTTCCAAAAGGAATTTCATTTTCTTCAGGAATGTCAGAAATTATAAGGTGAGTCACTAGGCCTTGATGTAATTTCGTGAGTGTGTATGTGGATATTTTCTAATGCTTACCCTAGTACTTATGTTATGGCAACAATTGTTTGAAACGATGTACCATTGCTGTTACTCTGTTTATTTCTACATGATTTCTGGTGAGCTATCTTTAGCGAACTTTCTGTAATCAACAAATTGGCATGACTATCAGAGGAAGTCAGCTTTCTGAAGTTGTTTTCCAGATTCCAGAACACTGTTAAATTCCAACCCATCAGAATGCTGTAAAGAAGCTCGGAACTCCATACCCCAACTGTTTGTGCATTGACTAATCTGAGTGGAGATTGCCTTTGCCTTGGTAATAACATGCTGTTCCCAAACACATAGGGAGAAAAATGTGAGGCAAAACAGAGTTAAACTGTGAACAGACTTGTGTGATGTTACTTCTGTACATGAGCATAGAAAAGTGAAGATTTGTGTATTAATATTTTCTGTTATGTAAAACTTCTTAGTTTTCTTTGTTGGACTTCGTTATTCTGTCTCACTAAACCCCTCTGTTATGCAGGTTTGTGGAAGAGCACCCTGATATTTGCATCATCGATCAATTTAAAAATATTTACCCATTGCTTGATCGTCTTCAAATACAAAATATCCTAGTCCGATTGCAAGAACTTGGCACTGAAGGAAAGACAAAACTTCGAGCTCCGTATTCTTTGAAGGTCATTTTAATGTGTTACCTTTTTAAGTTATTGGTCCCTATTTTGAGCGTTTACTGGTACAATTTTCCTGACTAGCCATTTTGTAAAACAGGTTGATAACTTCCATGATGGTGAATTAGATAAGCATCTAGCAGAAGCTAATTTATCCTTCCCACTCATTGTGAAACCACAAGTAGCTTGCGGAGTTTCTGATGCCCATAATATGGTTTGCCTTTTGTCATTATATTTATTTTCTTTTACGTGTTTAACCATATCTGTTTTCCGAATTATCACCCTTATCATTTCCATGAAGAAAAAACATTCCCATGTGCCACAACATTGAATCCAACCCTATATTTTCAGAGTTTGCCTTTACTTTTCCTCATGCAGCTGAATCATGGTTTTTACTGTGTGCAGGCATTAGTATTTCAAATTGAAGAATTTAGCAACCTTAGTGTACCTCTTCCAGCTGTACTACAGGTATAAGTATAGCACTGCTCCTTTTCTTGTTCTGGTTAAGGCTTTCCTTTATAATGCAGCTCTCAGTAAGTGACCCGCTCAAGAACATTTTCAGGAATATATCGATCATGGATCCAAGATTTTCAAATTTTATGTAATTGGAGACAAAGTTTTCCATGCCGTTAGGAATTCAATGCCTAATGCAAGTCTTCTGAAGCCATCCTCAGGAGGAGAACCTCTTACATTTAATAGGTACCCTTTAAACATTTCACATAGATATGTGGTGGATTGCTTCATTATCAGATAACTATGCTTTGATTTGGCCTCTTCCAGTTTGAAGACTCTTCCGGTGGCTACTAAGGAACAGCAACTGCAAACGAGAGTGCAAGACAGCAAATCAGTTGATACTGACTTAGTAGAAGAGGCTGCCAAATTTCTGAAGGAATTGCTTGGACTTACGATTTTTGGATTTGATGTCGTTGTAAGTACCCTCTCGCCCTTTGTATGTACGATGCTTCTGGTGTTTAATACAGCTACATGCCATTATGGTTCCTGTTACTCTAATTAGGATATGCAAAATCGGATATCTGAGTGATGCAGTACTAGGATATCGGTTGAGTCAGTGTTCTTTGGTCATGCAGGTTCAAGAGGGCACTGGAGACCATGTCATAGTGGACCTAAACTATCTCCCATCCTTCAAAGAAGTTCCTGATTCTGTGGCGGTGCCTGCGTTCTGGGATGCAATTAGGCAGACATACGAGTCGAAGAGACGGAAGGCACGAACTTAGTTTGAGGCTTCCCAGCGAGCGAATCAACCTGACAGGTCTAGCAGAATGCTGCTTGTCTCTTAGAGAAAGCAGGCGAGTTTGCTAATTGCACTATTGCAGGCAGAGATGCTCACCGAATGTTATGGTTCTGGAGCAAACACGAATAATGTTCAGCTCCAGTTGTGGGAAAGCGGGAATAAGTTAAGATGTGCTGTGTACTGTTACTTCAAAAAAAGAAGAAGAAGAAGAAGAAGCTGTGCTGTGTACTGCTAATCCCATCCTTTTTTTTGAACATTATTCCGTCCATTCTGTGTACTTCGTATCATCTGGATGTCAATCTGAGCGACTCGGTGAACACAGCTGCAATTAGAAATGGGACAGTGATGCGCGTACTGCTGCTGCGCGCATGATGTCGTTCTCTCTGCATCTTGATGTGGTTCTACCATCTGGTTTTGCTAGCTGAGTTCAGCATAAGTTTCTCCATGCAACTCAAATTGAGATGCACAGCATGTTCCTGAACTTCTTTGTTGAGCGAAATCTGAAGGCTCATCTGTCAGCTGTGGCTCGGTCCGACTCGGACATTACTGTGCAAGCGTTTGTGCAGATTTGTTCAGATCTGGAGCGGTGTGAATTCATTGATCCTCCAAGGTCTGAGCAAATCCAAGAAATTCATGGGTGTTACAGCCAAAGTCGACACACAGGCGATGTCCATTGTTCATGTCAGTCCTCCAGATACCTGATGCCGGGCTGCAACCTGCAACCACTGCAGGGAGCTCGCCGGAAGACGAGATACCTACTCTTTCGCCGCCCGAGGTCGGAGAGCTCGGCTGCATTGGTGATCGATCTCCATGTCCTGTGAACTCACGAGCCATCTCGACGGAGGTCAAGTGAGGTCACAATTTACAGTGATGGCCAGACGTCACCATCGCAGATGACATGTCACTCCAACTCGCTGGAGGAGGGGCTCCCCGCCGCCGGCAACCTCGCGCTACCGCCGCCGCAGGCGCTCGCGGCCTCCTCCGGAACCAGAGTCTTTTAACTGTGTGCCATTAAGAAAGATGCCGGTTACCCCTATGCCACAAAAAAGTTATCAGACACCTGTGTACCATGAGCAAATTTTTTGTTTACACGTGTGCCATTCCGTCCAACTTATGTGAAACTTAACGGTTTCATGGCTCTGACATGTGGGACCCACGTATGAAAATGACTAATTTGCCCCTATCTTATTTGCATCTCTATTCTCCTCTTCCTGGTAACTCCTCTCTCTCCCGTGCTCTTCTTCCTCCTCCTGGAAGCCTCGCGCCGCTGCCAGCACGCCGCCGCCGCTTCCCCCCTCTCCACGCGCGCCCCCGCGCTCCCTCCCCCGCGCAGCCGTCCGTCCGCCGCCGCCGCTGGCACGCCGCGCCGCAGCCCCCCCCCCCCCCCCCCCGCGCCGGCGCGGCCCGAGCCAAGCGCGCGCCCCCTCCCCCCGCCCCCCGGCGCGGCCCGAGCCAAGCCAGGGCGCCCCCCCCCCCCCCCCCCCCCCCCCCCCCCCGCGCGGCCCGAGGTCTCGCATGGAGAGAGTGGATGGAGATTTCTTTCAGCAAAGCAAATTCAACGTGAGTGAAGCATACATGGGCATGCACGTTGTGTTGGATGCGGGGACCAAAACAATAGGCTTGAATCGCAGCCAGCGGCCAGTCATGACTCCATGAGCCACCTCCCACCTTTCTGAGATGAGCTGAACTCGTTTTGGCGGAGGGGAGCAGGAAGTAGTACTTGTACTCAACTTATTTTGCTCAGGTGCGGGAGGAAGAAGAAAGCAAGCTGGGCTCGTTTTGGCCGTTGGATGATTTGTCTATGGCTCACAAACGGCGACTGCTTAAGTTACAGTAACAATAGCAACTGCACTGGATCTCGGTCCGCCCGAGCCAGGGCAGGAGCGCCCAGGAGCGCCTGCGGGCTGAACAGCAAGGTAAAATCCGCAGTTCTCTAGAGTTTTGAAGCAAGTTATGTATATGCTGTTTGTTAATTTTTTGGCATTCTATTGACTAGAGCTTTGCCTTTGATGAACCACTGAAGATGGTGCTGTGCACCCAAGATCCTCCAGCATTAAAGCTCTCAGAAATGAAAAAAATGATAAGGGTGCAGTATGATGGATGTTATGTTGTGATCTTTCTCGATTACTGGCAACCTCGTCATCTGCTCCAGACCTTTGAGGCCACTAAAAGCCCGGGAGGAGGACCACAGTGTTCCCTCCATGAAGAAATGCCTGAAGGTACTGATGCATCAACTCGAAATGCTACATGGGAAGCCTTCAGGTGGCCAACAACTTGCTTTAGCGGCCAGCTAACTGGGACAATTGCTGCAGTCTACGCATTAGTCGACTCTGACAAGGTCATCCTTTTTATTTCCAATACATGTCATGCAATCTTCCATTCTATTTTCTAAAGCTGTATCTCACTAGTAGTCAGTTATTCATGTGTACATTATCGCCATCATATAAAATGTATAAATCGTATGGATAAATTAATCCATTACACATCTCATTGCACATAGGCATATACTATGAGCAGCAATAATTTATACATGTTCATATCCTGTTCAGGTCCTCAAGATGGTCCTTACTCCATTAGCTGTTCCGGTCCAGAACCCTGGTCTAGGAGGAGGCCTCAGTGGTCTCGTCATGAAGACCCCGCTCTGGTAGGCCAGACAATTGAGAATGATGGTGGATTAATGAAGTTTCAGGAAGCAGCGCTTATCTTTGATGAGGTTATCTTTTGGTCTAGGATGAGGAAGAAACTCCAGCTTGAATAAATCAAGTGGTGGAACTACTACTTTTGATGTCATTTCAGACATGTATGGTTTGGTGTGATGAACACTAGTGAACTGCTACTTCTAAGTGTGATGAAACTTATTTGCTTACATGTTGGTGAAATGAACTTGTTGCTATGCAATGGTCATGTCTTGTTTTTCCATGTGATATGTAGTTACTTGTTGGTATGCAATGGTCATGCACCTATTTTTCCCTTTTCCAAAAAATTATGCCCGATTTTTCCTAATTTTTTTCACTTTTTCCTAAATTTTTCCACATTTTTCTAAATTTTTCCGCATTTTTAAACATTTTTCCTGTATTTTAAAACATTTTTATCAATTTATTCCGTATTTGTATACATTTTTAACGAATTTTCTGGATTTTTATACAATTTCAAATTTTTTTAACATTTTTTCTGAATTTTTTCGCTTTTTAAAAATATTTTCCATTTTCTGATTTTTTATACGGTTTGAAAACTGTTTTTCATTTTTTCGAATTTTTTTGAGCCACTATTATACACAAGGGCAAAACGGTACGTCTCCATCCATCCAAAATGGCACACGGGTAAAGGAAACTTAGGCTCATGACACACAGGTATGAAGGAACTTTTTTATGGCACACAGGTAACCGGCATCTTTCTTAATGGCATAGGGGTAAAAGACTCCCGGAACCAGGGTCGTTGGCTGTAAAGGGATACAAAAGCAAAGGGGCATTATGTGAAATTCTCTCGGCGGCTTCTTTTGACTTCCTACATCTTGGCCGCAGGAGTCTGATCGGACGGTCAAAGAGAGCCCCAGCTGGATCGCGATTATTAATCGCGATCCAAATCAGGGGTCAAAATAATAGGAAGAGCGTGCTTAAAGCCCCTTTTTCATAAAAATCCTTCGGCTCCCTGTGTACTGGCTGCGTAGATGGGCCGCACAATTGCGATCCAACGGTCAAAATGGGCCCAGAATTGGATCGCGATTAATAATCGCGATCCAAATCAGAGACGTAAGCGAAGAGAAATTCAGCATATAGGGGCTATTGTGAAAGAATGCCGTGGAGTCAGACTCTGGCCAGCGGACTGGCGGCCGTGACCCTTCGCCATGGCCGCCGCCGCGCGGCCCCGAGCTGACACCGGAAGGGCTGCCGGAGAAGGCGATTCCCCTGTGAGGGAAGGAAGGCCTAGGTCCCTGAGCGTGTGTGGACAGAGGCAACACAGTGGCATTAGGGCTGAAGAACAGGCGCACGCGCAATCCGGTAGATCGACGGGGCCATTCATGGAGGAGGCAATGGAGAAGATCATATCTATGCTCTGGGAGATGCAGCTGCAAGCCTGCAACCTCTCGTTGTCGGCGCCGTCGACAACTGTTAGCCACCGACCGAGATGAAGACGCGAGTGGAGTGGGAGAAGCTGCACGGCCACCACCTAGAATCAGAGCTGAATGTCAACCTGGACCTAGGCTAGAAGAGGGGCGTGAAGGCGAGAAGAAAATCAGAGGTGAAGTACCTTCCAGCTCCTGTTCAATTCAGCCCATGGTTCTAAATTCTGATTTCTGAATCTGACGCAACACGCCCTCTACCAAAACGCCATATGGAAGCAGTTTGAGATGTATGCCTGGAGGCAAAGGCCAAATCTGAAGAAAACAAATTTGTGCCATATGGAGGCCAAGGAGAAAGGAACATCGCAGCAAATGAATCATCGACTCTGACAATATGTCCATCCGGTCGCATATGCCTGTCCCTTTCACCAACACATTTGTTCACATCTTGTGAAATCCAAGGATGGCTTCAGCATTGCCGGCACGATTTTGGTCCTTATAGTATTCCAGCAGCCTCATTCCAAGATGGTGATATATCTTCATGCTCTCTCAGCGTCCAAGAGCCTTTGGGGATTGTTGTTCAGGCATTGTGATTAACAACCCAGCCCCTGAAGATGGATCGCGTGAAGAGATTCGCTGGCAAGGCAAAGGGCACATCTGCAGTCCCAGTTCGAAGAGATGAAGATGAGAGCTTGGTTCTGTTTGGGGAGCTGTACAAGCATGAGAAAGAGAGGGATATGAACCTCCTTGAACCAATGTTCTCAGTGGAGTTTGAAGCTGTTCAAGGTGAGGGTTTACCTTTTCTATTCATTCACGGACTCACCTGTTCATGCTGAGGTTAAAGCTAAGAAGATGTTGACTCATAATCTTGTCATTTACTAAAGAAGAACTGTGATTGAGTGCTCTGAAAAATTCTTTAAAAACATAAGAAAATATACAACTAATTTGCTTTCCAGAATAGATCACCTGATGAGGGTGTGTTGTTTCTTTGACTGAATATAGGAGATGGTCGCATGTTTAAGCTTCCTTCAGGAAAGAGGGATTACCTCCTGCCAGATGGTGAAAAGCATGATTATGATTGGTAAACACAGAGATCCCTAATTTTAATAATATCCAAATGCATCCATTGTTTCAGTTTTGTTGTCAACATAGCAGTTCATTTCAGGCTCAAGACTCCTCCAGCGACGCCACTGTTTCCCTCTCTTGAGATGGAAGCCAACTCCTCCCAGATGATTTTTCAGAAGGAGCTGCCTATCCTTCAGCCAGTCAGAACTTCAAGGGTATGGTGAATGTTGCACTTGTACCTCGCCCTTTACATGTAACTGATGGAGTAGTTCAACTTACACCAAGCTGAAATACTAGATGAGAAGTCCGGAACATTCCACTAATTAATCACCTAAACTTTTGAGAAGTTGTTGTACCAACATGTTCAGCGAATATCTATCCTAATAGTCTATTACTGTGTTTTCTAAAGTCATATCCAAGCCAAAAGAGAGTATTTGATATCTGTAATACAAGGTATTTTCTTCCTTGATCTTACTGTGATATTGTAAAACTTGTACAGTTCTCAAGCAAGCCTGACGCTGCAAGTGCATCAACGACATCTGGATCGCCTACCTCCAGCTCCACAAAGTCTGTAACTCCAACAGCAAGGCCAAGCTCTTCATCATCAAAGAAAAACCTCAACAGAGGAGCTGCTGCTCCATCTAAAGAGAAGGATTCAACTTACAGAATAGATAAGAGGTCCAGCTATACACCTCTGACGAATAGGCAGCACAATTCAATTCCTGCAGCTCCAATAACTACTACTACAGCCACCAAATCATCCAAGAAAACTTCAGGCAACAAATCTCAACCATCAAATGCAGTCAAGAATGCTGCCAGACCGGACAAAGCATCGAAGAATGTTACAACTACCGTGACGAAACCTCGGTCAAACGATTCTTCAGTTGGTGCAAAGGATAAGAAGATTAATGCTGGCACCGCCAAGAGACTATCTTGCCCACCCGCTGCAAAAACGGACAACGTGCAGGTTACAGCAGCACCGAAAGGAAGGAGCAGATCTGCCACTAGCGCTGTGCCTGCTACCCGTAAGGATGCCGGTGCCACTGATGTTGTACTGAAGGGAAGGAGAGCAGGAGAGAAGGAGCAAAGGCCAAAGCCTGGAAGCCTTGCAAAGAAGTGAGGACAGTGATTTCAACTGAACAGAGTAGATTGGTCATTCTTGTTTCAGTAGGGGATGCAGAGAGAGTAACATCCGTTCCCTTCCAATATATGCAAATACACTTATTGGAATGAACTTGCTGTTATTTACACTATTTAGTTATTTATGAAAATACATGTAACTCAAAAGTTCTTCGCAGTTCATGTTTTGTGCTAATGATAGACTTTCACCACTGGTTAAATCCCTGTGGTTTCGAAAAGAAAATTCACCTTGTGTTGAATGCACTCGCTAGTTGAGAACTATATATTGACGCCCAAGAAATTAATTCGTTCATTGGCAATTGGTTTAGAGTCCACGGAATCCCTCGAACCTTTTGTGAGAAAGAAGATAGCAACTTGTGCAGCGCTCTCCTCTTGTACCATACACAATTTCTTCCAGTTGTCAACTCATGGTTTCGTCTGCATCTTCGTCAGGACTTCACTTTCCATAGAAGTTTCTGAATTTCAGCCCTTGTCAGCATCTATGGAGCAGAAGCACGAAGATTGACTACTACTGATACCTGGTAGGACGGCGGAGACAGTTACACGAGTCAGCAGCGTTGAACCATGGAGCTGACGTGAATCGAATGCTCTCCACAAAATGTTCTCCCTCTGTTCTTCGTGACCATCAAGCTGGCGCCTGTCGTTTTGCAGTGAGCGGAATCGTGTCCTCTGCCGACGTCTAACTGAATGATTGCTGGGGCTGAAGTGATCAGGTCCAACCGCACCAATTCGACAAGTCAGCCTGTGTGTGCGCAGTGTTTAGTCGCTCTACGTAACTACGGCGGATCAAACGGCCAGGTGAGCTTCAGGCATCTGGACCTGTGGAGTGCAGCCAAGGACACGGCGGTTACCCGGCTGGAAACGCAAGAACAGGCTTCAGAAGTGAAGATGCCGGAGAGCTGACAGCATTGTAAAATATCTGCTTGTTTTCCAGGGAAAGGGCGGCAACTTCAACGATTTTTCGGTCATATCTTATCTAGGAAATAACAGCTCCATAGGCATTTCCTTTTGATTTGACAGAACGGCTGCAAATGCCGCATAATCATGACGGTCAACAAAGTTAAAAACAAATGTCCCAGTTTTCTCCAGTCCAAGTCCAAAAGGTCATTTGTTATCACTGTTTTTGGCCTCAGTTTACTCCAGTCTCATGCTGCATCATTTTTGACATAAGGGCAACTTATTCCATACTATTCTACTATACAGATACAATTCATGGTTCTCATTTCCATCCACAATGATAATAAGCATATAAGAGAAACAGATTGCTTGGCAAATGTTCATATTTTGCCTACAAAAAGTGGCTACTCCTATCACCTGGATTCACCCCTCTGTTCTAGGTCTGTTCATAGGAGGCTGCTGCAGACTGCCAGTTACATACAGGTGCCATGTTCTAGGCCTAAACATAGTTCGAGTCAATCCCACTTAATGCCATGGAGTGATCTCAGGCAAATGGGTTCTATATATACAGGACTCGACGACAAGCATTGTTGGTATCCTAGATGGCATACATCTTCTTATATTCGCTGTTCATCAGCTCCGTTTCTGAGTCAAATGATATGGACCATGACTGGCTTGTGGAGGTCCTCCTGATCTTCCTCATGCTCTTCTCTTCCATCCTGTGAGCAACAACGCAGTAGCACATGGAACCGAGAGTTGCCACCATGGTGACAGTGCCGATTGCCATTGTACACCAAGCCAACCACTCATCATCTCGGCCCACAACAACGTAGGTCAGTGCTATGAAGGCTGCTGAGATGCACAGGCATGCAAGCCACATCAACTTGTTTATCACAAAGACCATCTTCTTCTTTGCCTTCTGTTCGACAACAATTAGAGAGGTCTGGACGACGACGACAGCAAGGGAGATGAATAGAGCCAAGGCGTCGAAGACCAAGAAGATTATAAAGGCTGGATCACTAGCTATCAATGCTTGCCCCAAGGTCAAGTTCGGATCAGGTTGTGGAGGCATCGACTCCAGAAAATTACCAGGGAGTTGGAATATGGCCGCAAAGGCAACTGTGGCAATAAGCACTGCAACTACAGTATTGGAGTTGATGGCGTTGTTTAGCCCACCAATGTGGAGCTTTTGAATTCTCTTCTTAATTTTTTGGAATTGCATCTTGGTCTGGCGTGTTTGCTTGATCTGTGATTGAACGTCATGCCTGATATCGCTCACAGTCTGCTTAAGCTGTTTTGCTGGATTAGGAGGATTTACTTGCTCTTTTGCAGTTTCTCCACCAACCTCTCTCAGGATGTTAATGAGCTCTTCATTACCTTGTTTCTCCGCAATAGCAAAAGCAGTCTCTCCAGCTCTATTAACTGCATTGATTTCAATCCCTTCAACTGATATTAGGGTCTGAACCATCTGCAAGGAATAGACAGATTTCCAATATAGTACAGGTTAGTGATCAGTTCTTTGAAATGTTAACTGCATGCTATTATTAAGACCAAGCAATATTAAACCCAAAATCGCTTAAAAATTCCTTTTTTAAAGTTCCATGAAGAAAGTAATCCTATTTATTTAGTAGAGCCTGAACTTAATTTTTCTTTGATTCCTGGAAAATATGCAGATTCTTCTTAGAATTATTTTAGAAAACATTGGATAATATAAGTATTAAGCAAGCAATATTTTATGAATTCAAGTAACTTGATTTTAGTACTATTAGTCCTGAACAACTTAACTTCAACCATAAATTGGAAAAAATATCAGGTTATAAAAACGTAAAGGAGAAGGCTGAATCGGGTCAGAAATCAGAAGATTTTCTGAAATAAGATCACTTACAATGGTGTTTCCCTTCCGAGTTGCAACATGCAATGGTCTGTTCCCTTTGCTGTCTTCCACATGGATAACTGAGACATCAGGCTTCAACAACTCGAGCAGAATTTCTGCATTTTGGCCTTTTGAAGCCATGTGTAGCGCTGTCTGTCCCTTCTTATCTGTTCTGAAACCAATCCCTGGATCCTTATTTAACAGCGCAGTGACCACCTCCACATGGCCCATTCTTGCTGCTGAATGCAAAACTGTCTTGCCATTATTTCTTGCAATTCTAGCGAGGCTTGCATCTGTTTCTAGCAGAAGATTAACAATATCAATGTGGCCCTGAGTTGCGGCAGTATCCAAAGCTGTGGCATTTACAGAATTTGTTGTCATAGTTAACGCGGGAAAGACCTGCAACAGCTCCTTCAAGACATCTGCAAGACCAACAAATTGAACCAATATTATTCTATTATTCTGAAAGAGGAAATGAATATAAACGTTTTGGAAAATAAGATTAAATTAAACACTCTGTATTAATTAGTTATGAGTTAAAAAATGGTAATTTGCTATTCACGACAACATACCAACTCAAATATTTGAAAACACAGCCTTATTGGATTGGTGAAGGTTCCTAGCTGAGTAAACAAGTAGGGAGCATTATCTCATCGCTAGACCTAAAGTCCAAGAAAACTACATCTCATACCGAAAAGGATTGCCACTTCTTTGTTTTAGACACATCAACAATACTTTAAGCAAGATTTTAGAAAATTGTAACTCATCATAAATCAACAATTTGTCTGTGAAACCAAGAAAGACAGACATGGTAGGTTGGAACCCAGACCAAATCAGCCATTTTTTTGGCAGAAGGTAGTCAGCGTGTAAATGATTTAGCACACCATGCTCTTGATAAATAAATTAGGAAAATGGTCCCTTCAAGATCATAGAATAGAGATTTGCAGAAGTCAATGAGACACAAGTCAATTTTTATAAACATACCAACTGGAAGCACTAATGAACCAATACGAAAGGTCAGATAGAACTGCCAGTATAAGACAGTGAATCCACATATTAAAGAATTCCAATTCGCAATAGCCAAATCCTCGACTAATTGAATTGGCAGGTAATACTCACTGGGACCAAATTTGATGACAAGTTATAATTGATGATAAAGAAAAGAAAACTAACCAAGATGGCCCTGCTTTGCGGCAATATGGAATGCATCAAAGCTGTTACTGGCCTTGATCCCTGCTGACTGCACATCACAAGCCTTCAAAATCTCACACACAACCTCAACATGCCCCTTTTCAGCAGATACATACAGTGCAGTCTCACCGTCCTGATTTTGGCGGGCTGCTAACTCCACCACAAGCTCTGGATCACACTCTGCAAGGATCTTCTGGACATGGGCAACGCTGCCAGCCCTCGCTGCGAGGTGGAGTGCGGTGTCACCCCGCTTCCCAGGGCTGTCCTTGTTCCTTTTGAAGCTCTGCTGCTTCTCCATGGACAAGAACTTGAAGCTTCTCTGCTTCTCTATCCCCCGGAAGCTCTTCAGTTTTTCCAGTGGGCCATGTCGGGTGCTGGATTGCTTTTCCATGTTCAAAGATCAAATGGTTGTTTACTTGTTCACTCTGATGGTATTGTGACAAATCCCAAAATTGTGAGGCCTTGTTCTTGCTTAATCCAATAAACTCCTCTATATGTGGATATGTGCACTTCGGCAAATACCTCCAGTTGATGGAAAAATATCAGGCCTCTAGGCTCTAGATCACGAGGACAAAAGTTTAGCATGTCCTTGCATCTCCTCACCAACTGCTGTATCTCCCTTAGCTTTGGGCTTTGGCTGCTTGACAGATAGACTAGGGATCGTCCCCAAATTCGTCCATACTCTCCTACAGCCAGCCCAGAAGACGCTTGCGGATTTTGGAATCGAGACCTCTCGCCCACCCTTCAAAGGCACCAAAGGATGAGTCGCATATCACCTCGAACTGCAGAAAGGATCAGCAGAATTAGCATATACTAACGACTTGTACACATGATCCTAACGAAGAACAGCAAAAACAGCAAATCGAACGAACATTAAATAAAATTCTAAGGAAAATGGGGAGAAACACACTTATCCCCAAGAAGGAAGATGGTGAGTTCCTCACCACAAGAAAACAGACACCAGACGAGAAGCCAAAATCAAGAAGCCAAGGGGAGCGCCCGCAGCGTAAGAATCAGAAGAACAAGTGGTCCCAGAGCCAAAAAAATCGCATCTTTCTACGCACCAGCTAAGGGGGGAAAAGAACCCGGTGAGAGGCTTGGTGCTAGTGGGTATCTTGGAAGTTGGGCGCCTCCAAAGTTTTCCTCCGGCAGTCCCTCTCCTCAACCTGGAAGCTCACTTATTAGATTGGAGTGCTCCACCACCCCCTGCTTATCATCGAGGACGACGACTGCGAGAGGAAGCGAGCACACGTTTGGCAGTCTTCTCCGGCTCTTGATTTTTCTATTTTCACCCGTGGGGGAATAATTGTGCGAGTTGGCTGCCATCTTTCTTTGGGTTACAAAATGCATCCTTTATGCGGTATTTTTTAATCGTTTTCTTCTCTTATTACTGACGTTTGCTGTCAAAACCATGAGGCCAATTTGCACATTAAAAAAACAACTCGACCCGCGGGGGCGAAAACCCACCCCGAGGCCTTGCATTAAGAAGACGACCTTCTCATACAGGAACCGTTGTCTGTGAGAACCGATCGGTTCTTCCATGTGCTTTGGCGTGGGACGAGCGAGGAGATATTTTTAGCGGTTTCGCTTACGGAGGGAATCGAACCCGCGACATCAGGTTCCAGAGGCCCGACGCGGCGGGGCTAGCCAGTCTGACTGACTGTCCGTTCGCAATTTGCACATTAAAGAAAAGTGAACAAATTTATATGGCTAAAATCCTACGCGAATTCTGTTTGCATGCCATTCGGTAAATGTAATTCCTCCGCTAAACATATGTAGACAATATTGGGGTTTTAACTTTCTTTAATATGTGAAGTTTACCACTATTTTGCATATAAAACTCTAAAAAAATATATGGTTAAGAAACGAGTAAAAATTTCAATCCAAATGTACAATAGTTTTTGTTTTAAAGTCGTTGAAGTCTGTGCTTTCTTCTTTTGTACAGTGAACCGAGCATAGTATTTCATAGCTTTAGGCAAAAATGGTAAGAGACACTTTGTGCTTTTCAGTTCAATCCTAGCCTTTTAGCTTCCTCGTGAGCCATTGTTAAAAGAAAAGGCCCTGCTAGCTTGTCGAATATGGCAAATAAAATCCTACCATATTGACGAAAATGGTAGGACTTACCTTTCAGATGGCCTATTTTCTACTTCCTCATAAGCATTGTGGTATAGTTGATTTCTAATTTGGAGAATGCTAAGGGACATTATGCTAGAAGAGTCAAGAGCTTCAAATGCAAAATACATGACATTTTGATCGATATCTAGTCAAACTTTTCAAAACTTTTAATGTCCGTGCTGCTTAAACATTCATTTTTCTAGATATTTTCAATGCTTAATCCGTAATCATAAATTCATGTGTATATCTGTCTATAAAAATATTTATACAGTTCTACAAACTTATTATAATAGAAGATAATAGAAAAGGCCTTGAGAAATAAAAAAAGGTGGCGCATTTTTTATCAGTGCATTGTCTGGCTTGCTTGAAGTACTGAGATTGTTATTGTGAATTTCTTGTGACATTATCAACTCCATGCAAGGTTATAGAAAGCACGCTATGGCTAAACACATGCTGCACTCGTCAACGCAAATCATTGCGGATTTAAATCCCAATTTGACCTAAAATTTGTGCCCTTGAAGTCACATGTGCAAACTGTAGGTTACAGGTGGGGCACATACATCATGTTTGTCTATGTTCTCCCATGTCAGAGAATTTTGGATGGAGTGACCCGAGTTATTATTTTTTAGTTTTGGAAGAGCTTTTTATTCATATATTCGTCTGGTGGTGACATAACATATGCACGAGACGCAGTCGCACATGCAAGTTGATTCTCTCTCTTCTCCTAATCTTTTTGTCTTTTGGGCGGACATGGAGACGGTTGGCGATCATGGGATTCATGGCTCTCAACGTCACTGGTGTGAGCAAGCAAAAAGCCGAAGGCAATGCATATCACGAACCCCACACGTTAAATTCTGACACCGATGTTTTGGTTCCAAATACCGAGGGCCCCACACGTGATCGTAAATACACATATTGCGACAAACACGACTAACAGTAGACTGACTCAGTGGGCCGGGGCGATATTTAAGTAGAGTACTACTGGCGTGGTGGGCTCGTGATACACAAGTTACGCCTGCAGACACGCATGCTAATTCAGCTATAGTCCTGCAAACTCCTCGTCGCTCTATCTTATATTGTCATGGGTTTGGAGTTTGGACAGTGGACTCTTCTAACTCCTGTTCCTAACATTTGACGTGTCTTTCAAAAAAAAAACATTTGACGTGCAGAGCTTTCGTGTGTTTGGAAAACGTCAGAGCAGCCCACGGACCACTGTTTTGCTAACTCTGCTGGTTGCACGCTCTCACGTCATCGTATAGCACTGTACTACCTTTTAGGCTTTTACTACATACCCTGCATTCAGTCCTAGATTTTTTTGTTCTGAACCGCGAAGGATTTCTCCTCTGCAACACAAGTTTGTTTGGCCCACTGGATGTGCAAAAGGCGGAGAATGCCACGACGACGCTTCCAAAAGTTACAGCCAGCCATAGATCACGCGTGTTGAGCTTAAAGCCGCTTTGCCATAGACATAGACCACACCTCGCAACAGAAAGGTACTGCCTTTTCCACAAGCCAATCACCGAGGCACAGAGTACTAGAGTAGTAGCCTTGTCTCTGCATCTATCTCACTTTGTTTCCTGCACGAATCTTTGTCATGTTTGGACTCACGTGTTAGTGTTAGTTTGGAGCCAAATATCACAGAATTAACACTTTGAAGCCAAACATGTGTGTTAGTTTCCTCCAAAATACTAACCCTTTCAAAAGGTGGTATTTGTGTTACTTCTAGTGGGCCTCACATGAACTAACTCAACTTTCCCCTCCCCTCCCCTCCCCGACACGGGATCCCGATCCACCCTCCCTCTTCTCGTCCCGATCCACTCGCGCCACCGCCCCGTTCTCCCCCAGCGTCGCCGGCCGAGCACCCCAGCGTCGCCGCCCCGAATCCCCCTCCCGCGTCGCCGCCCAGAGCCCCAGCGCCGTCGCCCTCGAATCCCCCTCCCAGCGCCGGCCGAGCCATCCTCTTGGGCTCCAGGAATCTGCCGCCCCGAATCCCCCTCCCAGTTGTCGTGGAAGATGGACGATTTCTACTCCCAGGAGCTCAATTAAATGATGATATTTGAACTCTTTGATGCAAGGTTTAATTTTTATATATTCTGAAATGATGATTGATTATCAAGGATGGGAAGGAGGCGAGCCACGCAGAGGGCAACAACCTCCCCGTTCAGCTCAAATCGTCCACCACTACCTCTTTTCATCCTCAAATGATTGTAAAAGTAGAAATAAATGCAAACTAACGCAGAGATCCAAACATAGTTGGTGTTAGTTTGACCACTACCACTCACACTGACACTGTGAACCAAACACGGCCTTTGTAGAGATCGCATAAAACCAAGTCCAATTCCGGCCAGGTGCACATCGATGTGGCGATCCCTGTGCTCCACCACAAGCAGCAACAAACACTGCCAAGGGAAGCGCGCAAAGGAGCTTTGGACTCACTCGGGCAGTTGGGGCCGTGCCTTTTCTGGGTTCTCGTCACCGCGTCCACACTGACACAAAAAGCATCGCGTTGATATTGATACGCACGCCGGTCAATTCAGCATGACTAAAAAGTGATTAGCACGCACGCGTTCACTCGGTGCTTTTGCTCCCGTTAATCTGATCGGTTATTAATTTAAAAAAAAATCTGATCGGTTAGTGGTGGAGTGCACTCAAACACTGCTGCTCCAGCGTGAGCGTGACGGGGTGCTGCTGGGAGCCTGGGACCTGGTCCCTGATGCTTGCAAACTTGCAATGCAGCAGTGGAGCAGTAAAGTTCAGGCCCCCTCGCCAACCTACCAGCCAACACAACAACATATCTCTGCAGCCCATAGCAACTACGAGTCTACGATGGTCGTCCTTCTCTTTTTTTACACAGCCACCACTTTTAACCCCCTTCTGTAATTCCACATCAGCTGGGGGAGAATCGTGCAAGAGACAGGCGCATGCTGACAGTCGATTCTCCCTCCGTTTCTCTTTCAGAGCTCTCCGTTTCAGCATCTGACGTAGGTTTGGTCCCCCCGCTCCCCCTTGACCACAAATGCGGCGTTTCGCTCGCTGATCGGTCAAAGGCCTCTAGAAGACGCTTGCCGTTGCAGGTTTCAGTTCTCGGTCAAGGCCCGGCTGCGAGGTAGTCTGAACCCACAAAACATGAAGGGGATTTTATTATGATGCTTCTTTTTTTGAGCTGAAAATTCTATAATTCTTCATTTTGATTTATTTCCTCCGTCTTTCTGAAATTTCTCTTCCTACCTTGCCAGATCTTTACTCTTGTACATGAGGCAAGCATCGGATCGTTATCCACCCCCAGCAGCACAACAGAAAGAGTCCCAGTGCAGTCCATTTTGTTCATATAAAGAAAGATAATAAAATGGAAAATAAATGTATATCCAACCCTCCTCGATTTGGGCCCAAATGCACAAACGGCCGGTGTCTGATGATGCATTTGGGCAGCGGCCCACACCGGCGGGGTCCGGCCCACCAACAGATCCGAGCACTTGCGCCGTGGCGCGCGCCTGCACCACCACCGGCCTGCTGCCTCGTAGCCGGAGAATGTCGCGCGGCGTGCCCGGGCGGTGCTGCACCTTCGCGCATCCCCGATTCCGCGTACGCCAGCCGCCAGCTCATCTCCTCTCACTTTCTTTCTTCCTGCTCGTCTGATCGACTCCTCCGGCCCGCGGCCTCGCCCTCGGGATTTCTCGCGCGCGGCCGCATCCCCACCACTTCACCACTGCCGCGCTCCACCTGCTCCCCTCTACCGCAGCAACCAAGCGGCGGCCGGCGACCAGATCTCCGTGAGCAACTACGCCGGATCTCCGCCTCGCGCGCAGGTACCCCGTCCCTTCCTCGTTTTTCACTCTCTCCATCCAGATCCAGCTCTGGACCCCGTCGCTCATTGGAGCCGCGCGCTGGCCACTGACGCTGCCCTGTGGGCTGTAGCGGCGTGCGCGAGCGCGGCCGGGTGGAGGTGCCGCGGTTTTGGGCAGCGGCGGGCTCGTTGCGTCGGCGTCCGTCGAGCTTAACCTTCGGGCGTGCGTGTGTCAGTGCGTGGGTATGGAATGGAGCTGCAGCCGCTGACGGGTGTGTGAATTGGGCAGTGTGGGTTTATTTGCTTGCTCGAGTCAGTAGGGGTGCGGGATTAGCTTGGCATTGTGTGCTTCCTCTGTTTTGGCTACGAAAGTTGCGCAGTGGGCAGTGTCGCACTTGCTTTGCTGCCAAATTTGGTTGGATCCAGTGTGTCCTGGGAGCTTTGATCAGTTTCCGAGTCATGATGTTGAATGCCTGGCGTGTTTAGTGAGAATTTGTACTTGCTTGTGCTGCACTTGTTAGCCTGAAATTCAACATGGATTAGCTCAGTTTCAATACATATGAATTTCTACCACATGGTAAAAATGTAAATCTGAACCCACAGAATCATACTTGCAGTTCAGGGGCTGTCCTTTTTTTTTTTTCCTTTTTCACAAATGCAGCATCTCATCAAAACTGCAACTTATGATTTTAACCGCTTTCTGCACATCTCCTGTTACCATGATGCAATAGTAGGTAATGTTTTTTTTTTCCAGTGCAGCTATGCTGGTTAGGAGCAACTGGTAGCACCTCGATCAGGCTTTACAACTCAGACTGCTGTGTCCCCTGCACACAATATGGACGAGTAAGGATTGCTCCAGAATAAGCCTCTTTCACTTAGAAATGTTATACATCCAGTTGCCAAATGACTGTTTTATGTTTCAACTTAACCAGAGAAAATGTTGTTGAGCTGTTGCAACGTTATCGCCGTGACCGCCAAGTATTACTCAACTACATTCTTTCAGGCAACTTGATAAAGAAAGTTGTAATGCCACCTGGTGCAATCTCTTTGGATGATGTAGATATAGATCAAGTCAGTGTTGATTATGTCCTCAATTGTGCTAAGAAAGGTAAAATATAGCTTTACTAGAATTCCCTCCTTTTGTTTTGTTTTGTTTTGCTTATTTGTCTGGTCTGAGAATGCTTCGACAATGTAGGTGAACCTCTTGACCTTGGAGATGCCATCCGCCTTTTTCATGATAGCCTTGACTATCCCTATGTGGTGAGTTGATTTATGTTTTGTTTTCTTAGAAATCTTTTGGTCTTGCTGAAAATTTGTGTTGCATTTTGGCATTAGATTTTCATTTGAGTTACTTCCATCATACTTCATCTCATCTGATATTTCTGTCTCCCCAATTTTGATGTAGAAAAATCTCATGCATACATGCTAACATATGTCTAAATATCTTTTTTTTGGTCAGAATAACACTGGATCTGTAGAAGAGTTTTATTTGCTTACAAAACCAGAATATTCAGGACCAGCACCAACAAGAGAACCACCCCCTGTCCCTGCCACCGCACCATCCCCAGTTGTGATACCACCACCAGTTGTGGAATCAGCACCAGTTACTGTGTCGTCACCAGTCGCAGCTACTAACTTAACAAAGTCACAATCATTTGATTCTCCAAGTGAGAAGGAATTGACCATAGATGACATTGAAGACTTTGAGGATGATGAGGATGAATTTGATAGCCGAAGGGCTTCTAGAAGACATCAAACTGATGCTAGTGACTTATCACTGCGGTTATCACCATTTGAAACAGGTAATAACTGTGAATTGATGAACAACTAATGATATTAGTTGTTCAATAAGCAATAACAGATAAAGAAAAAGTGCTACGCCTTTTGTTCCTTTAGAATTTAGATAATCTTCATGCTGGTGCAATTTACACAATCTGGTGATCGCCATCTGCTCTATTTCCTCTGGGTATTTTGTTGGTGATTTCCTAGTAGCGTGCTAGTCATGCGCTATTTCTTACTTTAGATTTTTTTATTAAGTTCACTTCGGTGATTGGGATAGCTAAGCTATTATTCGCCAGTTACTTCTTGTCCTTATTCAACTTTCAGCTAGAATATTATTGGCAGCTATGCTCCCTTTGTAGGTATCACTGATGATGATCTTCGTGAGACAGCATATGAGATCCTTGTTGCTGCTGCTGGCGCTTCAGGGTAGGCCTGTGCATCTCTCTACATCTGCAAGTTTTTTCTTGTTCGCATGCCTTCCTGTAGTATGATAGAACCTAACCTATTCTTCATGCATGTAGGGGGCTTATTGTTCCTCAGAAAGAAAAGAAGAAAGAGAAGAGGCGCACATTAATGAGGAAACTCGGCCGTAGTAAGAGTGAAAGTGTTGATGCCCACAGTCAGCGGCAACCTGGTTTAGTTGGTTTGCTTGAAACCATGCGAGCCCAACTTGAGGTATGATGTCCTAACTTTCTGTTCCTGATGACCAGATTGGCAGGCCACATTCCGTTTTAACCTTCGCGTCCTCCGATATTCTAAGTCTAAACTAATTAAGCCACTCAATTTATATTATATTACTAGATTTGAATACCTGTACCTTAAAACTTATTTTTGACCATTGCACAAGATGTATCAGCAGCTTTATAGTCTGATGAAATATTTTTTTTGAAGTGTAATTTGATCAAAGCATGGTTGTCCATTTTTTATTTCTTTTACTTTTTCCATAAATATGATGAAGAACAATATTTTCCTCTTTAACCAAACAAGATAAGCACCTGCTTCTGAGTAGGTTACCAGAGCACTTTTTCAGGAAAATTGCCGAATATATTGGAACTGCTAATTTTGTCTAGTCCAATCTAGTGCATGATTTGTTAATCATATTTTAAGAGAACAGCTAACTTCTAGTAGCTGGCCCCTGGTACTTAAAGTTTATAAGTGTAAGTTAAAGTTATAAAGGGTAACTTGTTAAGTTTTAGACCAGAGCTCGTATGTTATATCTAGGTGGGCTCTAAGTTCCTTTAAAGCTTTTTGAACATGGTAACTTTACATCTGTTGATTCCCTTCTCCCCTATTTATTTTGGATAGATAACAGAGGCCATGGATATTCGAACTAGACAAGGAGTGCTCAATGCTATGGTTGGCAAAGTTGGAACAACGGATGGACAATCTTTTAATTCCATTGGAACTATTTGCTGCATGTCCAGAGCTGAATTTTCTGACATGAAAGCATATCTTCGTTGGCAGAAGAGACAGGTTAGCCATTCCGTTGTGCAGTTGTTTCTAAATGACCTTGAGCTATATCTGCATTTCATAACATTATACACTTCTGTTTTTTTTCCTTAGTTAAACATGCTGGAGGAAGGCCTTATAAATCATCCAGTTGTTGGATTTGGGGAGTTAGGTCGAAAAGTCAATGAGCTAAGGAACCTTTTTACAAAGATTGAAGAATCTGAGGTTTTAATCCTACTTGATTAAAGTCTTATGGTTGACATTTTATAACTCTTGCATGCACTCTCATTAAACGAGATTATCCTGATGTGTTTGCACTAGTCCCTGCCACCATCTGCTGCGGAGGTTCAACGTACAGAATGCCTAAGATCACTCAGAGAAGTTGCCACTTCCCTATCAGAAAGGCCTGCTCGGGGTGATCTTACTGGCGAGGTTTGTCACTGGGCTGATGGATACCATCTGAATGTAGCATTATATGAGAAGATGCTTGGCAGTGTTTTTGACATCTTGGACGAGGGAAAACTTACAGAGGTCCCTTCAAATCCATTTTTGTAGTTTTTCACCGAATAATTTCACCATTAGCCATGATATTTCTCATGCATTTTTTTTGCTTTAATCCACCAGGAGGTGGAAGAAATACTTGAGCTCTTGAAGTCAACGTGGCGGATACTAGGAATCACAGAGACAGTTCATGATACATGCTATGCATGGGTATTATTTCGTCAGGTGAGTTATGATGAAGATGTCTCAATGAAGGCTACATTTGTGGAAATTCTCTTTACCCCTTGCGTTGGCTCTAAATATCTTTACAAGGGCAATCAGTTATTTCTTTACTACTGATTAATGTCTTTGAACTGCTGGATGAATTCAGCCTATTTTAGCATGTCGTGCCCTATCTCCTTTTTTTTACTCAAATTCGCAGGAGAGCAGGTTCTTATGGCGTCGCCTAGGCGTCCCTATGGCGATTTGTTTTGGCCTAAGGCGACGCCTTAGCCTGCCTAGGCGGCTGGAAGGTTGTGAGTCGCCTCGCCTCGCCTTACCGCCATAAGAACCAGCTTCATACCATTTCATTAAACAAGAAGAAAACAACTAAAAAACTAGTTCAAACACATTCACACATTCCTTACAGTAGACATCACAAACAAATCAAATGTGACCAATGAGACACTACTGAATTAACCCATGACGAGCGCTTGAGTTCATTAGCTCTGGCTGTACAACACAGGGCAGGCTCATCTGCTATCGACCTTAGAACCACACTAACACTGTGGTGTTTCCAGACTTCCCAAGCAAATAGGATTACGAGAGCGTTGAGGACCTGTTTGTACTGTTTGTCGACCATTTTCAGTGCATTGTACTGCCAGCTAGACATTAACAGTTTCAGGCTGTGGGATCAACTCTTGTAGCCCAACTTTCTAAGGACAGTAAATTATACTTGACAAGTGAAAACACGAGATCTAAAGATGCTGAATGGTTTCATCTGCTTGATCACAAGTAGGCCAAACCGCCGGGTGCCCAATTCCTCTCTGGCCAATCTATCCGCTGTCTAACTTTGGTTCAGAATGGCTAACCACATGAATAATTTGCAATGCATATGTGCCCATGTTTTCCAGAATCTCTTGTGCTTTTCTTAAAAGCTCCACAACAGCCTGATGCAGGAGGAGGTTGTTGAGGATAGGAGTTCAAGGTTTCTGTGTTCACTTGTCTGGCAAAATTATCTGATTACCATCCCTTCGTACAAAATCCAAATGGCCTTTGCCACTTAAGCCTGTCATGTAGGATAAGCCATTAGCGTACACCAAATTTGAAATCGTTAGGCCTTATTCAGTTTGATGTGGATTACCATGGATTGAGAGGGATGTGCAGGGAATGGAACTATATTCCGTGCCAATCTCTGCCAACCCTGGTGCAACCGAACAAGGCATAACCATGGTTGCTCACTTTTTGTTGTCTCATGAGACCATTAGTCTCTTTCATAAACAATATTGTTCCCTGGAGACTAAATTTCCTGCAAAGTCTGTTTAACTCTTGAAATAGGTTGACTGCATAATAGTGTGATAATTAATGTTGTTTTTTGCAGATAATTAATTAATGTTGGTTTTGCGATACAGTTTGTTCTTACAGGTGAGCAAGGACTTCTGAAAGTTGTGATTGACCATTTGAGGAAGATACCTTTGAAAGAACAACGTGGTCCGCAGGAAAGATTACACCTGAAAAGCCTGCGTAGTTCTGTTGATGCTGAGGGTAGCTATCAAGACTTCACATTTTTCCAGTCTTTCCTGTCTCCAATTCAGAAATGGGTGGACAAAAAACTAAATGATTACCATCAGCACTTCTCAGAGGTTTGTTTTCTGACCTCCTGGTTGATCTTGTGCTACACTGCATGCATGTGCAGATGCTATGGACAATATATCTTTACTATCTGGAAGCTAATCCTTTAGTTGCGATGATGTTTGGGTTTGTTAATTTGTCTACTTTATGGAGCAAATAGTTACTATGCCTCTTTTGCTGATGATCTTTTTGTAACATGCCCCACTTACTGTAGTCTTTTCTCGACTTGTTATTGTTAGTGAATGTGCAATGCACAGATGCATTAAGTTGGCCATCGTCATTGCTGATAGCATAGTTAAATATGGCTGCAATTCTATGATACCAAATATGCTGATTTGTAGTCTAACAGTAAATTCCACATCCTATAGTTCTGTCATGTCTCTTATTAAACTTCTCATTCATCTTTTTCATCTTGGCCTTTTATGTTTCATCATTTTCGTCCCCTGTGCATAAGTTGACCACATGCTTTTCTCTTAAACCAATTTGTCCATGTATGCATGCTGCTAATCTTTATTCAGACTTAGCATGTGGCATATGCTAATATGCTTGCAACGAGAGATTATTATTTTCCCGTCATTTAAGACTCTCTTTACATTTTCAGGGTCCCAGCTTGATGGCTGATATTGTCACAGTGGCATTGCTTACGAGGCGGATCCTTGGCGAAGAAAATGACAAGGTGCTTATACTTTACTTTTGTTTCTAACCACAGTTATTATTGCCGTCTTTCTTTGGCAATATATCGTAACATTTCTTGTTTTATGTAAATACACTCACTGAAG